>JAMWYP010000179.1:600000-1017130 GCA_025563575.1 Acacia pycnantha | reverse complement strand
CTGAATAGGGATAAAAAAATAATGTAAAAAAATCGTAAAAAAGATAATGTTTTTTGAAAAATTAGTAAAATCATTTTATTGAAAAAAAAAATCATAAAAACACAAAATCGCATTAATAAATTAAGATTTTAACTACTATGCTCTCGTGTGTACACAATGATAACTGTTTTTTTTTTTAAAAAAAATCTCTATATCATATTAATATTCTATTAATATATAAGAAAATATTCCATTTTCTTTTCTATTTCAATCTTGATGATGATTATTTATTGAAATTAATGATAAAATATTGAAATCTTATAATAATAATAATAAATAATAAACAGTCCTATTTGAAATTCAGAAATTAAATAGAAAAATGGAATTAATATGTAGAAATTAGAATCTATTTTTAAATTTTAAATAGTATAAAAAAGTTATACAGATGACAGTGGGAGGTGTGTACATCAGTTATCACACTGGTGTGTGATAACTTCACACTTGAGTGTACATATATCACACCTAGGGGTGGAAATAGGCTAGGCTAGGTTAGGCTTTAGCTAAGTAGGCCTGGGCCTACGACGAAAATCCAAAGTCTGAGCCTGGGCCTGAGCCTGTGTGTAGGCTTTTTTTTAGGCCTGAACCTGGGCCTTCAAAAGGCCTGAAGCCTATTTAAAAGCCTACTTAAAATGTAGGTCTTTACGTAGTCTTAAAGCATATGCATCTAAGTTCATATATAATTCATCAAGTCTATTTAAATGCCTACGTTATATCTAAAAAGTTTAAGGATTCATTCTCATATAAAATAAAAGAGTTAGTAAGTGATGAAAGAAAAAAACACCTAGTGGCATCAATTGTTTGAGGAAGTATGAATAAGACAAATCAATCATTTATTAACTAAGAAGATATATTTCTTAAAATCAACCAAACACGACAAGTGGCATGTAAAACTAAATTTTACCTCTTATTTTTCTTGTAGAAAATGAGACAAACTCCACCTATTTGGATCATTTTCATTTAGGCATCACTAAAATAAACTTATGCAATTTTTATGTTACATCAAATGACGTAAATCAATGGAGGAGTAGTGAGCTAGCATTGCCACCTCGAGCGATAAAAAAGAAGAGAAGTATATGTGATCAATTGATGAATGAAAATGTTAAGCTCATTGATAAATGGAGAAATGTGAAATTTAAGGTTAAGAATAAGTTATTAATTTTATAAATAATCTAAAAATTAATTTATATTAAATTATATATAACTTTGCATAATAAAACATTTAAAAATAAAAATAAATAGGCCAGGCTCAGAGGCTGAAGGCTAGGCCTTATGAAAATAGGCCTGGCCTGTTTACCTAAATAGGCCTGACATTAGGCCTAAGCCTGAGCCTGACCTATTTACTAAATAGGCCAGACTAGGCTTAAAGTAGGCTAGGCCGCCTAGCCTATTTCCACCCCTAATCACACCCGAGTGTGATATATGGGATGTGTGCATCAGTTATGAGTGTGATAACTCGAGTGTACACTTGAATGTTATCAAACTCCAATCAACGCTTCGTTGGAAATGACAACTATTCTTTTTTGATGCCACGTTGTCATTTTAACGGTCAATGTTTAGTCACCATTAGCCGAGGGCAACATTGCTACATTTTTAAATTTTCAAGGTAACATTGAGATCAAAAAAACTTTCAGGGTAACATTTCTCTTAAATATGTACTTCCAGGACAAAATTGCGACTTATCTCTAAATGAAAGCACCCCCACCATCCTCAAAAGCAGAAATTTTTTTCATGGTAGGAGTGCGATCGCGGCCAGGCTTTTTTACCAATATCCTTTAAACAGTAAAAGAAAATACTCAAATGCTTTTGTTAGTGGGAATTATTTCACATGATGCACTCAGGTTGTGATTGATTTGAGGTGGGGTGGGCCGTGGGGTGAGAAAAGGGGCAGGAAGGGAAAATGATTCTCTCTACTTATTTGGTTTAAAATTTTGGAGGGAATTCACTTCCCCCTTAAATCAAACAAAAAATCTTTTTCTTCTCTTCTTTCTTCTAACAAATGAAATAGGGTTAAGATGCAAAAATAGATATGTGCTTTTCTCTGAGGAGCGCCCAGTAGCAAATGTTTTTTTCAGGTGCAAAAGTAACTATGTGGTTACAAATTAGATGTAAAAATAGCGTTTGACTGTTAAGTTTGACTTTTGACCGTTAAGTTTGACTTTTTCTTGATGGACGATGACGTGGCATTTCAAAGGTGCAAAAATAATTTTAGGATCTTGAAAAAATATTTCAAGTATTGATCGGTACTAAAAGGATACTGAAAAAAATATTTCAGGGTACAGATTGGTACTAAAAAGTATTTTCAGGATACTGATTGGTACAAAAAAAATATTTCATAATTTTGAAAAATATATTAAGATCTTGAAAAAATATTTCAGGTATTGACCGGTACTAAAAGGATACTGAAAAAATATTTGAAATGTCACGTCATCGTCCAGTCAGCAAAAAAAGTCAAACTTAACGGTCAAACGCTATTTTTGCACCTAATTTGTAACGACATAGTTACTTTTGCCCCTGAAAAAAGCATTTGCTACCGGGCACTCCTCAGAGAAAAACACATGTCTATTTTTGTACCTTAACCCAATGAAATAAGATACCATATCATTCTCTCGTTTCTCTCTCATTCTCTCCTTTCAAATCAAACATACCATCAAACCTGCTAACCCTTGGGTTTGGATGGAGAGAGACTAGAGTAGGAGAAAAGTAAAGGGGAAATGGAGAGAAAAATGTATTTTCCCCTTATTTAGATTGGAGGGCAAAACAAAGTACAGAAAAGTGGGAAGAAATAAAATGATGCGAGTCTCATGTATTTCCCCCTCAAATTTTCTCCTCAAAGATGAAGACTTGTAGAGATTTGGTATAGAAAATGTGACTTACGAAAGTGTCCACGCTCCATATGCCATCATCATCCGTCATATACGTATTTTCCTAGTAGGTAGCCATTGTAAGTTAAATGCTTTTTTGAATTTGGGAAAATCTTATTCAGCTTCCCAGATTAAAAAATATATATATATCAAAAAAATCACAATGTAAAATCCTCTTTTAGAAAAAAGTTTATAGGAACCTCAATGATATAGATTCAAAATGTTAATTTACTTTATTGATAAGTTAAAGAGCTGTCATTGACAAGCTCATATATATTAATTAAAATAGCTCTCGTTGACAAAGATATATTATATTGATAAATGATAGTAATCATTGACAAAACTATCTATATTAACCAAACTATTCTGTTGACAAGTATGTGTTACTATACTCATTAACAAATTTATCTATATTAACTAAAACAACTTCTGTTGACAAGTGTATATGACTATATTGATAAGTTATAGAATGCCGATTGACAAGCCCATATATGTCAATAAGATAACTAGGGTTTTTTTTAGAAGAATCTATAATGAGACTTTTTTATATATTTTTCCTGGTCCTTAGGATTTGAGTAATATATATATATATATATATATATATATATATATATATATATATATATATATATATATATATATATATTCACAAATTAACTTCTGCTGATTGATAAAAAATTAAAATCTAACAATTTAAAAGTTTTACTAACCGGAAGAGTTTACACACCCACATATATATACTTACAAAAAATCAAACACACTTGAAAGAATAAAATAGGGGTTGTTCTGTAGTAGAACACAAATGTCTAGCCTCTGGGGCTAGGTATGATTGATATTGGATCTGATATAGCGTCCACTGGTATCTATAGAGGAGATATCAGCGGTCGCTGGTGGATCACTGTGCTACACGGGGTTGGCTTTTCGCCTGAGGGTGATGTGTGTGCACGGTGGAACCGAACTGTAAGAATGTAATAGTCAACGTGGAGAGCGTACAGGGAGGCAACCTCCTATATATAGAGATTACCTAGGGTTTCGTTCTCCTTACCCCGAGTCCATTTCCCATGATCATGCCTCTTCTCCGCCTCGATCGTGCGCCTTCCATCTCTGCATGATTGCTGGATTCTCGGCACGGTGTAAGGTAGCGGCGAGGGTATCTGTCTCATGGGAGGTTTCCCGAAAGCTCTCCAATTGGGCCTTCCTCTGGCACCCATTATTTAAATCCATAACAGTTGCCCCCCAAGCTCAGGAGTTCGGGTTTCTGAGCTGCTGAGATTTTTCTATCTCAGGCTCTTCCTTTCATGTATGACTCGGTATTGTCTACGCTCCAAGAGTTAATTCCCGACTTTCCTCTTTAACGGGTTCTCAAGAATTAGCTCCTGGCTTGCCTTTTAACCGGGTTCCATTATCGCAATGTATGGCCGTCTTTGTACCAACACTACTTTACTTTTCACGAACGGCTTGATTGGTTTATTCGTTCATCGTTTTGCGCACTGATCGAAACCGGGTTAGAAATAACTGCCCCAGTGTCTCTAGAATACCTAAGATTGTCTTTTCGTATTGAGTTTTGTCGTTTTGGGGATTTCCTACCCAGCTGTCGCCCCCCAATGTTTGGTGAAATGGAGACACGTGGCATGTGGCGATTTGATGAGCGTACCGTTTCTTTTCTGACATCACGCCATCATTCCTTCATTCCTTTTCTTGGAACTCTACACCGCCAATTTTCAATCGACCCTCATTCAATGTCGTGCAGCCTTTGCTATTTGCTCACTCCTTTTCGCAACAGTTATGATTTCTTCCTTGGGAAACTGAAACGTCAGTTCCACTTAAAGTTTCACCTACCGTTACTTGCCCCTTGCAATTCCCCTGGGCTATAAATTCTGACATCACTCCTCATCCTCTTGCACCACTGGTCTGCTCTCCCTTTTCTCCCTTGATAAGTATTCTTGAAAGTAATGAGTTTGCCATTGAGAGCTCCGAGCCTCATTCTTCCGGTCATGTGGGGAAGAAGAACGCGATTTCGAACGGAGAAGCATCCTTTAAGGATTATTGCCTTGTCTTCAGATGTATTTTCCAGTCTTCAAACACATTCCGTGGTGGACGCCTGGGATCCCAAATGTATTTACCGGTCTTCACGTCTGGTTCAATTTCGTATGGGGTCCTTGGAAGTGGTTCAAGCTTCATTTGAGCATCATCTAACCTCAAGCTTAAGCTTGCCCCTCCACCGTGAGAGGCCTGCGACACCTGCTGGCAGTCCCCCGGACATGTCTAAGCATTTCCGTGGTCTGCTGCATATTCGGCGAGAAACTCCACCACGACAATCCGATCGAATAACAACGCAGTCTCCGGCGCTAGCTAATCCGATCAGGGTGGGACGGATAGCTAGCCACCATCAACTGTTGTAATTAGTGGGTTCATAAATGTTGTTTACAAATTTCGCCTGACTTGCTGTAGTTTGATCTTGTAATCATCTTTGTAAATGAGTAAACCAGCTTATTTCCTTGTAAGAAAACCGTGTAACCTTATCGATTATCAATATAAAGTTGCCCTGTTCTCCACATGTACCTTTTGTTCATCCCATCTTGCGTGGATGCCCATTTTCCGTGTTTGGTTTGCTACCTAATTTGGCAGTTTGGTCCTCCAAATTTTCATTTATTCCGGCGTTACGTATGCCTACGCCACCTATGTTAACCCATCACTGGATCCCGTAATGTCCTATCATCTCGGCTATGACCGTTGTGACTCATACCGAGACAACATCGCCGCGAAATTCGACCGAGATCGCCACGTACAAGATCGACTATTTTATCGTAATAAAATATTGTGATATACCATCCCAAGGAAATCTTCATTAAGGAGTCAGGAGTTACCTTGGTCGAACGTGAAACGACATACTCCTTTTGCTAGACGACACGTTGTAACGTGTAGCTGCGCCTCTAGACACAGCGCCCTCCAACAGGCGCTTGGAATCCGTGCACAATTAATGCTTGCGTCGCTTCAGAGGGAAATCCTTACAACTTTCGAGATTTGGCCCCCACTTTCTCGCGCGTGGCCGTCACTGCTTTTGTCGATTCGACTTCAAGAGCTCCTTCAAACCCCTTAAAATTCAAAAACTATATATCTCCTCTTCCTTCATTTTGTCATTACCTTTTACATACTCTCCATTTTGCCTTTATTCTCTGCAAGAACTTCCGCGACAATCTGCTTCATTTGCCTTATTTTCGTCGACTTCCACAACCAGGTAAAACTATGCTTCCTCTGGTTTTCGTACCTTTTTAGTTGTTCGTATAGTTTCTGGAATTTGCGTCATTATCTTGAAAGTATTTTTCTTGCGTTTGTCATTCTGGTCTAGACGAATGATTCCTTCTCCAAGCCACCCTAGTAAACTCACCGTTCTTCTTGTCTTTGGTGGATTAGGATAGATTTTCATTTTGGTTACCCGAACTGCTCCTTCCACATTCCAATCCTAGAAATATTTTCATTCTTAGGTTAGGCTAATGTCGTATTCCTCACCCCATCGTAGCTTCCTCCCCAGTTCGGAATCCAAACTCCCCAAAGAAAGTTGTCCACCATAAAGTGACCGAGGTGAAGAATACCTTGTCCGCCGAGGAATTTCCATCACTTGGCGTGAGAGATGGGGATGGATATTCAATAAGGCTCCCTTTGGATGAAGAATAGGTTGCCACCGTCCGATCACGTAAAAGCCGCCCTCATGAACCCCATTTCTTCTTTTTTTACCGAGATGTTTTCGTTCAACTCGGTGTAACATTTCCCTTGTCCTTTTTTCAATGCTGACGTCCCTTTTTTTTTTTAAATTTAATGCAGGACGACGAATGGGAAAGCCTGAATTTCTTCAAGCCTTCAAGACGCTTCCCGTAAATCCTGAGAATACTCCTGCGGATGAACCTAAGGCAAGTGGTGGAGCTCCTATCTCAGAGGAGGCGATTATTTCAAAGGCTCCCAGCGCCTGCGCCCAAAGGCGAATTAAAGCGTGGTCGAAAGGGTGCGGACCTCGAAGGTAAGAACATTCTTGGAGAGGAAACCATTGTGGTTCCTACGCCCAACCCGTCTCTGACAAAAGAGGCCTCTATACCAACTCTTGTGCCGACTTCACCGTGAGAGAGGCTCCTACCTCCACTCTGTCTGGCATCTCCTGTGAGAGGGCTCCATCGTCAACCCCTGCGCTGTTTCACACCGCCACTTCGGTTCCGTCCTCATTCTCTACCCCTCATAGCCATACTACTATGAATGGAGGGGTTCTTTGGTCAGATGGGGTCAATGAAGCTATCCGAAATCTTATGCGTCCGCCTGCTCAACTGTACTCCCTACGATGCCTTCCAAAGAGGAGAAGGCTGCGGTGATCAATATGGAGCGAGAGGCTTATAGGGTAGCTTCCTAATACGGCCTTATCTTGCCCTAAGAATTGAGAATGTTGTTCGGTGAAATTTGTGAATGATTTAAATAAACAAGTGGCCACGCTAACCAAAGATTCAGGCCGAGAGGAAGGAGAAGAACGAACTTCTTTCCGAGATTCGTTCTTTGAAAAGCAACCCCGATCCGGAAAAAGTTCTTGCGGAGAGGATCGGCCCAAAGAGAGCCGACCGTATCTCGGGCGAGAACAAGATAGATTGCACCGAGCGCTGGTTGCCCTTAATCAAAGGTTTGTTACCAGATGGAGGAATTTGCGGAGGTGAAACAAAGTTATCTGCGACGCAAAGTGATTTGAATGCGGCACGACTCGATTTTTTGCCGCCAAGGTCCAATTGGCCAATGCCCAAGTCGAAATGCATCGCCTTGAAGGTCTTTGTCGGGAGAATGCCTCTCTGAAAGAAAAACTGATCTCGGACATCGATCATTTAACCGGCATCCTAAAGGAAAAAGATGCGGAGCTCGCCCACGTCAAATCGCAAATTGCGAAATATGGCCAAATTGGCAGGTTGTCTTTTGAGAACGCGGTGGCTCAAATCCGGGTGCTCAATCCCACCGTTACTTTGAATACCACCGGCTACACCTCGAGGCTTATGTTAGCAACAAGGGAAAAGCGATACCTCCTGGTGAAGAAGACAGTGAAGACGAGTCAGCCTCCCCATCAGCAGCCGAGACGCACTCACAAATTTAATTTCTTTATGTCTGTTATAACTTCTGAACAATCCTGTTTTTGTACGTCCTTAGCCAAAGGCCATGACCTTTTGTAAGCTGCTGTATAGACATTAACTGCTACATCCACCCATTTCCTTTTGGTAAAATTGGTCCATGAGCTTGCATGTGTAGATTTTAAACACGTCTATTGTTTAATGATTTGTGAAACCGGGTTAATTTCCCTTGGTTTCACTTGTCAAATCTCGCATGATTTTGGAAACCGGACTTTTAACATCCTGGCCTCTACATGTTTCGATCATGTTCATGATCTATGGAAGCAGATAGTATTTTCGTGCATTCCTCATGCTTTAACGTGACATGATTTTTGAAACCAAGTTAATTATCTGGGTTTCTCATGTCGATTCTTACACGATTTCGGAGCGGATTGTTAACTATCCAAGCCTCTACATGTTTTGTCATACATGATTTTCGAAAACCGGATTTCAAATATCCTGGCCTCTACATGTTTTAAGCTTACATGATTTTGGAAGCCGGACTTTCAAATATCCTGGCCTCTACATGTTTTTAACTTACACGATTTTGGAAGCCGGATTTTGAAATCTCGTGGCCTCTACATGTTTTTAACTTACACGATTTTGGAAGCCGGATTTTTAAATATCCTGGCCTCTACATGTTTTAAGCTTACATGATTTTGGAAGCCGGACTTTCAAATATCCTGGCCTCTACATGTTTTTAACTTACACGATTTTGGAAGCCGGATTTTGAAATCTCCTGGCCTCTACATGTTTTTAACTTACACGATTTTGGAAGCCGGATTTTTAAATATCATGGCCTCTACATGTTTTTAACTTACACGATTTCGGAAGCCGGATTTTTAAATATCCTGGCCTCTACATGTTTTTAACACAAAGTAGATAGCAATCTCTTCCGTAGAAACGGGATAAGTCATCCTTTATTCGATTATTCGCGTTTATAAAACGCCATACGATAAAAGGTAAAGAATTAACATGCTGCCTTCTTCGAACAAATTCTTGCACTTTTAATGAAGCTCGCCCACATCCAAGCGGTATGCTTCACTAATAGGCCTTCAATTTATCCGCATTCCACGTTCGCTTTACCGCCTTCTTTTGCAATGTTTCCAACTTGTAAGCGCCTTTACCCAGGCTTTCAGTGACTCGGTATGGGCCTTCCCAATTAGGAGCTAGCTTTCTTTCTGCAGCGTTCTTGTTTCCGATATCGCCCTTGAAGTACGAGGCTTCCTTTGTCAAAACCCCGAGGTCGGACTTTCTTGTTGTAACAGATTCGATATTAGTTGCTTATTGCCAAATCTCGGCGGTGTGCGCAATTCAAACTTCATCTATCAAATCTAACTCAACCGCGATCGCTCGACCATTCTCTTCTTCACTTTGCAGTGTTGTGATCCGCCGCCAAGATGATTCCCCAATCTCAACCGGGATCATGGCTTCGCACCCATACGTTAGTTTGAAAGGCGTTTCCCCGGTTGATGATTGGACACTCGTGCGATATCCCCATAGGACGTAAGGCAATTGGTTCACCGACTAGATGTAGCATCTTCCATCCGCTTCTTTAACCCATCTACAATGATCTTGTTAGCGACCTCTGCTTGCCCATTGGATTGTGGATGTTCTCTTGATGCGAAGTCTTGCTTGATATTAAAATCGGCTACCAACTTAAAGCTTTTATCAATAAATTGCGTGCGTTATGCGTAACAATTTCTTTTGGAATGCCAAACCGTGCTATGATATTCTTCTCGCAAGAACTTTTGCACCCTACTCGATGTGATTGTGGCGACGGGTTCCACCTCGATCCACTTTGTGAAATAATCAATTGCCACGATGAGCCATCGCAATTGCCGGCAGCCGCTTGAATGGTCCCGGAAGATCCATTCCCCATTTAAAAACGGCCATGGCGCCGAGATTGTCTGGAGCGTGGCGAGGCGCCTTGATGGTGTTGGCGTGCCTTTGGCAACCAAAATTCCTCTTTCAATATAATCCATAATGGGTTTTCTCCAATCGTCATTATTTGAAATAACCATCACACAACTTGGCTCTTGAAGATTTTGCTAAACAATGGTGCGATGATTTCCAGGGCTCTTGGTGCTTGCTAATTTTGACAGGACATCGGCCCTAACATTATCTCCTCTTGGTATATGTGCCACAGTGACTTCGTCAAACTCTGTGATAATCTCCTTCACTTTTCCCAGGTATTTGATCATCAAGGGTCCCTTTGCTGATAAGTTCCATTGATTTGAGACGCTACCACCGAGAGTCGGTGGAAACGTGCACCTTGAGCCCCACTTTCCTTAGCTTGGAGCAGACCCGCTATCAATGCTTCGTATTCTTCCTGGTTGTTTGAAGTTGAGAAATTAAAGCGCAAAGATAGTTCAAGAGCAATACCTTAGGACTTTCAACAATAATCCCGCTCCGCCTCCTTTGACGTTTGAAGAGCCGTCAACAAACAAGTTCCATGTATCCTGATTATCCCCTTCTTTGACCGGGGTCAGCTCCATTACAAAATCTGCCAGCGCCTGGGATTTGATCGCATGCCGAGCCTCATAAGTAATATCAAATTCTGACAGCTCAATGGCCCAACCTACCATCCGCCCGGCTAGGTCTGGCTTATGAAGGATTTGCCGACTTGGCACTTGTCGGGGTTGACCTCTATACCTCTGTTCGTTAGCAGGAACCCAAGGAACTTTCTGCGCAGTACTCCGAACGCACACTTTGCCGGGTTGAGGCGAATCCTATATCTTCTGAGTTTGTCAAATGGCTGCCATAAGTCATCAATATGGTTAACCTCGCTGACAGACTTGACAATCATGTCGTCAATGTATACTTCTACGTTCGACCAATCGATCTTCAAAACTCGGTTCATCATTCTCTCGATACGTGGCTCCCGCATTTTTCAACCCGAAAGGCATCACATTGTAGCAAGAATTTGCCTTCTCGGTGATGAAAGCCGTCTTAGCCTCGATCCTCCGAGTGCATAGCGATCCGATTATATCCGAGTAAGCATCCATGAATGATAATAGCCGAAAACCGAAGAACTATCTACCACTGGTCAATCTTGGGCATTGGGAAAGAGTCTTTTGGGCATACTTTATTTAGATCCTTGTAATCTGTACAAACTCTCCACTTCCCATTTGGTTTTTTCACGAGGACCACATTTGACAACCACGTGGTATCTTGTATTTCCGGATAAAGCCGGCCTTCTAACAGTTACGCCACATGCGCTTCCAAAGCTTTCCTTTGTCCTCCCCGAGCTTCCGCTTCTTTTGAGATACCGGGGTTGATCCCGGTCGAATTGCTAGTTGATGACAACAAAAATCTGGGTCGATCCCGGGTATCTCAGATGGGTGCCAGGCAAACACATCTCTATTGTCCCTGAGGAATACCTCAAGTTCCTCCCGCATCCCGGGATCCAGAGCCTTGCCAATTTTGGTGATTTGACCAGGCTCCGATCCGAGGAGAAAATCCTCCAGCTCTCCATTTGATTCCGCCTTTTTTACTATAAACCGGACTCTCTCCGTCTTGAAAGCGTGCCTATCTCCCAAAGTCAGTTTAAGATCTACGTACCCCTTTGGTCGAGTATCCTGCCCATTGAATCCGGTTAGCATGGTCTTGCATGGCTTCAAAACGTCGGAGTCAAACTTCATCCTCTTGAACGCATCCCAGAGAATGATGTCCATGGCGCTTCCATTGTCCACAAAAATTTTCCTTACACGGCAATTGACCAGGGTTCCCGTTATCACCAACCGTCATGGTGCCCGGGGCCACGTCTTCTAAGTCCTTGTACGTGAAACATAACACAGGAGATTCAGGCTTGCTTAAATCTTCTTTAAATTTTGGAGCATCTCTGATCGACAAAACTTCTCTCAAATATTTCCGTCTCTGGCTAGTTGAATCCCCTCCGCCACCAAAGCCTCCGCTAATCACGTTGCAGTCGTACTTGGCATCAGGGAATTCCTCATCACTATCTTCATATTTCTTGTCCTGCTCTTTTCTCTTCTTTTCAGGCGGTGGGCTCTTACCCCGCCTTCAACCCGCCTCTTCTTGCCCGCTTTCCTTGGGTCCGGATTACATATCTTTGGAGTTTTCCTCACGGATGAACTTCTCCACCGTATTCTTCGATCCCCTCGGTCGTGTGACCATGTTGATTGTGAAATTCACAAAAACGGGTTTTATCAGCAGTAGCTCTTTTACCCAGAGCCCGGGGTCTTTCTACCTTTTTCAACTCGGTTGAGCCTACTTCCTTCCACAATTTAGCCTGGGAGACCTTCAATGGGGTGTATCTCTCGTACCTAGAATCCCGGGTTTTGTCGCCGGTATCTCGGTTACGTGGTGCTTTCTTGTATGCTTCTTGATTGTCTCCGTCTCGATCGTCTCTTCCTCGGTGAGGTGGGCTTTTAGCCCTTTCTTTCCGGCTTTCCCCCTTTTCCATTTGCTCCGGATCTAGATATTGCTTTGATCTATCATGAAAGTCAACCAGTGGTTGTAGGTCGCCGTTTCATGATAGACTTCTTTAGACGGGACGAGACATCCAATCCGGCTATGATGCAGTGCAGGTTTACTTCCTCCTTCAGTCCCGGAATCTACAATGCTATATTGTTAAAGCGATCCAGGTACTTGCTCAGGGCTTCTCCCGATCCTTGCCTAACTTGAGCGAGCTGGAACTCTGTTTTCGGTTGCCGCCTACTGGTTGTGAAATGCGTCAGAAACTTTTGTTCCAAAGTCTTCATGTTTGGAATGGACAAATACGGCAATGAATGAAACCATAATTGCGCCGCTCCCCTGAATGTTCCAGCAAAAAGACGGGGTACGACGTCTCCCTTTATCCCCTTGACCATAATCTCCATTTTGAAGTTGTTTAGGTGTATCAAGGGGTCTGGGTTCCATCATACTTCTGGT
This sequence comes from Acacia pycnantha, assembly GCA_025563575.1. Taxonomy (NCBI): domain Eukaryota; kingdom Viridiplantae; phylum Streptophyta; class Magnoliopsida; order Fabales; family Fabaceae; genus Acacia; species Acacia pycnantha. The sequence goes on along the minus strand of JAMWYP010000179.1, from coordinate 1,004,205 downwards.
AACTCCCTTGAATTTAATCCCTTGGGATACACCGCAGCCATAACTTTGTCCGTGAACTCGACCCAATACTCTATCTTCATCCGCTTCTCCCGATGCCTTTTGACATGCGGGGATGAGGTATGTTGTTCTCTGTCGATCTGCTCCTTAAAAGGTCGGCTTTCTTCGTGCTCCCTCAAGTCGGCTTGGGAAGCCCTCGGAGGGTTCATCTTTCTAGCCACGGTGCCCGTGCTCTTAACCGTTTCATGCTGGATCTTGTGACCGGCTTCCTTCTCCCAGTCTTTTCCTCGCCAATAATGACCTGTTTTCCTTCGATGCTCACCACGGTTGACATGCACGTAATCCGAGCCGGCGGTCCGGTTTGAACCCTCGCCATTCGCCTCCACTCCGGAGTTGTTTTTCTTTTGCTTCATACAACCTCTTTTCCCGCTCCTCCCGCCTCCATATCATATTTTGACGCTCCAATTCCTCTCGAATAATCCGAGTGTTCTCCTCTTTTGCAACTCATGCCGGTACTCCATGCCATCTATACGCCGGATCAACGATCCTATAGTGTTATGGAGCGTGCGTACGTCCGGATGTTCCATCTGAATTCACTGGAAGGATGAGGAAAACCCTCCACCTCGAATTCCTTGATGACCCAGTGCGATCCCCGATTAGGGGGGGAGAAATGGCGGTATCCTCGCTTTCGATATCAACCGGGTCTCTTCCCACGATCTCGCTCCGGGTCCACCGAGTTCGAGTGTTGTGACAACTGCCCCGGGTTAGAAGGCTGCTGTGGTTCGTCTGGTGGTGGCAGCGGCGGTCGTGCCGCATTAGTGCGACTTCTAGTGCTGGCGGCCATGTTCAGTGGTTACGAATAGCTTTATGATTTTAGGAATCGAGTTGTTTGACGATCCCCACGGTCGGCGCCAATGTTCTGTAGTAGAACACAAATGTCTAGCCTCTGGGGGGCTAGGTATGATTAATATTGGATCTTGGAGAGCGTACACGGGAGGCAACCTCCTATATAGAGATTACCTAGGGTTTCGTTCTCCTTACCCCGAGTCTATTTCCCCGTGATCATGCCTCTTCTCCAGCTCCCGATCGTGCGCCTTCCATCTCCCGCATGATTGCTGGATTCTCGGCACGGTGCAAGGTAACTGGCGAGGGGTATCTGTCTCGTGGGAGGTTTCCCGCCAGAAGCTCTCCAATTGGGCCTTCCTCTGGCAGGCCCATTATTTGAATCCATAACAGGGGTATTTTAGGAAGAAATTGATAAAAATTAAAATGTTGTCCTATAATTAGAACCACAACCAACTCCTAAATGTTATTTATAATTAGGACCGGAGGAAGTATTTTCTATCTCTATCTCTATCTCTCTCACAATGCATGGATCTTAAGAAATTTTTATTTTAATTATAATGAATAAGGATAGAAAGATGATATTATCATAGAAATGTTTGTTTTTAATTTAATTTTTTAAAAATATTTTAGTTTGTAAGGAAATATATTTGGCTTAATATTTTAGCATTAGTGTCAATAACTTTCAAACTTCATGTCACCCCCTTAACAACTTCTTTATATTCCTTCACTTTTTTTTTTCCATCTGTTCCTTCACCTTATTTAAAAGCATGTTAATGTGTAAATCTATACATGAAATATTTTGCCAAGAGCAACTAACACCATAAATTTTTTAAAGTGTAAAAATACAAATTAAATGAAATTTTTGAAACGGTGCAATATCATGTCGTTAAGTTAACTAACATTGATACAAAAATATACTTTTGCACTATTTACCTAATTGATATATTTTCTAAAGGATCAAAGTTATTTGACTTACCAGTTGTATCATTTAAAAAATTTTATGTATTGCTTTGCGCCTGAAGAAAGTTTAAGGTGTCTAGTGTAGTGAGATACGAGTATATTTGTACATTAACCCTTTAAAAATTAAATAATACTCCCTCCGGTCCTAATTATAAGACATATTTAACCGATTTTGGAGAGATTAAGGAAAGAAGTTAAATTAGTTAATTTTACTCATTTTCCTAAAATGTCCTTATATAAATTTAAAATGACATAAGTAAAAGTGAATTAACAACCCCTACCACATACCTCTTTGATTTAGAATTTTCATTTCCACACGGTTTTTAATTGAAATAATGGTCTTATTATATACACATATATGTGTGTATATATGTGTGTATCTAAACACACACACATACATATATCTACACACATATATATGAACACACACAAAAAAAATATATATATATATAGACACGTGTGTGTTTATATATGTACACACACATACATACATATATCTACACACATATATATGAATACACACACACACACACACACACACAGAAAAAAAAAATATATATATATATAGACACACACATATAAACACACAAACACATATATCTACACACACATATATTGACAGGCACACACACTCACAGATATGTGTGTGTGTGTGTGTGTGTAGACACACACATATATACATACACATATATGTAATTATCAAAAACCAAACACACTTGAGAGAATAAAATATAGGTATTTTAGGAAGAAATTGACAAAAATCAAAATGTTGTCCTATAATTAAGACCAAAACCAACTCTAAAATGTTGTCTTATAATTAGGACCGGAGGGAGTAAATACAATTAATAATGAATGAAGATTAAGTTTATATGAATGAAAACTGAAAATTGATTTACCTTGCAAATAGTAACTTTTTAATATATGTAGTTGAGGTATTTAAATCCAACCATGATGATTCAACTACAGAAATTGATTGATTATGGATGACAAATGCTTCATTTGATGGTCTACCTTGTTTGTTTAAAAAGTTAAGTAATAAATCCGTCTTGGATGTATAGGTCTAAGAGCAATGTTGCTTTGAAAGTGTTTTTTTGTTTCAATGTTGCCCCAGAAGTTTCAAAATGTAACAATGTTTTCCTATTCTGTTAAAAAACTAACGTTATCCGTTAACTTTTTAACAGAAATGAGTAACATTACTGCGTTTTGAAACTTCAGGGACAACATTGAGACAAGAAAAACTTCCAGGATAATATTGCTTCTCAGCGACGAAAACTTCGGGTTCATGCATGTTTGTTGCCCGGTGCAACAAGATCAAGCATTTGCTACTTAACCCTTGTGTTAGAATATAAGGGAATAGATTGGTTGGTTAAGACCCATTAGATTAAGGGCTTAGTTGTTGTAGTTCAATTGATTAGTTAGTGATTAGTTATAGAGTTTGTTAGAGGGTTAGTTAAGGGCCCTAGTCTATATAAAGGGATCCTTACTCTCACTATTACTCTTAATCACATTACGCTTTTTGTATGAGCATTATTGCTCTATTATCAATATACACAATTTCTCATATATTCTTTCTCCCTAATTATCATCTCTAACTAGAAAAGTCTACATGGTATCATAGCATCAGGTTATTTTTCAAGACCCCACCCATTGATTGAGGTGGCTTTTCAAGATCCAGGTGGCGCTGAGGTGCTTTCCCATTATAATGGGCTTGCATTGACCAGACCAGGTGGTTTTGCAAGACTGACCAGGTGGCCTTGTGCATCTCCCATGGCTGTGATTCTTGCCATCACCAAAGATCCGATGGAGATCGAGAGCCCTCAGGAGTTCAAGAGGTCATCGAGAAGCAGGTGCTGACGGTGGCTCAGGCGGTTGAGGACAAGATCGATGAGGAGATCGCGGCCCTGGAACAAATCGATGGTGACGTTCTGGAGGTCTGTGTTAGGGTTCTTCAGTTCTATCTTCTTCCTCTGGGGCTTTCTGGCATTATCAATAAAAAAAAGGAGCAAATCTCCTATTAGTGCATGATTTTAACGGTGATGTGACTTTTGCTCCTAAAATGTAACCACATGTATATTTTTTGCTCCAAAAAAAACATATAGTGCTGGGCGCTCCTGAGGATAAAACACATGTACGTGTATTTTTGCTCCTAAACCCTATAATTATTAACATATCCCAATATGAATATGTTATTATTTCTTGTAATAGAACTTATCATTATATATTATATGTTGTTCAGTTGTGGTAAAACTTTTTGTTGATTATATTACTTTCTTGGAACGTTAGAGTAATCTCCCGCCATGATATTTTGGGTTCAGAATCAGATTTTTAGAGATTTAATGATTAAAAGATCCCTATACATATTACTAGCTCTAGATAATGAGGTTTTGTTTTTGTTTTTAATATTCCCGCCGACTCTTAATATAAGATTTAGGGTTTAGGGTTTTGATTAGATTAAGAAAGCTAGTTAAATTAGTTAATATGATATATTTTTTCTTTTTTTGATTTGATTAAAGGATTCTCCCTTTCTGTTAAAAAAAAAAAGGATTCTCCCTTGAGATGATATATTTTTTTCTAAAACACTCTAATCATCTTCTATAATTTCCCATCTCTTTTTTACTTAATTATTATTGAAGGAATATAAATATGGGATAAATTAAAAAAATGACAAATATAAAAAATATGTCTTGTATGAAGTATCAAGACCAACTTCTCAATTGAGTTTTATATTAAACACAGGAGGGAGTAATATTTTGGGTTTCTTCTTCATAAAAAATTGGGAAAATCACTGTTAGGTCACACGATACTGACTTAATTACAAAAAAGTCTCTCACCCAATTCCCCTTACAAAAATATCTCGTTGTCAAAATGACTTTATTAGTTGTTAAAATGCCTCTATGAAAATTTCGTTGTGAAAATGACTTATTATGTTATCAAAATGACTTTTTATGTTGCCAAAAATTGTCTAGGTTTCTAAAATTCTACACGCCCGAGAAAAACTCAGAGCATTTTTGATGACATTTAAAGCCATTTTGACAACACAAGAAGTTATTTTCACAACGAGATTTTCATAGGGACATTTTAACAACTAATAAAGTCATTCTGACAACATGAAAAACCATTTTGACAATGAAACTTTTTTGTGAGGGGTTCAGCAATTAATCACAAAAGTCCCTAGAGACTTTTTTGTGAGAAGAATTGGGTGTGAGACTTTTTTTGTGATTAATTTCGTACCTTGGTACCTAACCGTGATTTTCCAAAAAAAATCTTTAGATCATTATTGGGTTATAAAAAGTAATTATATGCTGTTAGTATTTCCTTATATCAAATTATTTAAGCTTATTAGTTAAATTGGATTGAGTCAAATACTCAAGTTCAAATTTATATTGTTTTAAGTAAAATAAATGAAACTGAATTTAAATAAAAATATTAAACATATAATAGTGTTACTCGTACAAACTCAAAGAATGACAAATTTTATACTTTTATACATATAATAAAAGGATTTTTATATAATATTGCTATGTAGGACAAACTTATTCATTTGGTTAACGTATTTAATTTTCATATTTGATTAAAGCACCCAATACTCTCTCCCGTTTTTTTATAAGGTTTATATATATATAGGGTTTATCGTTTGTCATGTCACTTGACATAAGGTTATGTCAAGTCACCCCAAAACTACGTCGTTTTGGGAGTTCATTAATTCCCTTAACCCCAAAACGACGTCGTTTTGGGAGTTAGGAGAATTAATGAAGGGTGTTTTAGTATTTCTATTTTTGTATTTATTACATGGATTTTTACCAAAACACCCTTCATTAATTCCTCTAACTCCCAAAACGACATAGTTTTAGGGTGACTTGACATAACCTTATGTCAAGTGACATGACAAACGATAAACCCTATATATATATATATATAAGAGTATGATAATTGAATTACGCGAATTAGGAAAACAATCTAAATTGATAAAAACTACTCCTTCCGGTTCTAATTGTAGGACATCATTTAGAAGTTAATCTTGATCCTAATTATAGGACAAAATTCTAATTTTTGTCAATTTCTTCCTAGAATACCCCTATTGATACTTTCTCAATAATAATTTAATAATGCATTTATATATTCTATAAAATGAGTAATTCTTGTAACTCATTAATGCCACATACACCTCAATTCTATTGTTTTGTTTTTGTTTTTTTCAATAAAATAATGTTGAGCTATTTTTGTCATATTTAATAATGACATCACTATTAAATTACAAATCCAACTTCCATGAGTAGACTGAAAGTTGTTGAGAGAAATTGATGACTCTAGACTATGTAAGAGCTTGGAGAAGTCATGTGTGAGGTAGAAGAAGTCATGTGTGAGGTAGAAGAAGTCTAACAAAGAACAGATAATCAGAGTAACTAGATGCCATTTTAAATTTTGAAAAGGGCATTTTGGGAAAAAATATAATTAATTAATTTAACTACTATATTTAATCTCTCTAAAATTAGGTAAATATGTCTTATAATTAAGACCGGAGGGAGTAATAAATATGTATAAAATGAACTTTTTTTACCCCAAACATGCCATTATCTATAAGGGGGTAAGTGAGAAAAATAGAGTAGTAAGGAGTGAAAGTATGAAAGAGAGTGCAGCATGAGAACTAGATATGGAAAGAGAATAAAATTAATTAGAGGGAAAAATGTTTAGACAACTCTAAGTAATATCTTGTAAAAAAGGACCTCTCTTATAAAAAAGGATGAGAATGAGTCTCTCTGTTCCACATAAATGAAAACTTTTTAATTGATTTTTATATGTTTATTATATCTAACAAATTTTAACCAGCTTTTCTAACAACACAATTTGCTTTATTCCATCTTATTATTTTTTTGTTTTGATATAAAAATTTTAGGAAATGACCAACATGTGGTTAGTCTAGCGGAATGTGACGTTGAATTCCCTTAAGAGGTCTAGGGTTCGAGCTGCGGTAAAACCACTCGTAATCCGCCTTGTATGGAGCTACTACTGTTGGGAGGGTCGTCCTTACCACTGCAGAACTCTGAGTAGTTGTACACTTGCCACCATTTTTTATATCAAAAAAAAAAATTAGGAAAGGGGTTAGGCTCACCTACGATATAAGGGCAAAGTGAAGCCTCCCTTCCTCCTAAGTGATACTTATGTTGGGCGAACCATTTATTACCCTTGGATGTTTACTTAGGCACCTAAGAGCTAGGATGTCTTCCTTAATGCCTTTATCAACTTCAGGATCAAATTTCTTCTCTTTGGTGAAAGTGTTTAACTCATTTACCAAATGAACCCAAAAACGAGAGAGGTTATTCCATCTTATGAGAAAGATCGAGGGGAGTAGAATTTTGTTTTAGGCTGCTTTAACTTCCGTTCGTATTTTGTGAGAAGGATTAATTGCCTGAAGGTGCCCGCAATGATCCTTCAATTTGCTACAGTATTATTTATCTTGTACAGAGTAAAGGCTTCTTCTTCTAGTTAAAAACACACAACGAACCCTATAACATTAATGTAAAGTAAAGCCTTTTGTTGATTTTTTTTAGTAATAAAATTCGTTATCAATATATTACCTAAAAAACACAATAATATGCTGTGCAAAATAAATTTAGTCAAAGGGTGATACCCAAATAAAAACTCCTCCTCCAATCCTTAATGTAGGATCCAATTAAGAAATTTATTTTTAGTTCTAAATATAAGACATATTTATATATATTTCCCTAAATTACCCCTATTGATACTCCTTTAAACATGAGAGAAGAAAGGGAATTAAAGAAGATAGTTAAGATATTTTTAAATAAAAAACATAATTATTATAATTAACTATCTTACCTAACTTAACCTAATCAAATTAGATAAGTAATACTCCCTCTGATCCTAATTATAAAACCTAGTTGATTTTTTTTAGAGAGATTAAGAAAGCTAATTAAATTACTTTAGAGTATTTTAATTTTAACTTTTTTCTTCAAACTAATTAGTTTAACTAATATATAATTTAAGGATACACAACATATGAAATGATTACGTAACTTATTTAGCTTCATTAATCTCTATAAAAAAAGTCAACTAGATGTTATAATTAGGACCGGAGGTAGTACTTACATTTTTTTTTGCTCAGAGAGGTAGTACTTACATTAAACATCTAAATAGCAACAAGAGTTCAATAACAAATGTAACCACGTGAAACATCTAAATAGCAATAATTCAGTAAACCGTAACCATGGATCAGTGTCCAATGGAAGTATGGAATTCATGATTCTATTGTAACAAGGAAAAAGATAAAAAAACAAAACTATCAAGCCATTTTTCTCTCGGGCTGCTCCTCTAACTAAATAATGATAAAAGATGATGATGACAAACAAAAAACATAAAAATGACCCCCATGTTAGGTGCTGCATTCATCAACCAAAAAATTACTTCTACAAAAACTCAAGGTCATTTTCCTGATGCTCCAGGACAATGGAGGCAAGGGCAAGTCGATATACCGAAGATCTTGGATTCCTCACAAGGACATATATTTCCATCTTCCTTCGGTTGGGAGGTTTCTCCTTCCACTGCTCCTCTCTTAAACGAGCCAGTAAGACGGCTTCACAAAAGCCCTCTGCAACTAGCTTCTTGCTGCAAACAGATTGCACCTAGTAAGAACCGATATAACAACAAAGATGTATATATATACTCAACATTATACGCTACAAGGGAAAAAGAAACAAGGATCCAAAAATAGCAGACAACGAAGAAAATGAAGAAGAATATAAGATTTTCCACACCTTCCTTGAACAGTTGCCGTTGTGACAAAACCAATGGGCCACCGATGAGTCTCTTTGGCAATGGAATCATCTGGAATATGCAATCCCCAATTACCAGAAGTCGGATCTTGGTGGAAGTACAATCCTCTATCACACTCAACCAACTTACTTTTCTCTGAACTGCAAAGACATATACAATGGAATATTTATTAATTTTTTTCAATCGGCTGTCACATGAAATAAGTGACATTCTAGATGTTCGTTAAAAAAAATTAAGAATATAATCCAAAGCCTTTGAACTTGAAATAATTCCAACAGGGGTGGCGATCCCTTAGAGAATTCAACACTATCTAAAAGATTTCCTCAAGATCTTGCATGAACTTATTTATTCTGCCACATCCATGATAAAAAGAAACTTAGAATACAATCCATTCTGTTCCCCTCCCCACAATGAGTTTGATCCATAAATTGAGACTAACCCAGAAGACAAAGAAACCCTTGAAATCATATAACTCAAACATAATATGGCTATTTGCCAGATTGACTCATCAATGGAGATGAGATTTTTACCCATCACGGATGCATTTATTATTCAATTAAAGGCAAAAGAAATAACTACGAAAGAGTATAGTTTGAATTTATATTTAAAAGTTAATTACCTTGAAATCCTCAAAGATATATCAGAAGGGAAAGGTGCGCAAACAACTGCTCCCTCTTCAAAAGTGCCTTCCTTATATGGGCAGAGGAAAACTCTGAGAAAGCATAGCTTACGGTCATAACTATCAAAGTTTCTGGGGCTTAAATCAAGCTTTGCATCACTTTTGACAGACTCATCGAACCTAGCCTTCTTGTGTGCAATGTGGGGAAACAAAAGCAATTGACCAGCTTTGATTTCATCAAGGAATCTAATCAGCATACAACCTGTCCTTGCCATAATTCCATCAAACGGATTACCATCACACTCAGATGATGAAGTTTTAGAGCTTTCATGGAAAGAGTTTGGTGATGAATAGACACTAGGTGCATTTTCCCCTGTTGAAACTTTAGGAACTTCCACTTTACCAATCTCTTTGCTAATACTGTTGCGAACAATAGCCCACGGGGGTGGCATTGGAACTCTCGAAGGCCTTTTGGTGGGGGGGCAAAGTTCTGCTTTATGGTCAAGTGAAGCAGCTTTAGCTGTCATATACGAATGATATGCCTTACAATCTGGGAAATCGGAAGGAAACAATGGTAGCCCCATCTGGATTGAGAAAGGAAAAAAAATGCAATATTCAATAAATAATGCAGAATACCAAAATTTTCTGCTTATTTAGGGGCACAAAGACTTACTTCACTTGCAATCCAATGCTTCTCTCTCAAACCTATTGCATGTGCCCCATTAGAGATGAGAGGAATCCAGAAGGCTTTGACCCAACTCAGAGGCAGTATTATAGACCATCTGGAAGAAAATGGAAAAAAGAAAAAGAAACAATTATTGCAAGGTAAGTAAAATAGGACGGAATATAAAGCAACAAGAGTTCATACATGTCCAGGGAACATTGTGATATTATTATGGCATTAGTATATAGATAATTGTAACATTTCTATCTTTACTATTTCCTTAAACATCCTAAGCAGGTAATCATATATAAAAACTTGTTTGATTTTAAAGAATACATATATCTGGTGTTTAATGGATTTTAATTAAAATACATAAATTACCTCATTTTTTAGTAAACAATGAACGTAAACTAATAAGTAATCTTGCACACAATATTCATAAAGTGCACCTGATACTGCCATGCATGAAGAAGTTACAGCATTAAAAAGAAATAGGAAATAAAAATACGAGGAACATACCGTATAAGAAAGTCCTTCTTATCATTTTTCAAAAGCAGAATAGGACAAGATCTTGAGCACTGCTCCTCGGTTAAAAGGTTCGCCTCACTGAAATTTTCATCATCAAGGCAGAAATTGATAATACGTTTGCAATGTTTCTCATTATTAATGGCACTCTCTGCAAACGGGGGCTTTGGTACTCTGGTGGTAGCACCCCACAGATCACCATTGTCATGCTGGCTGCCTTCAAGTTTTATTGATGAAGTTGAGGGTAAGTGTTCATTATTTACCAATATCCCTTCCAAGTGAGGAAGCTCCTCACATTTACGTTGTGGTGCATCAAACAATGCCTCAATCAAAGTTGGTTCCGTTGGAACGGTAGTACTTTTCATGGGCAATAGTCGAGGATCCTTAACATTAAGAGATAACATTGCATGATGAGAAAAATTATCCTCACTTTTAAATATAGGTGATTTGTTATTCTGAGAAATACAATCCTCTTGCGTAGCCAAATGTTTTTTCAACTGCCAATGATTCTCTGAAATTCTGTGAAGCCATCAAGCAAAATAAGCCTGATTGAAGATCACGAATGAAAAAAAAAAAAGAGAGAGAGCAATATTTCTGAAATAAACAACTAACCCTGTTACAGGATGCAAAATCTTTTGAAGAAGTTGAAATGCCTGTGATCCCATTAATTCTAATTTTGCAAGTTGGCCATCAAGAGAAACACACCTGACCACAATGCCCCCTTTTTCCATCTGAAAATAATAAACATAGTATACATAGATGAGAGGGGGGAGGGAGAGCGTGTGTCTATTTAGAGAATGTTCATTTTAATCATATAATATGTGATTTCAATTTGTGTGCAACTCCATGAGGAAAAATTTTAATATCATCAGAATAACAAATCATTTTAGCATTCATGTCGATTTCCCAAGAATTGTCTATTTACAATGTAGTGATACCCTTCCAAACCTATATAATTTGTCCTAGCAAAGAAAAATCTCTAAATGCAGTCCATTGAACGGCGAGCTGCATATTAGCCCAACTAATAGCAGATAGAGCTGCATTTTCTCCAAAGATGTTAGTGGGGGGTAGGCATTACTCTATCAATTATACCAAGTGGCAATAGTGAGACATGAGGATCTACAAATTCAAATTACATCCTAAATGCTTTCGGTGTCAAAAATGAAATTTCAGCACTGCTAGAAGAGTTCTAGAAAATGTTACGTTAACATACTTCATTCACCCAAGCCCTCCCTATCTTCTTTATCAAGTGGTATATACTGTGATAAAACAAATAAAACAAGATGGGGTGGGGGTGCCCATAAGGGATCTAAGGAAGAAAGTAAACCTCTTTATGGCAGGCAAGCCTTAGCATATCATATCCTTCTCCAAAAGCAGAAGCATGTATCCACACCCAAAGTTGTCTAAAGGAAGCACTTGGTCTCATACTGTCAGACTTATCACATTCATCAATGTCATGCGTACTTGTTTCATCACTCATATGATACTGTCTAAAGGAAGTCCTATGCTCTACACCCTCAAGCTTTAAACCCATATCTTGACTGAAAACTGGTCGCCACATATAGGTCACAGGAGCAATCACATGAGAAGGTGCTCCTACGCCACAAAGCTGTCAATGAATAAAATAATTCTTTGTTTTAATACCTAAATAACTCCAGTTCACAGTAGAATCTACAATAGGGTGACCTACCATGGCAGTCCCATAACTGAGACCAGAAAGAATAGAATCGCCAATATTTCCATCATCTGTATCAGGGGAAGGCACTAGTACCATTCTTAATACTGAAATCAATGAATCCTAAACACAAGATACAAAATAAAATATTCAATAAAAAATTCTAAGAAAATGAAGTAACCAATGTTACACTTGGTGCAAAGGTCTGTGTGTTAGTCAAAAAAGGAGAATGATGGAAAGAAGATAGTTCCTGACAAAGCAAAAAATCAATGCTTATAGAAGAAAGAATGCACACCTCTGGACCCTCCAATTGCAGGGCAGTACAATAGCTTGCATCATGTACAAGAACCCCATGTTTAAGACATTTCAAAAGTGCCCTCGAACCCCTTCCCCTGCCTAAATTCACACATAAGTCTCGTTAGTGTTTCCGAAATATTCTTAGTAATATGACTTCATGCATTTGAAAGGATAACAAGGAAAAAAAATTGAAGTATTGAACAGCCACATATTTGTAGTATAAGATTTTCCATGATCCAGCAACCTAAATAACGAAACATGAATACTACATTTTATCCGTAAACTAAATTTAAGTCCCCATGTTTCCTTCTTCAGTTTCCTTTGCAGTTTCTTTTGTGTATACCATAAAGTATCTTTCTTAGTAGTTAATGATTAAGGTCGCAGTCATCAGCTCCTAATCCAAGGATAACAATACCTGCCTTGCAGACCTAGAGGAAGGTGGTAACCCCAAAGCTTGGTCATGGTGAACCGCTTAGTATGCCAAACATGAGTTCTCAGCCTCTTAGTTCCATCACCTGAACAACAAAAGCCACTCTCTGGGTTCATTTTAAGTTCCAGTCTCCGTCGAACACGCCTTGGAAGCTTATTGGTCTGGTTCTTCTCCAAAACAGAAGAGTGGCTTCTACCAAATATTCCCAGTTTTCTTCTTTTCCTTCTACACCGCTCTCTAGCATTTTGGTTATTATATGCAGTTGTTCTTCTTCTCTTGTTTCTTTGAGACCTAAAATCACTATTTACTCTATTGTCTATAATAGTGTGAAGGCTTTCAAGCTCGAGAGCTCGAGATTCTGCATATTTCTTCACAAAGATTTTGCGAGGAGGTATAGCTGCTGAAAGTCGAGAGTGGTTGCTACCTTCAGTAAGCATCCTGCAGAACAAAAAGGGAACAGATGAATGTGAACATCGTAGAATAAAATTAAATCACAAATGAACAGAAAAATACCGATCGAAAATAAGTATGTAAAAGACAAAGAGAGAGTAGAAGATATTGCAAACGATGACACAAAGTTGCAATGAATAAACAGAAAAAGCCAAATAACAACTAAGACAAGTTAATCATTAGCTACGCCATCCACGACAGGTAGCAGCAACAATAACAATAAAGCATTGTCCTACTAGGTGGGGTCGGCTCATGGATAGCACGATGCCATCATGACAAGAATTTACCATAATCCAAATCAGAAAGCAAAAACCAAGGGGGAATTTTGACCATATACAATATGGGGGACTATAACAAACTACATAGATTAATAAAAGATACTGCAAACATGAAGCACATTAAACCCAATTGGAGGATTTTTTTAAAACATTATAATCATGCAACACTGTACAGTAAAAAATCTACAAACTGTGCCACAAATACCTAAAAATTGCACGCAAGTTTTGTCAGAACAGCATTGAGATTGGTTTTGGAAGATTTCTGACGAATCATAGAAATAACTCTTTTTTACATGGAGGAAAACAAAATAAATTTTGCGAGTCTTTCTAGTACTGATCAAGTAAAAAATTTTATAAAACAAAAAATAAGAGTAGAGCCTCTTCTCTCAATTACTTATGATAAGAGTTGAATTGAAGGCGGTGCTTGGTTATAATTTCCTTGTAAGGTCCCGAAATGAATACTGTACTATTGGTATATTTTGAGAATTCTTGGGACATGACTAAATTGCAATGTAAATTTGAACAATCGCCTACAGATATAAACAAAAACTTGCTTGGATTATCTTTATATCTGAGGCACCTGTATAAAGAGAATCAAAATGGAAATCACATGGAAGTCAGAATCTGAGGAACAGAGTGAGCACGAAACACAAGCTGGTGTCAAGGGGCAGAGTTTCACAAACTACATAGATTTTTTTTTCAGTTCCCCATTCCTCAAATCGTTATTTCTATTAAGAGAAAAAATCTGGGAAGGTTAAGAAAGGGCGGAAACACACCTGAAAGAAGAAGGCTTGACTACGAGGTGACGCACGCACGATGCAAGAAAGCTAACAGTCGAGGTCTTGTGGGACTGGAAGCGCGATTCAGAGGGGGAGTGCAGGTGAAAGCAGGAGAACGAAGTAGGAGAGTTGGCGCGCGAGGGAAAAAAGGAGTTTTCTCTCCAAAGGAGAGTTATGTTAGGGTTTTAGACATAGATATTAGGGTTTTTGTGTCACTTTTTTCTCCTTTATTTAAATATGGGAAAACTTGTCTTATCCTCTATTATAAGGTTCAAGTTTGTAAAAATATTTATTGCATTATTTTAACTTTACTTCCTGATAATATCAATTGCATTTATTCTCTTTGACTTTTTATTTTTACATATAAGGGCATATTTAAAAAATAACATATATTTATTTTCTTTAACTAATTTAAATTATTTTTTTATTAATACAAATTGGTTATTTGGAGCTTATAATAAGAGATGGAAACTTAATAGCTTATTTTCCTATATGATTTCTGTTATGGACCTAAGTCAATACCTATCTGCCAATCGGCCCACACAGGGGGCAGTCCACGCAAGGATCGCAACACCCAAACTGAAGGACCTAGTCAGGAGGGCGGTTGCCTATATTCTCGGACACGCCCGATAGTGGATCTCTAGATCCAACCGTAAGTTACTCTCTATATATATACATAGAAGGTATACGATCAAGAAACACAAGTTCTTTTCCTTGAACTAATCTACATATCGTTGCATTGTGCGCACACCCCACCCCCTTTAGGCGAAACGCCTGGTTGTGTACAGTGATCCACCCTTCTCCTGGACGTTGTCCCTATAGGCATACAGGAGGAGATCACCAAGCCTACATCAAAGCTCTAGCCTACTGGGCTGGACATCTGTGTTCTACACCAGAACAGTGGCGCCGACTGTGGGGACTGTAAACTTCGATCCCTGTGACCATGAGGGTTAATACCAAAAGCATCAGCCAGAAGCAAGCCGAGATGGTTCAACCGCATGACCAACACCAACCGCCTCGGCAGCCAGAGCAAGTTGACCAGCCGATCAACCCCCACGTTGATAATCAAGAGGAAGGGGAAGATCGGCTATCGCAGCCAGAGCTGCAACCCGAAAAACCAATCATCCCCAACAACGAAGGGCACCCGGAGGACGACCTGTCCGAGTCAGAGTCCTCGGCTCTGCCGAATGATCGCCATGAGCCATAGAATTCAAACCCGGAATCCTTTCCCCTCGACAATCCGGATCTTCTCCTCATCAAAAATACGCTTGCCGCGTTGATGAGGCGTATGGAGAACACGGACAAGCGAAATGCGTTACATTTCCAGCTTTTTGAAGAGCGTTTCAAGGAAAGGGAATCCGCGTCAACAAACGAGAACCGAGATGAAAGAAAAAAGAAAAAGGACTGAGATGGTGACAACATGTGTGATCGCCAAGTCGGCCACAATACTGAGGTCGGCCAAAAGAAGAAAGCGCCAGACAGGCCTCCTCGGCCTCCAGTAGCCGGTCTCCAGCAGAGGAGATACGTTGGGCAGCACGATAACAGCCCTTTCTCACCCGAAATACTCAATGCTCCATTCCCGGAGAAGCTCAACCTCACTGAATTAACAAAGTACGACGGCTCTCAAGACCTGACAACCCACCTTGAAGACTTTGAGGTTGTCATGTTCGTAAGAGGACTCAAGGAGCCCATCATGACTCGGATTTTTGCTGCAACCCTTAAAAGACCAGTGTTAAAGTGGCTCCACACTCTGTCTGCAGGGTCGATTCATAAATTTGATGACCTAGCAGAGGCCTTTGAGTTGCATTTTGCGACTAGCAAACGACAACCAAAGTCCCAGTACACCTTGTCCAAGATTAGGCAGCGACCCAGCGAAACACTCCAAAGTTACTTGGACCGTTTTAAAAGCACGGCTTTGCAGGTGCGTGGATTAAAAGAGGACGTACATGTCCACTTGTTAGCCGACGGCCTAGACGGAGAATCCCGCTTGGCTGAGTCATTCTTTAAAGAACCAGCTAAAAACCTCAATGATTTCATAACTCGCTCAAATAAATATCTTGAGGTGGAGCAGATGCGCATAGCAAATAATCCCAGACGGGACCGAGATAGAGCCACTCTACCCAGTGACAAGGACTTTACGGAGAACAGGAAAAATGATTCCCGCGTAAGGGGCTCGGACAATAGGAGCCGAGGTGGGAAGTTTGACACGAAAAGCAAGTATGACAGGTACACGGCCTTGAATGTGCCGTGATCGCAAATCTGGAAAGAAGTGGCGATGGCCAAGATGAGAATGGTCGATCGACCACGGTTATCTTATCGCAGATCCGGGGTAGACCAGTCCAAATACTGTGCTTTCCATGACTGACGGGGTCATACAACTGACGAATGCTATGAGCTTCGTGACGCGATTGAAAAGTTCGTCCGGGATGGAAAGCTTCAACAATACGTGATCGAACACCAAGGAAAAGGCGGCAAGCGCAAGGCTAAAAGCCATAGCAAAAGCCCCCCCCAAAAAAAGAACAAAAAGCAGGAAGAAAAGCACAAGAAACCGACCGAGGCCGACGATGTATTTCCAGAGGCCGAGTTCGACTGTAGTGTCATAAGCGGCGCAATGGCCGGAGGTGGAGATGCAATGAGCCAGCGAAGGAAGTATTTACGAGAGGTCCTCTCGGTAAGAGATCGTCCGAGGCTCAAAGAAAGTTTTAACGGACCGTCTCACCCGCCATCGTATTTCACAAACGAAGATCTTAAGGACGTCGTCCCCGGACATCAAGATGGTCTAGTAGTGACCGGGATATTAATTCACTGCCGGGTCAAATGCATATTTGTGGACGCCGGAAGCTCTGCTGACATCCTCAGTTGGGATGCATTCAAGAGAATGAGCCTGGACCAGGAGGATTTGAAACCTTGCAAGACGACCCTCATAGGGTTCAACGGAGAGCATTCGCGCCCGAAGGGATTTATCGATCTCCGGTTTACCTTGGGAACAAAGGATGCTTTCAAGTCGGAGCGTGTATGTTTCATAGTAGCAGAGTTCCTTTCACCATACAATATTATACTGGGTAGGCCAACTATCCATAAATGGGACATGCTGGTCTCCACCAAGCATCAGAAGCTTAGAATGGTGAACAATCAAGGAGCCGTGGTAACGGTAAATGGGGACCAAAAGGAGTCTCGACAGTGTTACTTTGAAATGGTCAGAGTGGGTGAGGGCGATTTATCATCGCATCCGCCATACCGATATGCCGGTGGGGATCCGGGACCTAAGGAGCAGGACTCTCTGGATCGAGATGTAAATACGGTCGAGTTAGACCTCCGGGAGGAAGAGCAGCGCCCCGAACTGGCCGGTGACTTGGAGGACTTAGTGTTGGGAGACCCCCTCCAGATCACGAAAATAGGAAAACACTTATCCCCAGAGCTTAGAACCAACTTGGTTGATTTTCTGAGGAAAAATCAAGACGTCTTCGCCTGGAAGTCATCTGAGGTTCCTGGAATAGACCCGAAGTTTTGTTGTCACAAGCTGGGAGTCTACCCGGGCTCTACGCCGGTATCCCAGCGAAAAAGGAATCTCGGCCCTAAAAAGAGGAAGGCGTTGGAAAGTCACGTTCAAGAGCTCTTGGAAGCCGGATTTATTCGAGAAATTCAATACACGACCTGGTTATCGAACGTGGTAATGGTCAAAAAACCAAACGGAAAGTGGAGGGTATGCACGGACTACAAGAATCTGAATAAGGTATGTCCCAAAGACTCGTACCCAATGCCTAACATTGATCAGTTAGTCGACAATTCGTCGGGTTTCCAGCTCCTCTCCTTTATGGATGCCTACTCTGGATGTAATCAAATCGCAATGTATCCCGATGACCAAGAAAAGACGACCTTTATTACAGAGAAGGCCAACTACTGCTACAACGTCATGCCATTTGGATTAAAGAATGCAGGAGCTACTTATCAAAGAATGATGAACTGGGTGTTCGCGGACCAACTCGGTCACAACGTGGAGGTCTACATTGACGACATGATCGTTAAGACCTTGGATCCACTACGTCATATTCAGGATTTACAGCAGACGTTCGACAAGCTCAGGACTAACCGAATCCGTCTGAACCCGACTAAGTGTGCCTTTGGTGTTTTGGCTGGAAAATTCTTGGGCTTCATGTTAATTAACCGAGGCATTGAGGCTAACCCGGACAAATGCAGAGCAGTGCTCGAGATGAAGGCCCTGAAGAATAAAAAGGAAATCCAGCAACTGGCGGGAAGGTTGTCCGCTCTTACCAGATTCCTGCCAAGATCCGCCGAGAAGGCTTTACCATTGTTCAAGCTTCTGAAGGAGGAAGCTTCGGTTGAATGGAATTCAAAGTGCGACACTGCGTTCGAAGAGATAAAACAGTGCCTGGCTAATCCACCAGTCTTGTCCAAGCCCGAGCCTGGAGAGAGCCTCTACCTTTACTTATCTATTGGCAAGGAAGCCGTCAGCGCGGCCCTAGTAAGGGAGATAGATCACGGCCAAATACCGGTATACTTTGTCAGCAAGACTTTGCAGAGTACTGAAACCCGGTATCAGAAGTTGGAGAAGGTGGCATTCGCATTACTCATCTCGGCTCACCGGTTGCGACCTTACTTCCAAGGCCATCATATCATTGTTAGAACCAGTCAGCCAATACGACAAGTTCTACACAAACCTGATTTGGTGGGAAGGATGAAAAATTGGGCGATAGAGTTATCCGAGTTTGACATCACCTACGAAGCTCGCCACGCAATTAAGTCGCAGGCATTAGCCGACTTCATTAGGGAGCTAACCCCAACCGATGAAACAGGCTGCGAGCCGGCTGGCGAGTGGAAAGTGTATGTCGACGGATCGTCAAATATCAAAGGGAGTGGAGCCGAAATAATCACTGAGAATCCAGAAGGGGTTATGATTGAACACTCAATCCAGTTGAAATTCCCAACTTCAAATAATCAAGCAGAGTACGAGGCCCTAATAGCCGAACTTCTTCAGGCGAAAGAGAATGGGGCCACAAGAGTTAAGGTTTTCACTGACTCTCAGCTTGTGGCGGCTCAAATCGAGGGAACTTACCAAGCAAAAGGCCCGCTAATGGCAAAATATCTTTTCAAGGCAAAGGAGATAATGTCCGACTTCGAGGACGCAACTGTTACCCACATTCCTAAAGGGGAAAATGTAAGGGCGACATCCTTTCGAAGTTGGCGAGTACTAAGAGCGTAGGCTGCCACCAGACGGTGGTTTAACAAAATCTCGAGGATCCAATTTGTACCATGGCTATTTCGGTCGAATCGGATTGGAAAAAGCCAATTGAGGATTACCTTGAGCGTGGAATCTTTCCAGACGATGCCCTGGAAGCCAAAAAGTTGGTTCGGGAAGCAGCCAAATATACCATGGCGGAAGATCAGCTCTACCGAAAAGGCTTACATTCCCCAATGTTGAGATGCTTGAACCCGAACGAGGCGGGATACGCTCTAGCCGAGATACATGAGGGAATCAACGGCCAACACATGGGCGCTAAGGCGCTCGCTAGAAAAACTCTACGAGTAGGGTACTACCGGCCGACTTTGGAGGCCGACTCAAAGATCCTCGTTAGAAAGTGCGATAGTTGCCAGAAACACTCAAGGGTTATTTAGTCACCCTCGGCCGAACTTCATTTCATCTCGGCCCTATGGCCGTTCTACAAATGGGGAATGGATATCCTGGGCCCGTTCAAAACAACACCCGGGCAGTTACGATGGTTAATCTCGCGGTTGATTACTTTACCAAAGGATCGAGGCCGAGCCTCTGACTACAATTTCTTCGGCCCGCGTGCAGTGATTTTTTGAAGTCAATATCATCACAAGGTTCAGAGCGCCAGCCGAGGTAATTACAGACAACGGAACCCAATTTACTGGCATTGGATTCCGTGATTTTATGACCGAATTCGGCATCCAGCACCATTTCGCTTCGGTAGAGCACCTGCAGTCTAACGGACAAGCTAAAGCCACCAACAAGGTCATTCTTGATGGCCTCGAAAAACGCATGTTGGAAGCCGAGACCACTTGGGTCGATCAATTACCCTATGTACTTTGGGGAAACCGGACCACGGCTCAGACACCCACTCAAGAAACTCCTTACAGGCTGACCTACGGCTGTGAGTCCATGATTCCAGTTGAAATAGGTCTGCCCTCATGGCGCAGGAAAAGCATCCTTTCGCAAGGAGAGGTAGCAAATAGTGAGGCTCTGGTGGCCAAGCTAGATCTGGTTGATGAAGTCCGAGTTACGGCGTACTGCCGGGACATCGCTACAAAGCAGCTTATCGCTGCTCGATATAATAAAAAGGTTCGACCCCGGTCCTTTCAACTCGGCGACCTTGTTCTCAGAAGAGCCGACATCAGAAATAAGAATGCCAAAGACGGCAAGCTTGCGGCCAACTGGGACGGTCCCTATCGCGTTCGTGAAACACTAGAGAAAGGAGCATATGTTTTGGAAACCTTGGACGACAACCCAATCAAGCGAACATGGAATGCGGATAAGCTAAGAACTTATTACAGTTAGATTTACCTTTCTCTGTCGTTAATAATCTCTTTGCAGTTTTTTATTCATTTAAGTTAGTTCTTGAATTCGAATGTTGGCCTCATGGCTTTTCACTTGTTAGCAATTTGTTCGTCGAATAAAATGAAACTCTCATTCGAGAGCGTTTGTTAGCTTCCAAACAATGTTTTCTTATAAGACTTCTTAGTCTGCAAAATGTGTTGCCAGAGAGCTATCATTGCCTGAACACTTCATAAATTACTCCGGGGTATCAAGTGGAATTGCCATGTCGACGCTGATCAGGTCAAAATACTCGGACGTTTTGGGTGAAAAGCTGAACCCGGGTAGGTGACAACTTCCCTTTATCTTAGGATGACCCGATCAACAAGTCCAAACTTATACGAGACAGTGTTAACACTGACCACTCAATACGTTACGATTTTAATACCATACGCGCTCTCGCAGATTCTGCACATCTCATTTCCGACCCTGGCCCGGTCGCTCGCAATAACATATGCAAATTCAATTCCTATGTTCGGCTTATGTACACTAAGTTGTTTAAACAGGAAAATAATATTTGCATTATAGGACCAAATTGGCCAATTTGTCCAAAACAAAACACCGATTGAAAACCCGGTTCATACAAATAAAAGAAGAAAAAGAAAATATAAAGATTAGCTTGCAGGAGCTTCGGTCGAGGCCTCCTCCCCCTTCTCAGCTTCCACCTCGGCTATGGCGCCTTCTGGACTGGATTCAGAAGTGGTGACGGGCTCCACATACGAGACAAATTGACCATCATCTACAAAGGAGCGGAAATGATAACCTGCGAGGTTCAGCTTGACTTCAGGGTTAAGATGCCGGATTTGCGCCAGCGCATTCGCAAAGGCATCCACCACTGCTCCCTTTAAGAGCCCTTTCACCCGAGCCATCTCCTGTTGAGATTCCGCCAGGGAAGTCGCCGCCTCAACTTTTAGTTTATCCCTCTCGGCCGTCAGGGAGTTGATCTCTTGTTCATCGTCGACTCGTGCCGCTTTTAGGATCGAGATCATCTTATCCGCATCAGACAAGATGTCCTTCGTCCTCCTCAGCTCTTCCTCCACCTTTTCAACTTTTTGCTGGCTGGCCTGGAACTCGTTCGAGGCTGCTTGTCACTGCTTCAACGTCTCGTCACGTTCCGCCCTTGCGCGTTTTAAATCAACAGACGCCTCCACAAAGCTGTGGTGCAGGGTGATGAAGGTCTGAGACAAGCCGGCTCCCTTCAGGAAAGCATTTCCGATAGTCTGGATGTCCCTTATGTCGGCCTCCAGCAATGGGACTGCTTCGCTGTACCGGCGGGGTGGCAGGAGAGAAATGCTTAACTCATCAGTGATCCCCCTACTCCATGAGTGGGAGCGAGGAAACACAAAGGGCGGAGGCGGTAGGACAGGGCCAGCCTGTGCAGAAGAGGGTCTGGCAATGGCCGAGTTGGGAGGCTGTGTTGTCACGGGGGTAGATGGCTGGCTTGGTTGGACCGGGACCACACGAACCGACGCCGATGCCCCGGTTTTGCTTTTCTTCGGATCGGTCGCTTTTGAGGATTGTCCGACTTTCGACTTGCCCAAATCGGGAGCCGACCTCTTTTTTGCCCTTGGCAGGCACCGGCACCTCATCATGGATCCCTTCCAAGTACTTCGGCCCTTTCATCTTTAGATCTGTAAAAAACACAAACGTCAGAATGATTGTGAAAAGAAGTAAAGTGTTACAAGCTTAAAAGTAATGCAACATCAGTATATGAACAAAAGAAGACTCATACTCGGCCCCGATCTCATTTCGTCCCAGTCTTGGTTCTCGGCCCGGTATTGGGCCACTAAGGAAGCAGCCCCAACAGTACCACTAGCCTTCACATGAGCTAGTGTGCGGTCAATGGCTTTCTTCTCATGATTTTCCAAGTTGGCCCGTTCTACTTTATAGGCGCCAAGTGACATATCGTAGTGATCCTTGCACCAGTATAAAGGAAATAGCCATTCAACGTTCTTAGAATCAGGACCAACGAGAAACCAAGGTTCCACACCAGACTTGGCGACCACTTTAAAAAACCCGGTCTTGAAGTTCTTGAAGGAGTCTAAGACCGGGGTAAACAGCCGTCTGTTTGCGATACCCCGAATGGAGGTTTAGCCCTTCAGCTCGGCTGGTTCCTTCCCGGAGCGAGAGGTATGGGGGGTGAAGAAGTAGAAAAACATGGAGGTAGTGCAAGGTAGGCCTACGCTTTGGCAAAACCACTCAAATGCTATTACATATCCCCACCCATTGGGATGCAACTAGGAGGGAGCTAGGCCGAGAAATTGAAGAATGGCTATCTGAAATCCGGTGAACGGAAAGCGAACACCGAGCTGGGTCAGGTAGTCGCGGTAGAAGAAGAAAAAGGAGTTATGACTACCCTCCCTAACAGAGCAAACCGGCTCTTCATCCTCCGGGAGACTAACGGTGTAGCTCTCACTCTCTTCTATGGGAAGATTTTCAAGGTCGGCTGTACTCAATTTCGACCGATATGACAGCACCTCATGGGTAACCCATGGGTATTTTTCTACCAAAGCCTCCGAGGGACTAGCTGGCTTCGAATTACCAGACTCTGATTCCGCAGTACGGGAAGACGAGGACGAGGTGATAATTGAATATTTAATACACTTATTTTTATCTCTTGATCAATATTTAGGACTCTTTAGTTAATAAATAATGGCTTTTATGTGCATTTAGGCTTTGGGCCTTAGATTGTAATTTTAGCCATTTTTATCGATAAAATTCCAGTTTTGTATTGCTTCACTATTTTTACCATAACTCTTGAACCAGACATCGGATTTGCCTCATTTTTGTCTCATATTTCAGATGATTCAGAGAGCTACAATTGTTATGAAGACATAAAGAGCCAATTAGAACAAGAAGGCGGTCAATTTTGGAGCCAAAGTCAGATGAACAATTCTGGATTTTAATTGGGCTCGAATTTTGTAATTAAAGCCCATCTTTATTTTATTTTCGTTTTGGGCTGAACCATTAGACCTAATTCGTTTTTAGGTTATCTTTAAGTGAGGCAGCCGTCACACATTCATTCTACGCATTAATTCATTCACGTTTTACAAAGTTTTGGATTAAAGACAGAAGTTTTAGTTTTTTCTCAAATGTTCTTCATGTTCTTCGTCTTTTCTTCTTCTATTCCAACCATGCTCGGCTAAACTTCTATGATTAATCCAACGTGAGGATTCCATGATTCGTCCAGAGAGCCTAGGCTTTATCGGATTAGGGTTTCTCGATTCTGTTTTCATCTTATCGATCGATTTGAAAATAGTTCGAATATTAGATTTAATATTCGGTTTGGTTCGTCCCAAGGACCGAGTTCTGACTAGGTTTAAAGTGTTGTGTTGAATCACAAAAAAAATCCCCCCTTTTTTTTCACCGTTAGGGTTTCGTCGTTGTTGTTAATCAAGCCCGCTGCAAGTTCGTTGGGAAACGATCCAGGTTCCCTATTACTGCAAATCTTTTATTGAATCTGGTTATTTTGAGAGGCACGGCAAATCTCTTTCGAGAGGCCATTACACCTACCACAAAAATAAAGATGGAAACAAAATCAAAATTTTCCTAGCATACCTGATTGCAAAAAGCTAAGGCGTGTTTCCACTGCCAAAGTAAGGTTAGACTCCAAGTCAACAGGTTTCAGGGGAACAGCCCGGGGAGCCGGGACAAGGTTGTGACGACAGGAGGCCAGAATCGATTCGGCCCTTATGGAATCACCGATGGAGAGAAGTTGGGTGCACTCATAAAGGCAGTCGTAGCACGGGCCAATGTAGTTGTCCACCTCGGCCCTAGGGCCCGGCCTCCTCATGTCACCGTACTGATTAATAGGTGAAGCCAGGAGAGGAACACTATCATCGTGTTCCAAAGGGCTCCGGATGGGGGAGAACAATGCTGGAGTAGCTGGATTAATTTCCTCCAACGGCCTGCTTCCCTTCATTAATCCTCACACCTCTTGCGCCCGAATCGCCGTTTTTTCTGGCTACCGCTGTAATGCACGTCAAGCAGAGCGGCTTGCCTCTCTTGTGGAGAAGGCTTATCACCCCAAAGCAACCAACGGGTCTTCGGCCTAATATTCCGACGCAACTCTTCAATTTCCTCGGGGTTCATGTCTTTCAAATCCTTCGACATTTCAAATGACACTCCCAAAAGGCATGACAGTCAAACCCAGAAAGGGGCTAAGACTTGCAAGTGAAGAAGGGAGTTTTGTAAAAAGGGTGCTCGGAAGAGAGAATCGCTCAAAAGAAAGCAGAATCAAGGAGAGACTCAACCCAGAAAAGGCAAACGGAAAATATGCGACGCAGAACCTAATATGGGATGGAGCTACCACCAGAAGCAGAATGAAAACACTATAGGCGAGCATGAAACTAAAGAGATAACAGGGAAAATGACGATACCTGGCTAGGAGTTGGAAGATGAAGTTTGAAATTGGCTACACACAAGAATGGAATCCGTAGACACGAAGGCGAACTTCCTCATAGAGCAGGGAATCGTGTTTCAGAGAGAAGACTCCAAAGCAGAATGTGTAAAGTGAGAAAATGAACTGCCAATGCCAGTATAAGTTTTCAAAGAAGCGAACCGTCGGGGGCAAAAATGCCAATCTGTTCATAAAGTAATGATGACGTGACACGCGCATTTAATGCGCACTCAGCAGTCATTTATTGCGCCTAAAGGCCGTAGTGGCTAGCACGCCTCCGTTTCGGCTTCACGACAGTCGAGGGGCGCCAGTTGTCAGGCAGTCATGATAACCGAAGAAGAGGAAGCGACGCGAAAGTAGAGAACACTCGGATGTACAGAATAGCCGACGTCGTACAGCCAGGATTTCGACTCCACTATCCCGGCTATCTGGAACCCTGATCTCTTCAACTCACCGAAACCCGCTCGAATATATCCGGGTCGTGCAGTGTCGTACCCCGGATCTATCAACCCGGTTTCCTTTCGCAAAGAACACCATGACCAGACATCATTCACCCGGATATCCAAGGCATGGACATCCGAGCTGGGGGGCAACTACAGCCCGGACTAGAACAACATTTTGGGACATGTGAGCCAGAAATGGACTATTAAACATTAGTCACACTCAACACAGAGATAAACGTGCAAGTTGACAATATGGTCATCCTGGCTACCCAAAAACTTGAGCAACCGAGCTGGGGGCAACTGTTATGGACCTAAGTTAAGGCCCATATGCCAATCGGCCCACACAGGGGGCAGTCCACGCAAGGATCGCAACATCCAAACTGAAGGACCTAGTCAGGAGGGCGGTTGCCTATATTCTCGGACATGCCCGATAGTGGATCTCCAGATCCAACCGTAAGTTACTCTCTATATATATACATAGAAGGTATACGATCAAGACACACAAGTTCTTATCTTTGAACTAATCTACATACCGTTACACTGTGCACACACCCCACCCCCTTTAGGCGAAACGCCTGGTTGTGTACAGTGATCCACCCTTCTCCTGGACGTCGTCCCTATAGGCATACAGGAGGAGATCACCGATCCTACATCAAAGCTCTAGCCTACTGGGTTGGACATCTGTGTTCTACACCAGAACAATTTCTAAGAATTTAATGATAAATAAATTGGGTTAAGGTTTTAAATTTACGAATTAGGATAAAAAAAATACCCCTAACTAGATGTTATGTCTAGGACTAGTGGATAGGACTTGTGGAGAATATGTGTGTAAGTATCTTTGTTGATTATACTTTAAATTTGAAAGATATTGTGAGATTTAAAAAATGTTAAAAAATATTTATAAAAAGTTATCAAAGGATCATAAAGTCTCCCTATTTATGAATAAATTCAAGAAATAATTAAAATAATAAATCATCTTAAAATATTATTATAAATAATATTGAAAGGCAATTTTAATCTCTCAAATTTATAGTAATTTTTTGGGTTAAGGAGCGATTTTACCAACGAACTATTAGGCCAGGACCACCCAGCACAGTAAACTATTTTTTGGACCAAAAATACAAATAAAGCATTTAAAAGGTGAAAAGGGCACAATGACGTTATAACGTCAAAAACTTCCGTCTTGTTATCATCTTCCTCATCCACGCTCTGCAAAAAAGGAGTCCTGCTATTCGGTTGGGTTTGTGACTCTGAGTCATCAAGCTCCACTTCTTTTTCAACTCTTCTTCCTCTTTAGCTTTCCCCCATATCACAGCATAAAATCCATCGAACAATATTGATGCTCCCATAACACTGCAACATTTCAACACGTGTCACATGACGAACGAAGCATACAGGAATCTTCTTTATAACTTCTACCTGATTCTGGTTTTCTGCTTTTGAAGGGGGAAAAATGATAATGGAGAGAGAGAGAGAGAGAGAGAGAGCGAATTTCATGCCTGCCTAGATGCAGAGCCTCTCCGAGGAAAATGACACCCATAGCAGCAGCAACGGCGACGGAGAGGGGCCTGAACATTGACACATACAGAGGGCCTTTCAGATGGAGAGCCCATATTTCAATCAGACAGCATAAGCCTGTACATAATAAACCCTGCATGATGAAAGTGAAAATCACACAGTTATGTTTACTTGTTACTTGTTCATCCATTCAAGCAAATTCTTAGTTGTGAGTGAGTAAGGAATGGAAAAGAGTGTGTTTACCTGAAGAATGTACCAAATTGGAACCACAAGATACTCAACAAAAAGTAGGAAGCCACCAAGAACCCATTTCTTTTGAGCTGATGAAGAATCCAGTGTTGATGGAGAAGATGCTGACTTTAGTGTAGGACCCCTGAAGAGAACAACTACGAGGGCACCATATATTGATACTACTGTACCTATGATTTTGGCTAGAGTGCTTGAACTTCTTAACTCTGCCTTTTCCATCCTTCATACACGGACCCAGAAAAATTAAAACGCTGCAAAATTCTTAGACAAAACAATGATCGAAATTATTATTTTTTTAAGCAAAGACGATCAATAAAGACGATCTCTCTCTCTCTTGCCTCAATCCAAAAAACCAGACGGACGTTATTGACGTTATAACGTATTGTGCCCTTTTCACCTTTTAAATGCTTTATTTGTATTTTTGGTCCAAAAAATAGTTTGATGTGCTGGGTGGTCCTGGCCTAATAGTTCGTTGGTAAAATCGCTCCTTAACCCTAATTTTTTTAATGAATTTTTCTAACCATATTTTCTCTTAGTTAAAAAAAAAAAATCATCATTCTCTATAACCTCCTCATATATATAGATAAAAGTTTGAAACATAACATGACATAAAATAAAAAGAAATTAATCTTAAAAGAGGGCAAAAATGTCTCAAAAAGAAAACTAAATTGTCTAGTTATTAATCACGTGTAGATGCCAATATATTATACGATGTTATATTATTAATTAAAATTTTAGTTTTAATTAGTAATTCGACATGTAATCCCAATTGTATAGCGTGTGTATCTCTTTATGACATACTGTACTATAATATCCTGCATGGTATTGTAGGCATTTTAAAAGCTTAAACAAATATAATATTTTAAAAAGGGATAATTAATCTGCAGCACCTTATAGTTTCAACCAATTTTTAATTAGATTCCTATAGTCCCCCCCCCCTTTATTAGGTCCTTATACTTTCACTTGTTATTAATCAAAGTTTCTTATATTCCTATAGTTTTTTCCCCTTTTTATCAAGTCTTTATTGTTTCACCGAATTTTCAATCATGTCCTTGTAGGTTTTTTATTTTAATTTATTAGTTTAACTGAAATTTAAATATACGTATGATATAAAAATATAATGTACTAATAATAAATTTAAATTAATAATTATATAATTCGAAAAATAATTAATTATTAATTCATAATGAACTAATTATAATTCTATTCTATTTTTAGAATAATTTATAATTATCATTAAAAAAAATTATATTTATAAAAAATAATATAAATATATGTTTAATTAAAATATTATGAAAAATAGTAGAATAATTCATAAAAATAATGTTAAATAAAAATATCATGATAATTTATGATTTATAGAATATTAGTATTTATAGAATAATATTTAATAATATTGTATTCTATATTTATAAAAGAATACTATTATTAGAATTCATTGAATAAATTATAAAAAAAGTATAAGGACCCAATTAAAAATCATATGAAACTACAAGGACATGATAAAAAGAAAAAATTACAAGGACCTTATAAAAAACAAGTGAAAGTATAAGGATTTGATAAAAGGGATAAGGGTCTTAAATGCCATTGGAAGTTTTCGCTGAGGAGCACTGAGTGGACGGAAGTTTTTTTTGGGACCAAAATTGCCATTGAAGTTCACAAAGCGTAGCAATTATGCCCCTCCGTTAATTTTGATCGTTAAGTTTGACTGAGTGCACACGTGGCATGCCACCTCATCAATCAAGTATCATTTTTGTCACGGAAGTTCTCGTTGATGAGCAATTTTGCTCTGGAAGTTTACAAAACGTAGCAATTTTGCCCCGGAAGTTTACAAAACTTAGCAATTTTGCCCTTCTGTCCCCAATGTTAAATTTGACTATTAAATCAGTCAAAGAACACACATGTCATGCCTTGAAAAGGTTGAACTTGGAGTCAGAGAGGGAGATCCTTGAAACGTTGAGCTCAAGGCGGTCGAAATTTGTGAAGTCGAACTGGTTAAAGGGATTGAAAGGTCTGTCACAAAACCCAAAGGAAACATCACTTATGATCTAAGTGAATGAAATGCAAACCGAGAAATCATTTGTCGAGATCAAACCAATATTTGGGACAAATCAATAATGAGTTGTCCCAAATACTAGTTTAGTAAGCATCACTTAAAATCGCTAGAATTTTTAGGAGCAGTATAGATTTACCTTATGGGACAGGGTGGGTGGCTTAGATCAATCTATACAAAAGGTAAATACTATCACTATTGATTTGTCTTACTGAACTAATTTTTAGGACAATTCATTTCTCGTTTTGCGCTTCATTTGCTTAGATCATAAGTAATGCTTCCTCTGGGTTTTGCGACAGACCTTTTAGTCCTTTTGACCAGTTCGACTTCACAAATTTTGGCCGCCTTAAGCTCAATGTTTCAAGGATCTCCCTCTCTAACTCCAAGTTCGACCTTTTCAAGGCATGACATGTGTATTCTTTGACTGATTTAATAGTCAAATTTAATATTGGGGACAGAAAGGCAAAATTGCTACATTTTGTAAACTTCCGGGGAAAAAGTGATCCTCAGCGAAAACTTCCGTAGCAAAAATGATACTTAACTCTTATTTGATTGATGAGGTTGTAGAAAATTATGCCCTAAGGGCAAGTCATTATACTTTAAACGTTTATGTTATTTAAAGTATTTCTCCATTTAGTTATCATATCATTTGCATGTTTATAGTGATAACTGTATCCTTGGATGTATCTTATAGATTATCCTAAATGTCCCTGGTCAGTCATCTATGCGGGAGCAAAGATGAAATAAGACCAGTATGACTTTGATGAGTATGGAGATACGAATCAACGTCATAGGCACTTGTAAGAGTACAAGGTGCTGGACCGACCCACTATGAGAAAGCTGCATGGTTTTAGTCATAAGCTTATCTCATGTATAACCGCGTCACAACGCCCTTTTGCCTGAGATCATCATGGATTCCTATATGAGAGTCGTTGATATTTGACCTAGTCAAAAGTCACCTTTGACCGGGTGATGATAAAGGTTTTGATCGGGATCAGTGATTTTCATGCAGAGGAATGTGAATGGTCAAGATGGAATTTGTCCCACATTTGTAGAGAAATAATATTGGGCCCCTCGATGAGTAAGTCTGAGAAATGTATGGCCATACTACGATGGAAATGAGTTTCCATTTCAGTTATTAGACTACTCAAGAATCGAGAAAGTAATGGTCAACAACGGGAGGTTGACGTTATCCATGCCTCATCGTTGACCAAATTATCGCGTGACAGAAGGGACGTGACATGGTTGTATGATAGGTAGTATCGTATCAATGGTTCCCAAATGAATTGGGTAGTCGCAATGTCTTGCTAGAGGCCGCTTGCAACTTGTGTGCTGGTACAGTATTGGCCCGTTGCCAATCTCATGTGGGCCTGCAGGGTCGCACACAAGAATAGCCCAACACGAGCAATAGTGTCCAGATTCGTTGAATCTTAGATATGTCTAAGATTTAATGAATACAACATTTAATCTAGGGTGTGTGTGTGTGTGTGTGTGTGTATGTGTGTGTGTGTGTGTATATATATATATATATATATAATCGGAAAATAATAGTAATATTATTTATATAGATAATAATATTATTATATAGTATTTAATTTATTTGATAAATTAAATAACTAAAATAAATAGAGATATCATATATCTAATTTAATTTAAATTGAGATACAGTATCTCAGATTTAATTAAATAGATAGATATCATATCTCATATTTAATTTTCGAATAGAGAAATCATATATCTGATTTTAATTAAATTGAGATATAATATCTCAGATTTAATTAAATAGATAGATATCATATCTCAGATTTTAGGCAAGCTTTTAATTTGGATTAATTAAATAGATTAGATTAGATCTGTTGGACAGATTTAATTAATATCCAAATTTGAATTTCGAGATTAATTTAGATTAATTTTGAATATTTTAATACGGTCCAATTAGGGTTTTAGAAACTCTATATAAGATGAAGATCTAGTCATATTAAAATATGAGACAAGCCGCGAAAGAAATTCTAGAGAGAAAAACGTGAGACGCAAAGAAAGAAGGCGCTAGTACGTTGCCGTACGTGTTGGAGAGCTGTTCGGTGTGGATATCGGTAGAAGGAGTGGATTCGTAGAGTCGGCTCGTAGAGATTGATCAAGCAAGAAGGCGTTAGCCCACGAGTTTGCAAAGGACGCATACAAGTTCGTATAGGTACGATTTTTCTAACTAACCCGATTTAAACGCCGTTGATAGATCCTCTATATGAGATTCGTAAAATTTTAATAGATGAGAATCCTTCCGCTGCGTGTACGGATCCCAACAGAGGTGGCATGTCACATGTGATGAGGTGGCATGCCACATGTGCACTCAGTTAAACTTGACGGTCAAAATTAACGGAGGGGCAAAATTGCTATGTTTTGTGAATTTCTATGGCAATTTTGGTCCAAAAGAAAACCCTTGAATGTTTTGTTTTTAGCCATAGCTATTGCAAATTGGCTATCATAATGTAAAGACATTGATGATGTTGGTTTGTCACCCAATGAGATGTTTTCCAAGAAGTTTTTCAACCACTTAGATTTAGTACCTGCCAACTCCATAGCAATCAACTTAAAATCCCTTGAGGATTTGGTTAAAATAGTTTGTTTGGCTTATCTCCATGACATTGCACCACCATTAAGAGTGAATATATAACGACTAGTGGATTTGGTCTCCTCTAAATCTGAGATCTAGCTAGCATTACTATACCCCTTCATTATAGTGGTAAATCCACTATAAAATATATCATGTTTCATGGTACCTCTCATGTATCTTAAATACTCTTACCAAAGCCACCAAGCCAGAACAAATAGATTTATAAACCCCAGCTAGAGTCTTGTTTCATATGAAATAAGTTTCACCTCAATAAGATTTGTGGTTTGAGAGATATGACCAAATTATTAAACTTTTGTCATGCTGAACGAAAACAGAGCCTAACAGAGTATGCCGAAATATGATCGTCACTCAAGTGGGGCTTCCTTAACTTGAGTGAAACATGTAGAAATTACTTCTAGAGGTGCAACTCGAATGATCATGAAGTATAACTTGAGTGAAGTTGATATGACTTCCACATAAGGCATTTTAATTTTTGATTAAGCCATTCTAACTTCCATTTGATTATAGAGACCTTAACATAGTGAATGTTAGTGAGGACGTATCAGATATGGCTTCCACGCCAGCACTTGCAGCAAGTCCTCAAAATGCAATTGTCCCTCAAAATCAACCAAATCCTCAAATCCAACAAGTTCAGCAACAAGTCCCTCCTCAACAAGTTTCAATCGTAGATCCGGACGCTTGGCTCATGCAAACCGCGTTAAGTTCTATATTAAGGCGAATGGAGGATTTGGAGCAGCGCAATAATATCTAGAGGCAAGAGGATATCAGAAGAATGTAGGAGGATATGGATCGTTATATGCAATTGGTGGAGGAGTGTTTCAAGACGAATTGAAAACCCTGTTTGTAATGAGAACCAGAATTATGAGAACATGAGAGAAAATGTGAATAAGAATGATAGTAACCCTACCTGGGTTAATGCTTCGGGTTCTGTTCAAGTTAATGCTGGAGGTCCTAGTCGAGTTAATGACACTGAAAAGAACCTGGCTAGCCAAGTCCGTGTTCGAATTCCTAACGTCTAAGGTTCAGGTTCCATACTATAGAGCCAACATGCTGGCGATAACTAGGATGGAGGAGATCAAAATTGGGATGTGTTACCTCGAACGAAAAATGCTCCTGGGACATATAGGAGAAAGTACAGTAGGGGGCAATATAACAACAATCCCTTAACTGACGAGATTGCGAATGCTCTTTACCCGAAAGATCTTGATTTGGTCTTTTTGCTAAAGTGATGAAGACCTTTTGTCGTTAGCCTTGGGGTCCAAATCAAAAATTAACCAAGGATTGCGTATAGGCAAACCTAAGATCGTTCTCTCTTCTTGAGGAGCCTTTTATTGAATCAAATAGCTATGTACTCAAAGGATCAAGAGAAGACAGCCTTCATCACTGAGAAGGCTAACTATTGTTATAATGTGATGCCGTTTGGGTTGAAGAATGTAGGGGCTACCTATCAAAGGATGATGAACAGAGTGTTCGAAGATCATCTTGGCAAGAATATAGAGGTTTATATTGATGATATGATTGTCAAGTCGGCTGACCTTGAAAGTCATGTTCGAGATTTAGAACAAACTTTTGACAAGCTGAGAGCTTATTGAATCTGGTTAAACCCGACCAAATGTGCATTTGGAGTCCCGGCTGGAAAGTTTTTAGGATTTTTGTGAACAAACAGAGGGATTGAAGCCAATCCAGATAAATGCAAAGCTGTATTGGATATGAAGGCTCCTATAAACAAGAAAGAAGTCTATCAATTGACAGGGAGATTGGCTACATTGACAAGATTTTTGCCAAAGTCAGCAGAAAACGCTCTTCCCTTCTTCAAATTACTAAAAAAGGAGGCTCATCAAGGAGGTTGGAACCCATATTGTGAAGCCTCCAGTTTTGTCTAAATCGAAACCAGGAGAAATCCTGATCTTGTATTTGTCTATGGGAGAAGAAGCTATAAACGCGGTATTGGTCAGGGAAACAAAAAATGGCTAAGCGCCAATTTATTTCATAAGCAGGGCTCTACAAGGCTTTGGGTTGAAGTATCAAAGGCTTGAAAAAGTGGCATTTGCCTTACTGACCACAGGAAGAAGACTTCGTCCTTATTTTCAAGGACATCAAATTGTTGTTAGAACAAGTCAGCCAATCCGGTAAGTGCTCCATAAGCCAAATTCGACTGGAAGGATGATTAGCTAGGCCATAGAATTGTCTAAGTTTGATATCATATATGAAGCTCGGCATGCGATTAAGTCGCAAGCACTGGCTGATTTTGTAATGGAGTTAACCCCATCAAATAAAGAGGAAAATGAAGATGCTAATACATGGAACATTTATGTCAATGGCTCGTCAAATGTTAAAGGAAGTGGCGCTGGAATCATTGTTGAAAGCCCAGAAGGAGTTTCAATTAAGCATTCTCTTCAATTAAACTTTCCAACATCAAATAATCAAGAAGAGTATGAAGCACTGCTAGCCGGGTTAATACAAGCAAAGGAATATAGAGCTAAAAAAGTTAAAGTTTCAATTGATTCTCAACTCGTTGTAGCACAAATTGAAGGGACATACCAAGCTAAAGGTCTGTTGCTGGTGAAATACTTGAATAAAGTGAAAGAAGCTATGTCCGATTTTGAAGAGGTGATCGTTATATTCCTTGAGGGGAAAATACTAGAGTTGATA
This sequence comes from Acacia pycnantha, assembly GCA_025563575.1. Lineage (NCBI taxonomy): Eukaryota > Viridiplantae > Streptophyta > Magnoliopsida > Fabales > Fabaceae > Acacia > Acacia pycnantha. Next base: position 969,376 of record JAMWYP010000179.1, on the reverse strand, counting down.
TTTTGTCAAAATTGGCAAGTACAAAGAGCCTGGGTAACCACAGAACTGTGGTTCAACAAAGTTTATGCACATGGTTGTGGAAGATCAGCTTTATCGTAAGGGCTTGCACTCTCCAATGTTGAAGTGTTTGAACTCGGAAGAAGCTGAGTATGTTTTGGCCAAGATTCATAAAGGAATCAATGGTCAACACATGGTGCTAAGGCTTTGGATAGGAAAGCTCTGCGAGCAGGTTATTATTGGCTAACGATGGAGGTAGATTCAAAGGATCATGTTAAAAAATGTGGTAGTTGCTAGAAACATGCCAAAATAATTTGGTCTCCCCCAGCTGAATTGAAATCTATCTTGGCTCCATGGCCCTTTTTCAAATGCGGGATAGATTTGCTGGGACCATTTAAAGCGGCTGTAGGACAGTTACGATGGCTTATCGTAGCTGTTGATTATTTTATTAAATGGATAGAGGCTGAACCTATAACGACAATTACCTCAGCTCGAGTACAAAGGTTTTTCGAAAGAAACATTATTTCCAGATTTGGGATCCCAGCTGAGGTGGTCATAGATAATGGAACCCAGTTTATTGATAAGGAATTCCAAGAAATGATGTCCGAGTTCCACATCAAGTATCACTTCGCTTTTGTGGAGCATCCTCAATCAAATGGGCAAGCTGAAGCAGCAAATAAAGTAATTGTTGATGGATTAAGGAAGCGAATAGAGGATGCAGAGTGCATCTGGGTTGAGCAGCTGTACTTTGTTTTGTGGGGTTACAGGACCAGTGTTCAAACATCAACTAAGGAAACTCCATTCAGGTTAACATATGGATGTGAGGCTATGATCCCGGTTGAGATAGGCCAGCCATCATGGATTTGTAAAAGGTGATTTTGTGCTTCGAAGAGCGGACCTAAGAAATAAAAATGCCAGAGATGGAAAGCTTGCTGCAAATTGGGAAGGCCCTTATTGGGTTAAAGAAAAGCTTGACAAAGGAGCTTATATGTTGGAGACTCTGGATAAGAAATTAATTAAAAGAACATGGAACGCAGATAAGTTGAAAGTATATTACAGTTAAATCCGAGTTTCGTGTTAAGTCTGTTTTGTTTTAAGCGCAATTTTCCTTTCAGGGATTGTTTAAAGTTGACTATGTCGGCAAATTCATCTAGCCAATTTCATTTTCAAAGCAAATAAATGAAGAAATTTTCAGTTGAAAATTATGCTTCAAATTGTGGCAAGTGTGGATGAATAAATAAATGAAGCCAGGGTAGTTGAACTCAGTTTCAGATAAAGCGAAGGTATAACAATAAGCTTTCGTAGTTGTGATGCATCAAAATTTTATTCCGGGGGTAATGAGGTGAATTGTTATGTTGAATCTGATCAGGTCGAAATGTTTAAAATGTTGGTTAAAAACTGAATTTGAACATGTGACAGATCACCCTTACTCCGGATTGAATTCTGGTTGAGTAAACTAGAATGTTGTGAAGGTCTAATTAAAAATCTTCACAAATATGCTACCTGGTTTTCAATACCAGACGAATATTCAAGCAGACTCTGCGTAATATATTTTTGACTTTGGCCTAGTCATCAAATAGAACTTTGAAAATATGTTTGAGTTTACGATGTAGTTAACCTATTGTTATGTTAAAGATGAAACACAAAAGTATATCTAAGTTGGTAAAGGAATGAATAAATTTCCAAATTGATCTCCGAGTTGTCAAAATTCAACGAAGTTAAATGTAGAAAAAATAAACCGGGTTAGTAATCCGACAATATACATCACAAAGCCATAAAGGGCTTAAGAGCCCTAAACAAAGCCAGGTACAAATGAAACCAACATCCAGGCCTTTCAGTCTTGAGGAGCTTCAGCCTCCGGTTGAATCTCTCCTTTAGCTAGGTCGGAGGCATTGACCTCCTCACCTTGACCCTGATCCACCTGAGTTAGAGAATCACCACAGGAGAGGAAGGGGGTGGGATTAGTTTCCCGTCTCTAACATAAGCCTTATAATGTAACCTGGAGGTGTTTAATCCAATGACGGGGTTCAAAAGCTTGATTTGGTCCAAGGCATTGTTGAAGGAACCCTCCACAGTCTCTTAGCACGGCTAGATAAGTAGAGACGTCGACACTGGAAGTCTTGAGCTCGTCCTTGGTTTGTTTCAACTTGGTTTCAAGTCTCTCATGCATTATCTTGAAATCTTCCATTGATTGTACATTAGAGTCATGAATTTGTTGAAGAGAAAGAAAATCCGAGTTCGTCTTTCTAAGATCCTCCTTCGCCATTACAAGCTCCTCATAAGTTTTATCCCTCTCCGCTTTGGCTACTTGAAGCTCCTCATAAGCTTTGTCCTTCTCCGCCTTGGCTACTCGCAGCTCAGCATAAGTTTTGGCATATTTGCTTTTCATCGAAGCCAAAGTTTGTGTTAATGCGGAGGCCTTCAAGGAATTTAACTCAATCTCCTAAAGCTCTCAAATCTCGGCATCAGAAAAAGAAGTTGGCTCGTAGAAGTGTTTGGGAGGATGAAGAGCAGTACTGAGCTCATTCGTTACTCCTACTTCCCAAATAAGTCCACAGGAAAGCCCGGTATGTGGAGGAGGAGGAGGAGACTGAGTAACTTGAATTGTAGAGGTTTGCATAGTAGAGTCTGAGGCACCTTTTGATTTTTGGGCCGAGATTTCTTGGGCGCCTTTTGATTTCTTGGCCGGGATTTCTTTGGTGCTCTCTCAGCTACAGCCTTCCCGGATTCAGGAGCTTGTCGCTTCCTGGTTTTCTCAATACTTGAAGACGCCTTGCCGTGGTTCAACATGGCAAGTAAAAGAGGTTGATCTTGATTGGTTGGTTGCTTACCCATACTTGGAACTGCAGGATAAGAAAACAAACGTTATAAATTATGAAATTCCTTTATCCAAGAAACAAAAATTTCAAAATGAAGAAATTGTACTCATTTCTGATTCCAACTCGGCTTGAGACTTTGAAATGAATGAAGCCATGCTAACGTGGCCGTGTTTTTTGGTGTACACAATTAAGGTTACTACCGAGTTGGCATCGGCATCAGATAAGTTCGTTTCTTGAAAATGGTAAGTGGAAAGGAGCAAAGTCATGATGATCATGGGTCTAGTATAATGGGAACTTCCACTCAACATCTTTGGACTCTGGGGAGCTAAGGAACCAGGGTTGTTTTCCGAATTCGGCAACAACTTTAAAATAGCCATTTTTTAAGTTTTTAAAAGAGTCGGAATATACAGTAAAAAGTTTTCTTTTGGGGTGACCTCAGATTGTGGTCCAACCCTTTCTGTTTGGGGGCTTTCTACCAGTACGAGCCGTTTGGACAGTAAAAAAGTAAAAGAAAAGAGGAACTATACAAGTTATAGTTAAATATCTACAAAAATGCTCAAAGACTATGACGAAACCCCAACTATTAGGGTGAAGTTGGGTAGGAGCAAGGTGTAGGTTATTTAGAGAAATAATTTAAAACTCGGACAATGGGAATCGAATACCGAGCCGGGTAATCAAATCCCAGTAGAAGAAGAAAAAAGACGGGTTATCCCTTTCACTAATGGAGCAAACTGGATCATCGTTGGTGGGTAGACAAATGGTATAATAGTATTGGTTGCTGACAGAAAGCCCGACAATGTCTTCTACAATCATTGTGGATAAAGTGCTTAGCACTTCATCTGTCACCCAAGGGTGTTTGCTTATTAAAACTTTTGAAGGATATATGGAACCTGACTTCGCAGAGTGAGATTCCTCAACGTTTGTGAATAAGGAGAATCCATAAATACCTATAACAAAGAAATAAAAATAAGAAAGTGGAAGACATACTTGAATCAAGTGAGCTACTACTTGAAGAAGAAAAGGCTGATAAACTAGGAGATTTTTCTAAAATGAGATGACCCTTGTTACTAGAAGCTGGGATGGATGAGGAGACTAAGTTATGACGACAGGAGGCTAAAGTGGACTCAGCTAAAGAGTCATGACCGCTTTCAATAAGTTTGGTTCTTAGAAAGACACAATTATAACACATATAAACAAATTTCTCCGTGTTCAAAGATGAGGTAGAGGTTATTTTTGGGCTCACGTTGTGCGGAGTAGAGTAACTCTTGCCTAAACCTTGGCTGGTGAGGGATCCCAGGTTAGATTTACTCTTACCCCGAATCTTAGTTTTTGGTGGTTGGGATCTCTTTTTATTCCCCCCACTACGGCTTCCACGAAGCAATGCCTCTTGTTTCTCTTCTTCAGTAAGGGGAATACCCCAAAGCCAGAACCAAGCTCCAGGTGGAACTATTTGACGTAACTCTTCTTCGAAGAGGGTAAAGGAGTACCTTTATCCATGGTTAACAGAGAGAACAACCAAAGATACACAATGTGTTTGGAAAAATAGGGGGAAAGAGATATAACGAGACGATTCTATGTTCGATAAGACGACCTTATGATCAATGGCAGAAGTACAACACTATACAGATTTATGGCATGACACTGAAAATTAAGTAGCAAGAATCAAGAAGAAAGGTCATATTCAAAAGAGATGAACCTAGAAATAACCGTCTACCTAGAAACCCAGAGGTCAAAATCTACCCAGAATCCTAGAAATCGAAGTGGCCGAAGACACAGATTAAGAAACAAGAACAAAGCAAGAACTAATTCAAGAACTTCAAAGCAAAATCGAAGGAAGTATTGAGAAATGGTGGAAGTACCTGTGTTTGGAAAGGTTTATGAAACCCTAAATGAGCGAATCGGAAGATCGTGAGAAGGTAAGTCTTTGAAGAGAACAAAGAGGTTTTTCAGAAGAGCAAACGACGAATGTGGAGTGATAAGAATGGGAGGAAATGTGCGTATATAAACGTAACCATTGAGGTTCCGAATCGGAAGAGGCAGGGGCAAAATAGACAATTCACCCCAAAAGCAATGATGACATGAGAAACAACGTGTGCATTAAATACGCACAAATGCTGAAGACAGCAAGAAGTGGCTGTTTTATGCTATGACGATGGAAAGTGTACAACTATAAAGTTGTCATAATGATATAAGCAAATTGAGCCTATTCCTCTTCACGATAATCCAGATTGGGTGAAGCTTGTTGCTAAAACATATAAACCTGGAAACCTAGATGTTTGATGCAAAAGGGATCCCAACAATCATGAAAAGGAATAGTTTCCAATGGAATTAACCCGTATGATATGTCGGGGATATTCACAATTAGAACACCAATGAATCTGATAAAAGTTCGGATGAGAGCTGAATGAAAATCAAAGTAATCAAGTTGTAACGGCTTGGATATGAGATCCGGGTTAAATAATAAATGCACCTCGGCAACCTAAAGACCTTGACTACCGAGCTGGGGGGCAACTGTTACGGGCTCATATGAGGCCTATTTCATGTATGGCCCAACAAGGGGCAATCTACGTGACCTAGATATGGTGGCATAGCACTTGGGCTTGGAGGCATAAAGGCCCGTAATTCCAAACTCTAACCCTACAGGTAAACTCTATAAATAAGAGGTAAATCCTACAGGTATGGAGCTCTCTCTCGATTACTGTTCTGTCATCACTGTGCATACACACCACTCCCTTTGGTTAAAGCCGTTTAGTTCCTATTCGTGCACAGTGATCTATTATACTTATAGATATCTAATCCATAGATACCTAGGAGATAGTTACTTGATGCAATATTAACATATCTCTGTTGATCTAGACAGAACAATATCCCAAAAGATAAAATCCATAACAGATCAAACTCTCATCATACGTGTCCCAAAAGCTTTTAATTTAACCCATATATCTCATTCTCTGGTGTAATACCCTAAAATTCATATTCATTATAAACATTATATTTTGGTAAATAAATACCTATTGGAATTCATAGGTGAATATGTGGTTTCAAACCTTGGAAGCTCATTAACTATTATTTTAAGAAACTTCCCCTTGAAATTAAATAAGCCAAGGGTTAAATATTATAATGTGATACCCAAAAATTTATATTTTGGCAATTAATACCTATTTAAAATAGGAAAGCATGTTGTCTCTAATTTTAGTAATTTATTTGTTTATTTTCCTTAGAATTTAAAGAGGCAAAAATCCAATTTTATTTTAGGGACCATAAGTTGCCCTATGATTATTAAATTAATGCATGGTGCATAAATGACCAAAGTAAACCCAAAAGTTGTGAGAAAGTAATTAATCCAATTAAAGAAAATTGCCAACAATTAGTAGATAATTAAATCTTCATTAATTGAATTAATTCCAAAAACTTTCATAATTAGTTAAATAACATGTTTTAAAGGCACAATTAGGGATGTATAACCCTAATTAAAGACCAATGGCCAATGAAGGGCCAAGATTAGCATAAAGATAATTACTAATGATCATGATTAATATAGTAGCCAATCAAATAAATTCAATAACACCTAAAACATCATTTTAGAATTAATGACCAAAGGTTAAGCTAATTAAAGACTACTAAGCATAGGATTAAGACACTAATCAAGCTTATTAATCAACTTTGACAAGTCAACACAAATCAAAGGCTTGGATTAGAATTGATAAAGCTAAATCCTAAGGCCATAATTTGATTCCATAAAGTGAGATCCATGTGAAATAAAAACATCCAATGAGAATTTTTCTATATGATATAAGATTAATTAAAAAATAACAAAATTAAAGAGTAATAAGGGGGGGGGGGACGGTTTGTGAGTGTTTGTGTGTGTGTGTGTTGTGTGAGATGTGGGTGATTGTGAGCCTAGCATTTAGAGAGAGAAAAGTGTGTGTAGATATTTTGAGAGTTTAAAAGCCATTGGGTTTAATTCAATACTCAAGTAAATGAGAACTGATAGAAAATAAATTGTAGCATGAAATATGTTAATCATAGATCAAATATAAGGACTTATTATGAACAAGCATATTTTTAGCTTGAAGTAGGTTATCTCCAAAATCATTTCCTTAACTTTTGGGATTAATCCTAAAATGATTAAAAGGCTAGTAAAAAAATCCTAATTGAACCATAATTCTTGTTATTCCAAGTATTCCTCAAGAGACTTACATAAATTTCAAAATGAATCTCTAAAAAATATTTGTGGTTTATGAGCAATAGACTAAGAAACTAAAGCACCTAAAGCAACTAATTCTTGGAGCATCTAGTTATAGAAACCAAGGGGGAGGGGACGAATTAGGTGGCTTGAGGAAGAAGAAGGTGAATTGTTTAATATATTAAATACACACATGGGATAAATAGGCACTTGGTAAAGGTTTGGCCAACAATGCAAGGAATAGAAGATGTGGAGAAGAAGTGGCCAACAAGGTGTGTAAGAAAAGTGGAAGAGATAAGGAGAGAGAGAGAGAGGACGGTTGGGGAGAGATGGAGGGTGAGGATGAGAGTTGAGATTTTACCCTAGATCCAATGGTCAAGAATTGAGAAGAGGAAGTTCAAAGGAATTACCAAAGTTGCCATACCCTTTTCCTATAAATAGGCCCCTTCTTTTATTTGGATTCTCACACCAAAATTGCAAGAGCAATTCGAAAATTAGAGTGAAAGTGAGAAGGAAGAGTCTTGGAGAAGGAGGAGCAAAGTTCTTGGTAAGTTCTTGATCCTTAGCTTTTAAGTTCTAGTTTTTTGTTTAGTAGTTCTTCGTATAAATGCTAGTTTGATCTAGGAAGTAGGAAATAGAATTCCTATTCTTGTTTTTAAGCCTCATTGCATTAAAAGATGCCTGATGAGGTAAAAACATGGTAGGAAGTAAGTTTTGAAAGTTGAGAATCAAAGTAGCGAAGCTCTGGCGAAATTTTATCGGTTAGCGATTTTGAAGTCAGGGGTAAAATAGTCATTTGTGACTAAAATATCTGTAAGGATGTTGTTTATGAATTAATAAGTACGATATTACCCTTATAGGATATCTGTGATTGCATTTCGACCAACAGACGTACCGTATTCATCGACGAAGGTACGGACGCGTACTGTAACCTTAACTCTTATGCTTATGCTTGTTGTATGTTTATATATGATAATTGTATTCATAGACTAAGACTTTGTCTTAGATCTTTCATTATACATTCAGCTATATAGGGTTATGGTTATGATAATACCGTTAAGTTTTCCTAACGCTGAGGACACGACTATACATCGTGGCACTGGTGAATAGTGCAGACCTGAATAACATACATATGCAGGAGCTTTGTATTGTTATTGCCTTACATATGCGATTATGTATCTCCTACATCTGTTATGGGCTTTTGTAGTGATATTTGTTGAAATGTCATGAATATCTGTCATACATATATTGTTTACATAAGCATGAGGTTAACCGTTACCTGAATTCCGATGGGCATTGGACCTCAGCTCTTATAGCTTCGTGGTCCGGAGAACCAAGGACCGAAGACAAGAGCAAGCAGCACGCGCAAGACCCGACTAAAGATATCTATTTGTGATATAATACCGTTGTAATACTCAGTTATATGTAATGTTCTTTATGAACAAACAGATACGCCACAGTTAATGGTTATCAGTTACTTTGTTACTCCGATACTCTACTCTGATGAAAAAAAAAAAAAATTTGTTTCGTTTTTGTAAAATGGGGTGTTACATCTGGCGAACCTAACAGATCAAACAACTAGTATTACGATCACAAACATGTATTTTTTTTTATCACTCGTCAGGAAATACTTGAAATACATGTCCCATAATCGTGGCTGCATTTCGCATTGAATGAATCTTAGAAAAATAAATCAATGAAGAAACAAAAAACATTCGAGGTAGTAAAGGGCGCTGGGTAGGGAGAACCAATAGATGAATGAGAGGAGAACTTTGTTCCTTAGTGGAGTGAGAAACAAGATCCGCTATTTGAGGACTGAAGCAGGTGAGGGTGAGAGCTCTGCCCTTGAGAGGACCAGACGAGCTTTGAGAAGACGATTAGAGGAATCTTTGCAGGAGGAAGGGATTGAGAGGATGAGACGGTGGGGACGAGTTCAACTGAGGACGATGGGAATCTCTGAGAAACTCTAAAGCTCTATGATTTTAGGACGACAGGAAGGGATTGAGAGGGCGAGACGGTGGGGACAAGATGAGATGAGGGCCAAGACGGGGAGGAATCTTTGCAAGTGGAAGGGATAAAAAAGTTGAGGGCGGAGGGGATGAGTGAATCGACGACGAGAATCTCTCTGAGAAAATCAGGTTCATTCATAGTAGGATAAAAGCTTGGGGGAGTGGCTTTGAATAAAGAACCACTTTTTAGGGAAAAGTGAGATTAAAAAAAGCTGACCTAAATAGACAAACTTTAACTCCACTGGGCTTCTGCGCAAACGGGCTCCCAATGCTCCAAATGCTCGGAACTGGGCTCTCCAAATAGGCTATATAAAAGCAGAGCAACATTTTTTCATTCTTTTCATTCAATGGCATAATTGAACAGCATTTTGCTTTATTCTTTTCCTTGTCCTTTTCGGCTTCTCATGCTTCAAATTTTCTAAACTTCTCCACCTCACGCTCTTTATCAGTCTTGGTTCTTCAAATGATTGCTGAGTTGAGTATTTTGAAAAATGAAGAATGAAAATGAAAGAAAATGAGTCTTGCACAATCGTATTTACAATAATGATTCTGTAATGATAAAAAGACAAAACTTACATACATCAAGAAGAATGCATAGTACATAAAGATGAGTTTCTCTACTGTTTTCAAATCGAGATGATCACAAATTTGTTGCTAGGCTAGTTAAATCTTGAAGTGCTAATCTTCTTTGCTATTATTGAGCTTGCTTCCCACGTGCTTATAAATGAGCATGGCTGTGTATGCCTTAAACTTGATGGGTGAAATGCTCCAGCTGAAGTCCCATGAGTTGCTAAAGGTAGCATATCTTACGTGCTGACTGATAGCCACTAACAGTTGCGGAAAATGAATGACCAACATTCCTCTGAAGACCTCGCTGAAGAAGAACCGCAGAGATCGGAGAGGGAGACAATATCAACTCAACGCGAACGTAGCTTTGAGAGAGTGGGTTTTTTCGAGAAACAGACATTATCAGAACCAAGCTTAAAGGCCGCTTCCTCTTGAGAGGTTACTGCACACTTAACTATACATTATCAAGAAAATCTAGATGTTGTAAAGCAACTACACAATATGGCAAGGTCCCCACTTTCCGAGAATAACTTTTGCCTTCGTGGAGAGGTTACTGAACACTTAACTATACAAGCTTGAGAAATATTTAAGATGACGAAAAAGCAGAAGAGAAGATTGCTAATATCACAATGTTGTATGTAATACCCTAATTTTCATTCTTCTTATAAACATTGTATTTGGACAAATAATTATCAAAATATAAAGGTAAATATGTGTCCCAAAAGATTATAATCTATTGATTATATTCTTATCATTTTGGAATTAATTAACCAATGGTTAATTATGAGACACCATTTAGGAGCTATTTAATGTGATATAAATAACACATAAAATAGTAACTAATTTATAACCAAAAGAGATAAGAAAAAGTTATGAAGACACTTAAATTAAATTAGAACAAATTAGCAAAAGCTAATTGGCAAAATAAGCTTGCACTAATTGAGATTAGTTGCAAGATTATTAGAGGCAAATTAGGATCATCAAAAGAGGGCTAATTATATTTGAAAATAATTAAGCCAAAGAGAATGAAATAATATCTCAAGTAATTAAGTCTAAATCTTCATGTAATTGAGTTAGCTAATGGAAAATATAATTAAGCAACATGTAAACACTTGATTAACATGATAATTAAAAATTACTAATTAGTGTTGAAAAGTCAACAATAGCAACTAACCAATGGGAAAAATCAAAGAAATGAGTTTAATCCTTGTGAAAATAAATAGACCAATTAAAGCATTAAGCCATGGAATTGTTTCTACATAAAAAAAAAAAAAACCAATTCAAAGACCCCATTTCCTGGAGCATGTCGACGACAGCTATAGAGAATGGATGAGATTTGGTTTCAAAAAGTGCAAATTAGATCAATGGTTAAGAAGACAAAAGAGAAATTGGAACACTTGGTAAATTACTACCTTAACCTTGAAATTTTCTCTATAAATAGAGGCTTAAGCTCTCTTCATTCTTCACACCAACACAAGCTAAAACATTTGATTCAGTGAGTGAGAAGAGAGAAAGTTTGAGCAAGAGGAAGAGGGAGCAAAGTTCTTGAGGTAATTCTTACTCCTTAGCTTTTAGTTCTTATTAAAGTTGTAGTTTAATTCATAAAATTAGGAAGTAAATTCCTTTTCATGTTTGGAAGTCTCCATTGCTTTTCAAATGCAAAATGGATTGGAAAACATATTAGTGAATAAGTTTTAAAATTAATGGAACAAGATTGTGAAAATTGTAGAACTTCCAGTTTTAAAGGTTGTGCTAGCAGCGAAAATTGATGCTATTATTTTATGTATAAAATGAAGTCATAAAATCATGAAATTTTACATGAATAAAGTAGACATATAGGGATTTCTAAATATATAATATATGTAACTTTTTGATCTCTGGACAAGGAGATATGAATTTTCGAAGATAAGCCTTGTTTACTGGATTTAAATCTGAACAGTGTTTGAAAACGCAAAACCTGGGAATGATTCTTGATGTTCTGGCTTCTGGAATATTTTTCCTTGAAAATATACATGTCAAGGGTCATGAGAAATTTTGAAGCACTAAAAAAATATTTTTGTAGGATTAATTATGATTTTTCAAAGTTAGTGAAAAATCTGAGCAAAATGCTGGAAATTTCGTTTTTAATAAAATGTAAGGGTAAGAGTGGAATAACAAGTCCACCAAGGGTAGAAATGTCAAAATAGGTGAAAATATCCTTTTTGATATTATTCTAGGAAATATGATGTTAATTATAATATCATGGAAAAGGAAATAATCCGATGGTAACATTATAGGATATCCGGGAAGTCTGGAGTTGGATTAAAAAGGATTGGGCATTTTGGCAACTACTCGGTGAAAGGTACGTTCGCGTACTGGTAACTTTAATCGCCTATATCTTGTATGATTATATATGATTAAATGATTCATGAAGTGATGGACAAGACTAGGTCTTGGGTCATGCACCGTGTCTAAGTTATGGGCCTTAGTCACATGTTTATATACATTCAGCTTTATGCGGGTTATAGTCTTGATAATATCGTATGGTTGTTTTCGTAGGGTTGAGAACACGAGAAGCTATCGTGGCACTGGTTAGTGCAAATGTTGCAAACATTACATTTGGTGTGTGCTATGTATTGTTGTGCTGTTGACATTACATTTGCTGTGTGCAATGTATTGTTGGAACCTTACATCTGTTGTGTGCTATGTATGGTTAATGCTGAAATGTAATGAATATCTATCATATATTGTTATATTTGCTATAGAGGTTAACTGTTACCTGATGTTCAATTCGATTAAATCTCAGCCTTGACTAAAAGTTCAGGAAAGGAACCTGGACTTGAAGAGGCACCGATGGACGGAGCCGTGAAGAGGCACTGATGGATAGAGCCGTGAAGAGGCACTGGTCGAGACGAGAGTCTGAAGAAGGTCAAAAGGGACTAGTCTCTGGCATGAATCCGATAAAGTTATTTCAAACCGTTTGGTGTTTAAACTAGGAAAGGATTGGTCTATGTGGTTCAATCATAAGTCGCCGTGAAAGACGGAGAGACTTCCACTAGACTTTACCCGGACTGGCCAATGGGTTTGATTGATTGAGTTGGGTTCCAAGCCATAGGTTTATATAGACCTGTATTTGAGTCTATAATGGTATCACATAAATATTCTTTCGGGAAATATTTAATTTACTAGTTTGTGCCTGGGCATTTTATACCAGTTACTCATCGTCCAAACATTAGTGCATGCTCTCCATTCCGCATTACTCTGACATGTAGCACCTCAAACTCTGTTGATTTTCCTAAAACTACGTGTTAACGGACACATTAAATGGTATGAAATTTGGGGTGTTACATTGTAGCTTTCAAAGTTTGTCACGTACTGACAAAGGAGAGGGGTTTATCATATAGGTAGAGAGACAAATCAATTTTTGTCACATCCAACTGATATATTGTACTGATAGGGACATATCAAGAGGACCAATTCATTCTATCTCAATTTCCTCCTTTCTTTAGGATAGTCGGTTATGAGTTTTGCATGAAAATGAACATATGAAAGAAGTCACAACCTTAGCAGAAGTGAAAAAAGGCTTAAAGCTACTGCTAACGAAATACCTTTGTTTAACCATAAAACACTAAATCAAAGTGATAAATGTCATACACTTGGCATCGAAGGGACATTTGTTAGCGAGGGAAAGCAAAAAGCACCAAGTTAGGAGGATAGCAGTTCAAAATGGAAAAAAACCCAACAAAAGGAAGTTGAAGTTTACTTATATTATGTATTGGTAAATATTCCAAACAGTATGGATGCATGCACTCGAAAAATTTAGAGTGTTAAAGGTGCTAAAAAATATTGTGTCAAGTTTTGAATTAAATGCAGCAGGATGAGTTTGTCTTTAATACCATAATATTATTACTTGCTTGGAAATTTCCAATCATACTTCTAATGATTTAGAACTATATGCCTAAAAATGTCCACAAATTACATGGGTTCTTGAGAAATTGTTTTTAGAAAAAGACCAAGCCTTCATTAAAGGTTTCTTCATTCCAAGGACTATTGAGTTAGTACATAGATTGACTTAAAAAAGGGAGGTTATAAATATCGGACCCCTTTGATTGTAGTCAAGGTAATCTGCTAATGTAGGACAACTTTTGGTTGTTGACTCCTTCATTATTCTCAAAAATGCTGCTAGATTATTAAACTACTAAAGCATGCTGAATGTCGATAATGTTATGCAACTGATCGAAGTGATATAAGAAATAAGGAAGTACTAAATGGTCTTAGGACTTTTGGACTGAGAATGACTGCACATATATAATAATATAAATAAGATTATGGTCCATCGCCTACTTTTGGACAAAAAATATGTAGCTGGAAGGTTTCCAAATGCAATAATGATAGTGTTATTTAAGAGATTATATATTGTTATAGAAACACGAGGTAACAATAGGCAAATAAATTGACAGAGGGAATAAAGGTTGGAACTTCCATTGCCATCATGAAACATGGGTTAAAATGATTCGGCTAACACAACAAACTAAAAGAAGCAAAGAAGAGGGAAACAAACATAAATGCTAAAAATAAAGTAACAAAGACATCTAAAGCCTAGGACACATACGGGACATAAGTTCAACTAAGGTACACAAAATGAAACTTGGATTACAATAAGTTCAACATAAAAACTAAATGCATAATTGAAGAGGGTGCAACAAATTGGTTAATCCTAGAACTAAAGGACATGGCATTACAATACTGTGATGTTCTCCTTGTCAATAGCCTGTGAGGACCTGACTGAGAAACGGATGACACGGTTTGTTATAGTCAAAGAATGAAATAAGAAAACATAGAATAAGTATTTTGTCAGAGAGAAAATGTTGGCGTCAGCACCTTACACCAAACAGATTGTCGGTGGTAGCACCTGTAGAAACGCAATAATCATATATCTCAAGTTGTGCCTGAGGATACTGTCCTCAAGAGCTATTTTGCAGCTACCAGCAAAAGAAGTTGCAGTATTCCCGGGATTAAATGAACTATTCCTACAAAAGTAGGATGAACAAAACTACAAAAGATAATATAACTCAATAGGTAAAAGAACATGCCAGAGGAGGAAGAGAGTTGCTCAAAACTTCAAGAGTTGTGTATTTGGACCCCTTGCAGACACCTTCCTTATATAGGCTTTGCATACTCAAACGATGTCAGCCAATCGATGATTTTGAAAAATCAGTACGTTTCTGAATGTTGAGAAGCATAAAATCATCGGTTTTTTATGTTAGAAAATAACGATGTTTGAAGGCCATGAATGGATAGTTTCTATAAGCAATAAAAGTTGGCTTTCAAATCCGATTGTGTATTGAAAACACCAATGTCCATATTTTCACACTAACAGCTAATAAATAGTATTAAAGCAATTCAAGAATTTTGCTTATGAAATTCAAAAACCATAACCTCAAAATTCCATGATTAAACACTACTACAGAAAATGGCTTTTACTTCCCTAATTAACGTCCTATTTTAAAACTTAGAAGTAAAAAAGAAGGCGGTGGCATTTTTGTAATTATAAGTTGACTTTTGGCGTCTAACTTTTGTCCTTAGACGTCAAAAGTTAGCTCTGGCGCCAAAATAAAACCCAAAAGTGGACCTAAAGTTAAAACTAGCGCCAAATGAAACACTTTTGACGTCTAAGTTATAAATTAGACGTCAAAACTTAATATTTTAGCGTCTAATTAAATTATTTAGACGTCAAAAGTAACCAAAAATAACACTTTTAGCGTCTAAGTTAATAATTAGACTCCATAAATTGGATTTTTGGCGTCTAAGATAAGTTGTTAGACGCCAAACACGCCCTAATTAACTCGCCTTTTCTCAGCAGTCTTCATTCACCGTCGCGCCTAATCAACTCTGGCTTTTCTCCAGCGCCCCTCCTCGCGAAATACCTCGCATTTGTCCCTCTCTCTCCTACCGTCGTCGTCGCGCATCTTGCCGTCTCTCTTGATCTTGGAGGTCTCCATCTCTCGTCTCTCTGGATCTAGATCTCCGCCTCTCGCGGTCTCGCATTCTCAGCCACTGCTGGTGTCTTCACTTAGCAGGTAGGTTATTGATTTTTTTCCCCTTCATCTTTCATCTTTCATCTCCTCTGTGCCTCTCGTCCTCTTTTTCGTTCAAATTGATAAGTCTGATGTTTGCTTCAGTGTTTGATTTGAGGAACGGTGTGAATTATGAACCAAACAAACCCTATGTGAACGGGCACAGACCTTTGTTGAGGCAACTTAGAAGCCAGAAACCTGTGAAGGACTCGTCTTTTGTCTCTAAAATCTGAAATATTGCTCTATTCTTCATTACCGCTGCCTCTTGTAACTGCACTTGTAATCATATCTTTGACGCATGGTTTTCTTAGCTCTTTTTGTGTTCTTCTGCTCTCTTGTGTGACTCTTAGTTATTTGCAATGCTGTGTATTGACATGTATCTTAATTATTTTTAGTGCCCAATGGAGTCTGATTTGATTTTCTAACAATTTGGGTGGACTCGCAATGTGATCAGAATGCACATTACGCTGGATTTTCACCTTGGCTACCTTTGTTAACGAACGTTGTTTCTAATTTTGCTAGACCAGATCATAATACATTTTTATTGTTTTCCGGTCTATCTTGTCATCATGATATTAGCAAATTGAAGGAAAAATTATCTCTCCTCTTTATATTTCTCTTGTATCTTTACCAAAGAACGGGAGTCTTGAATTTATTGTGAGTTTGGTTTTCAATTGATAACATAGGCCTTTGATGTTCTAGTTTACTTTTCCATTTAATTTCTGCGCGTGGAGATATTAAATTTATTGTTAGTTGTTATTATAATAAGGCACTTTATGGCATAGTTGGGTTGGTTTGAATTTATTTTCTTGTTCTTGTTCACATTTACAGCTGCACTGGTATTTGAAAAAAAATTCAGCAATGACATTGACATTTAGCAGGGTCATAGTTTGTCTGGATCAATTTATCAAGCATGTTTTGTTTTTTCTTTGCCAAATGCTCTGGTTCTTGGAGGAATTTTCCTGATTTCAGTCCACAGCTAAGACATGGACTTTCATGTGTCTTCTTTCAACAAATTCTCCTTTTCACTTCAATGCTATTGAAACATTGATTTACTGGACACTATATTTGTCTGATGTTTGCTTCAGTGTTTGATTTGAGGTAGAGATGGCAAGAACTAAAATTTTCTTTGTCAAGACAAAGGGGTGTGGGGATTTCTTGCTCTGCTCATATCTGTAGTTTGTGAGTGGGTTTTGATAATACTATTGCTTATTTATGTCGTGCTAGCATATCTACTAACAAAGCTTGCAAGTTTTTGTGGATTGCAAGCACCTTTATGGACTTTTCAACTATTGGTGTAAATTTATTAGAATTGCTATTAATAAAGAACATTTTTTTAATTAAAAAATATACAGCTTTGTGTGTCTTAAACTCTTAACTGTTATTTTTCTAATAAGCTTTATCAAGGGTACAGTAGGACCAGGCATTTGGACAGTGAGGAGCTCCTGCAGCAGCTGCTCTGTCGGCTTATTGGTTGACCGGTAATGCTGGTGAACTTGTGGATATTAATACTCTAATTATTAACTTCAGTTTTCTATATTTGAGTATCTATATTATCATTAGCTTGATAATCTGTTGAATTATTGTCATCTTTCCTTTTTGGCTTAGTTTCTTGGTGTATTCTTTTAGGTTTTTAGGCGGTGGAGGTGTGATGATTTTAGCGGCTTGGTTGAATGAAGCTGCTGTTGAAGAGCAAACAAGTGTTCAACTTTATAAATATATCTAAAGTTCGGTTAATTGGTTTCCGTGTCCTTTGTCATTTGCCTCTACATAAAGCCCTTCCTATGCATATTTCAGCTATGTTGCAGTGTGTTAATAGGCTTCGGTTTCAAAGAACATCAGGTGTGCTTTTCCTCCTCGCTGCAATTGCCCATTAGCTCCCATCTCTCATGTCATTTTATTTTAACCTCTCCTCTGTTCTGAATGGCTTGTTGCACTCCAGTTTGGATATATATTGTTCTTAGACTCCCTCTAGAAACTGGATGTCAATATTATGTGGGTCATAGGTAATGACTCTAGAGGAAATCTGAGTCATATTAAATATGATATGTTGTTATCCCTATTTTTATTATATCAAATGAAGGTTCATATGATTTCAGGTATGAGATTATGTGTTTTTGGCTATTCTATTAGTTGTGGATGTGCTTCTCTGAATTCAAGAAAGAGACTAGTATATTGATTGAAATTTTGTTTTCTTTCACTTTTTTTCTTACAGTGTTTCGTTTTGCTTTGTTGCTAAACTTTTCAACATTTAATGGAGATATCATATATATATATATATATATAAACATGCTTTTACATTATGGAGTCAACCTGTTCCATCACCACTTTTATGGAACCTGACCTTTATACAGTTGAAGTATTTGATCATTTGAATCAAAGTTTATGAATTATATGTATCAGTATGTGCTGTAGATGACCTAGGTCATGCAAACTGGTTGACTGATTTATTGATTCATTCTGTCTCTGCTCCTACCTTTTGATTTTCCCTTACTGTAGTTTTTAAGCATTTTCTATATTTTTTTATGGTTTTGAATCCTGACCTGTGATGGCGCTCAGATTCTTTTTTTTTTTTAAATGGACTTACGGCGTCTAAGTTTAATAATTAGACGCCGTAAGTTCTGACTTAGGGCGTCTAATTTTGAAAATTAGACGCCGTAAGTTGTGCCTTTTAGAAGGTTATTTGTGCCATACTTACGACGTCTAATTATAATAATTAGACGTCTTAAGTCAGAACTTACGGCGTCTAATTATTAAACTTAGACGCCGTAAGTTTTACCTACTACGCCCCCCATATAGGCGTCCGGAGGAAAAAAGACGTTAAATGTGCAAAAAATAGGACGCCGTAGCCCTGTTTTGTAGTAGTGAAAGGAGGACAATTACGAGTTTAACTTTTATTTCTCTGTTTCTTTTGTTGTTATAAATATTTCAAATAATTTATCTGTTTTTTATCCTATATAACATGCTATTTCTGACATCCTATTATTTTCTTTTTGACTTTCTTCTTTTCGCTTCTCATCTTTTATAATTACTCTTCCTGTTTTTTCTTGTTATCTTTTTATATCTAATTTTTCTACTTCTTCAAATATAGTCCATAAATTTTTATTTATTATTTCTTGTCATTTCCTTACTTCTTTTGTAATAATTCTTGTTTGTTTTACATTTTCATCCATAGTTTGTGTTCAAATTTTTTTTTTAGATGTTTCTATTTCTTCCCATTGTTGTAATGCTTTCATCATATATATTTGTGGGTTATTATGTTTTAGTTCTATTTTCTATCCCTGATCTGTTTCTAATCCTAAAGCTTTCATTATCTATTCAATTTCTTCTATTTTAATTTTTAATTTCTTTTTATATTCCTAACTTATGTTTTAATTTCATTTATTTTTCTGTTCCATGGGCTTTGCTATTTCTAATAATAACCTTTCTAATTTATTTCTTTGTTGTTCCTTCTTAATTATTGATTTTGTTTCTTGTGGTAATTTTTCTAATACTTCATCTAATGTATTTACCTGTAATAAGTCTTCTCTTCTATATTTGTATTTATATAACTTCCTAGTTGTTTCATTAAATACATACTCACCCAGTTTATTTGATTAAAAGTATGTATATATATGTGTATGTGTGTGTAAACACACATGTGTTTACAGTGGGGCAGCCAGGTCATACAAAGACTTAGAGGTAGGTGATAATTCTTAATTTTGCTATATTTTCCCACTAATTTTTGATTGATTTTAAATGAATTTCCATGCTTAAAAACGCCTTTGATATGATCAATTGTGATGAAAAGTGAATATGTGGAAATAAGGATTAGATGAGCTTAATTGATGTATTTTAGAAGTTATCCTGTATTTAGGCAGAAAAAGGAACTGAACTGCTGTTATATTTTAGCATAGATATCATTGCTAGTTCGATGTTGTAGCGATGCTACATTATTGCCTTGGTACTGAATAATGAAAATATGAAGTATCGTGTTTCTATTATAGAGTGACCCTTTCTTAATAAAAATACCAAAAAGTTTTGCAGGAACTTAGACTAGACGCCAAGTGGGATTTTTAGTTTCCAAAGAGACGAATGAAGGCCACGTGCTTGAGGAAGAAGAAAATTAAGGACAGCTGGAATTAAAAGAAAATCAAAACATAATCCAGCTGGAGTAAAAGCTCAATCAAAACAAAATCTTCTTGCTGGGCCCGATAAAAAAGGAAAGGCCAACTTACCAAAAGACAGTTGGATGTGAGGCGCAAGGATCCTAACTGTAATACCCTAAAATCTGACTTAGGGTAAATATCAAAAATTGGGAAATGTACCTATTGAAAATAGGTGAATATGAGGTCTCAAACACCTTGTATTGAGTTTACCTTGTTGTTAGGGTAATTTCCTTGAAATTAGAAAATTTGCAATTAGGTCCTTAAAACGTTTGAAACTTTGCAAATAGGTCCCTAAATACATTATGGGTTATAAATACCCTGTGAAAGCTATAAAAGAGGCAAGTAAATATCTATTTGAAATAGGGAAGGATATTGTCCCTAATTTAGGTAATTTATTAAGATACAAACTTGGAGAAAATGTAGAAGAATACTCAAAAAGTAAGGAAATGACCGAAATACCCCCGTAAGTGCTAAGATAATGCAAAAAATATATTTACTAATTAATTGGAAATTTTTGTGAAAAATAAGTGAGTTTAGGTATTTTTGAGCCTAAATACAAGAATGGACCAATAAGAGAATTTTGTGAAATTTTTAAATAAAATTGAATTAAGTAATTAGTTAAATAATTAAATAATTCATGGAAAATATTTACAAATCCAAAAATTTGGGGCTGCCGAAAATTGCTCAAACAATTGAAGATAAGAGTGAAAGTTTAATATCTAGATATTTGTTTTAATTAAGCACATGTTTTATTATTTTATAATATAATTAAAAAGGATGAATAGTAATTTAATATTTAGGAAACGGATCCTATCTAGGGATCCAGTAATAGGATTTCCAAAGTCAAGGTAAAATATTGATCAGTGGATTTTTATCTTCCGTTAGGTTTTTTCCGGAAGTTAATTCTGAAGCTGATTGTGCATTTTCCTAATAAAACAAAATAGGGAAAAATGCAGATAGGCACATTTTGGATCTGAAGGAAATAAATTCTAACTCAACATCTAGAAATGAGTTTGAAAGTATCTGGACATATTTGGAATCAGCGAATTATTATCCAGAGGTTGATGATTCCGAAAACGAGTTCCGGCACCGGACGCGTTCGGACACGTTTTTCGAGAAAGTATCTGTACTAATATGATATTTATGGTAAGCATGTATGTGGTAGTTGATAGCTCTGTCATATGTTTTGTACTGTTGATATGTTGGTGTTTGCTACGGGCGATACATATGCATGCTATGGGCGATACATCAGTATGCTATGGGTGATACATCTGAATGCTAGGGGCGATACATTTGCATAGGTTGCGTGCTTATATACTGTTAATGATATGAATACTTGTGGTACATATGTTGTGTGTATGTAAGTATGAGGTTAACTTCAGTTCCGAGATCCGGTGCGGATCTCAGCTCTTAACATAGCGTCAAGCTCCGGAGGACCGAGGAGAGAGGCAAGCAGCCCGAGTAGAAGACCCGGCTGAAGACTTCCTTTTGATGTTCCGGATGGAGTCTTTCCTTTTGTTATTATCTACTTTTGAAATACTCGGTTCTTGTACCGATGTTGTAAACAGCCAGACTTACGGCATTCTAAATACAAGTATCAGTTACTCAATCGCTCTGTTGCTCTACTCTGATGATTTGAAATGATGATGTTTTGGAAAAAAAAATTTATATTGCTTGTGAAAAGTTGGGATGTTACATTTTGGTATCAGAGCACTAGTCCTGGCATGAATTTAACTATGTTATTACGGACAGTTTGGTGTCAAAGGCAAGCCTAGTCTACGTGGGTGTGCCAATCAGTCGCCGTGAACTCGGTGAGGCTCCCATGGTAGACACTTACCTGGCCATTCTGTTCGGTTAACGGAGTTAGGTTCTAAGCCTTTTCAAAAATTTGGAGCATATTTTGAAAATGAGTACTGATATAGCCCTGAGTCGGTGTACCACCTCATCTCGGTATACCATTTTGAACCAGTATACTATCCTGAACTGGTGTACCACCCTCAGTCGGTGCATCATTCTAACCCAGAGCCGGTGAATCCATCACCTGTGCTTATGTCAATATCAGATAGTTCTGATAACTCCGATTATTCTGATAACTCTGATAATCTCCAGTTTGTACTGGGAGGTGAATCTATCTTAAGACATGCAGTATTTGACTCATGTAGAACTTCCGAGACGTATTTCTGCACCCGTTTTCGAATATAGAGAACCAACGAGAATCTGACGACGGAAACATTGCGGGTGTCTATTTGTTTTTGGTGTGAAAACTGCGTATAGCAAAGCCTATGTGTAGAAAATACTAGGTGCAATAAAATCTATGTGCCGAGTAAGTTCTAGGTGCGATAAAGTCTATAAGTACGATAGAGCCTAGGTGCGGTATAGATACTAGTGTGATAAAATCTGCGTTAGGCGAATTGTCTTCCTTATAACTAACGTTCTTCTTACCAAAGGAAGAAGGAACAAGACATGGCAAATTTGAGAGGAGCCGGAGTACCTAGAGGCCAAGGAAGGGGCCGAGGTAGAGGGCGAGGCAGACGACCTCGGACAATTCCAGTAGTAAATCCGGAACAGCAAGTTCAAGAACCAACCCAACGGATTGTCTGGCAAGAGGTGGTGGCTGTAATGCAGGAACAAAGAGAGATGATAGAGGAACTTTGTGCAGACAGACAAGCGGAGAGGCAAGCAAGACACGAGGAGGAAGAACAATCTGAGAGTGAAGAAATGATAGACAATATACGAAATAGATGTTAGACACGCGTTCCGTATTTCTTAGTTATATTTGACCGTGATCATGTCATAGAGTGGGAGGTATCTTATGTTGTCATGGTGTGTAGGCACCATGAAAACATTTGAAGTATCTTGTGTTGCCATGGTATAGCCATGAAGACGTTCTGATATCTGTGGTATTGACCGCGGTGTGTGGGAACCACGAAAGATATCATATATCAAAGTAAGAAATGACAAGATCTTTAAGGTCAAACCAGAGTGAATTCGCGATCACCAGGAGGAGCAGCTGACAGATAGAGTGAAGATCCAACACGTATAGTCCAAAGTCTGAGTAGGACGGAGTTTAGGTAGTACGGAACAAATTTCGAGGATGAAATTTTGTTTAACGGGGGGAGAAATATAATACCCTAAAATCTGACTTAGGGTAAATATCAAAAATTGGGAAATGTACCTATTGAAAATAGGTGAATATGAGGTCTCAAACACCTTGTATTGAGTTTACCTTGTTGTTAGGGTAATTTCCCTTGAAATTAGAAAATTTGCAATTAGGTCCCTAAAACGTTTGAAACTTTGCAAATAGGTCCCTAAATACATTATGGGTTATAAATACCCTGTGAAAGCTATAAAAGAGGCAAGTAAATATCTATTTGAAATAGGGAAGGATATTGTCCCTAATTTAGGTAATTTATTAAGATACAAACTTGGAGAAAATGTAGAAGAATACTCAAAAAGTAAGGAAATGACCGAAATACCCCCGTAAGTGCTAAGATAATGCGAGAAGACATGAAAACAAAGATGTCGGTGCTATAATTATAAGGTAATGAGGCATTCTAATTAAGAAAATTATCAACTAATGATAATAAAGTGATTAAGTAATTTCGGCTAATTACTTAAGCCTGAGCAAAGGAAATTATGAAATAATTATGTAAAGCTCAAAAATTAGTGGAAAATGGTTTAAAATTAGTAAAAATATATTTACTAATTAATTGGAAATATTTGTGAAAAATAAGTGAGTTTAAGTATTTTTGAGCCTAAATACAAGAATGGACCTATAAGAGAATTTTGTGAAATTTTTAAATAAAATTGAATTAAGTAATTAGTTAAATAATTAAATAATTCATGGAAAATATTTACAAATCCAAAAATTTGGGGCTGCCGAAAATTGCTCAAACAATTGAAGATAAGAGTGAAAGTTTAATATCTAGATATTTGTTTTAATTAAGCACATGTTTTATTATTTTATAATTAAAAAGGATGAATAGTAATTTAATATTTAGGAAACGGATCCTATCTAGGGATCCAGTAATAGGATTTCCAAAGTCAAGGTAAAATATTGATCAGTGGGTTTTTATCTTCCGTTAGGTTTTTTCCGGAAGTTAATTCTGAAGCCGATTGTGCATTTTCCTAATAAAACAAAATAGGGAAAAATGCAGATAGACACATTTTGGATCTGAAGGAAATAAATTCTAACTCAACATCTAGAAATGAGTTCCGGCACCGGACGCGTTCGGACACGTTTTTCGAGAAAACTTCAACTGGACTGTTGGAACCCTGTAAGAGACCGAAATCAAAGTTAAATTAGATATTATTGATGAGAAAGAGAAGATCTTCAAAGTTGTAAATCCAGAATTTTAGGATTTTCCGAGATTACGCGATTCGGACACCGATCGGGGATTCTATCGGATCGGAGGCAAAAAGCAAAAGTGGTTTTGGTGACTAAGGGGGCAGCTGGACGTTTTGTGTGGATGGAAATGAGAGGAGAAAATGAGAAAACTTAGTTGCTAAGTTATGCCATGGACGGTCCAGATCGCTTCTCATAAAGTTGATCCGACGGCCGAAAACCTAACCCTTCACCTATAAATACCCCCCCTTCTCTTCAATTTTCACACCATTTCCTTTGTGAAATCTGAAATTAGAGAGAGGTTTTAGAGAGAGAAGCTCTGGGGGAAATCTGCAGCGAAGCTCTGGGTAAGTTTTTCGGTACCTAAGCTTTCGTAGTTCTTTCGATAGTTAGAGTAGAAATGCTATATTAGTCTTTAATCTTCCAAGTATGATTAGATATCATATGATAGGGGTATTTTAGTCATTATTTCAAAAATCGTGATGGGGTCAGAGTTCTGGCAAAATTTTGGAAGATTAGAGTTAAAATAGCGAAGCTCTGGCGAAATTCCGCGGATTAGGGGCATCAGGGGCAAAATGGTAATTTTTACCTAAAATTCCTGTTATGATGTAAATCATTAATTTATATGATTTATATTTCGAAAATGATATTGGAGTAAGAGTTATGTTGAAATTTTGGAAAATTAAAGTCAAAGTAACGAAGTGCTGGTGAAATTCCGCCAATTAGGGGGTCAGGGGTAAAATGGTCATTTTGACTAAAAATGTCCGTCGTAATGATAGATCCTTAACAAGTACGTTGTTATATTGATAGGATATCCCTGAATACGTTTTGACCTACTGTCGAACCACTGTCTGACGTCTTTGGTTTCGTTTTAAAGTCGAAGTACGGTTTTAGTAAACGTGCTAGAATAACATCAACGAAGGTACATTCGCGTACTGTAACACTAACTCTGATATTTATGGTATGCATATATGGTTTATATGTGATATGTGTATTGTATATGTGGTATGTTTATTGTATGTACGTACGTTCGCGTACTGTAACACTAACTCTGATGTTTATTGTATGCATATATGTGATATGTGTAGTGTATGTGATAGATGATGACTTTATGTCTGTGGTATGTTTATATACTGTTGGGGTATGTACGTCCGCGTACTGTAACACTAATCTGATATTTATGGTATGCATGTATGTGGTAGTTGATAGCTCTGTCATATGTTTTGTACTGTTGATATGTTGGTGTTTGCTACGGGCGATACATATGCATGCTATGGGCGATACATCAGTATGCTATGGGCGATACATCTGAATGCTAGGGGCGATACATTTGCATAGGTTGCGTGCTTATATACTGTTAATGATATGAATACTTGTGGTACATATGTTATGTGTATGTAAGTATGAGGTTAACCGTTACCTGAGATCCGGTGCGGATCTCAGCTCTTAACATAGCTACAAGCTCCGGAGGACCGAGGAGAGAGGCAAGCAGCCCGAGTAGAAGACCCGGCTGAAGACTTCCTTTTGATGTTCCGGCGGGAGATTATCTACTTTTGAAATACTCGGTTACTGTACCGATGTTATAAACAGCCAGACTTACGGCATTCTAAATACAAGTATCAGTTACTCAATCGCTCTGTTGCTCTACTCTGATGATTTGAAATGATGATGTTTTGGAAAAAAAAAATTTATATTGCTTGTGAAAAGTTGGGATGTTACACTAACCATAAAAGAAAAGGCAGTCAACCCTAGAAACATGTGTTGTACATTAAGAACGAAGCACACAGACAAAATCTCTCGTACCTTATACCTCAGACTGACATAACGTTTGGCGGCTAAAAAAAGAAACGTTCTGGAGTATAGGAGTTCGTGAAGCCCATTTAGATGTTAACTCACTCTTCTATCATTAGCCTTATTCTTCCATTATTTAATGGGTTAAATACCATTTTTGTCATGGAAGTTTAGCCTAAGAAGCACTAGTCACGCAGAAGATTTTTTTGTCTCAATTTTGCCCCAAATGTTAACAAAACGGGGCAAGTACGCCCAAAAGTCTTTTTTATTAGCAAATTTTCCCGGGAAGTTTTTTAGAGAGCAATTTTGCCCCTGGAAGCTTACAAAGAAGAGTAACAATTCAACGGTCAAAATCAACAGATGGGCAAGATTGCTATGTTTTTAAACTTCCGGGGTAAAAATGAGACCAAAAAACCTTTCGAGTGACCAGTACTCCTTAGGCTAAACTTCCATGACAAAAATGGTATTTATCCCTTATTCAATTGTTCTTCTAGTTTTTTAAATAAGCTCTTGTTCAATTTTCTCTTTGCATCATATGTGTGCTTTTGGTAAAAAGTTGCATACATATGAATAACTAATTGGTATTTGAAAAAGGAATTCCTTTAATGTAATATCCTAATTTTGTTTTACCAAAACTCATTGTACAATATGTGAATATAGTGAATTTTGACTATGTCTATAATTGTTCTTGAAGTAGTGTTCAATTTTCTCAAACTCGAAAATTCGGAGACACATGTTGGCACAAAGTGAGACACTTGTGACTAACATCCAATTAACATAATGGGGCTATTATTTTTGGCCAAAGGGAATAAAAAGGATATCAAATGAAATTTTATTGTACAAAGGTCAAAGAATACTTAAATATCTCATTTTTGCTTGGTTATGTGCCACATGTCATAATAAGCTAGTATGTTAGAAAAATTTAATATTATATGGACATGTGAAAATTGAACAAACTAGGAGCTCATTAAACCTCCAATTGGGCCTTAAATTTTGGCCAAACACTAAGGGAAAGGAAGGAGGAAAAAGCCAACAAGAAACTCTAACCATATGGTTGGATTTTTACAAGATGGCATGTGTGTAAATAAACACCTAGTTGGAGGCCATATGTATCCCTCTTTTCTGTCAGCTAAAATGGACCCTTAATTAGACATAAAAACACTTATCTTCCCCCCACCCCCCAAAAAAAAATAAAAATAAAATAAAATTGGACAAATACACACAAGGGAGGACCAAGAGAGGGGCACCACAAATTTCAAGAAGGAGAAGGAAAGATCAAAATCAAGAGATAAGTTCTTGTGTATGGATTTCTATCCCTTCTAACCTCCTTTTAGTCCCTAAAAGCTCCCTTCCTATAGTGTTTAGAGGGAAGGGGCTGAAACTTGTGGGAGTCAAGGAAGAAGAAAATCTTGCAAGAACACAAGATCAATTCAAGGTAAGGGATTTCTAATCTTGATTGTTGTGCTTTAAGCTTGTTGATTGGTTTGTGGTGGTTTTTCTTGTATTCTTGTGATTATGGAAACCCTAATGATAAGGGAAGGTGCTGCCCAAATTTTTAAAATGGGGTTAAAGTATGATTAAGGGTTCAAAAAACAAGCTAGAGGTGATTAGAGGCTAGATTATGGTGTTTAAGTTGGAAATCAAATTATTGTCTTTTCTTGATAATTTTCGGTCAGAATAGGGGACTTGTAATATCTTGAATTTTGGGCCTGAAGATTGGGAACACTACAAAAAATTCGACTTTCGGTGGCGACAAAAGTCGCCACTGAAAGTCGAAAAGTCGCCACTAAAAGTGTTTCAGTGGCGACAAAAAGTCGCCACCGATACCGTTGTCGCGAATACTTTTGGCGGCGACATCAAAAGTAGACTTTCAGTGGCGACATTTTGTCACCACTGAAAGTACAACAAAAGCCACAGAGGCAAATGTCGCCGCTATAAATAGGGTTTCGGTGGCGACATTTGTCGCCACTGATAACCTTTTTGGCGGCGACAATTTTGTCGCCACTGATAACCTTTTTGGCGGCGACAATTTTGTCGCCACGGATACATGTTTCAGCGGCGACAATTTTGTCGCCACGGATACATGTTTCAGCGGCGACAATTTTGTCGCCACTAATAGTCTTTTCAGTGGCGACCGAGAAACTGTCGCCGCTAATAGTATTTTCAGCGGCGACTAAATGTCGCCACCAATACCCCTTTCCGTGGCGGCCAATTGTCGCCGCTGAAAATACTATTAGCGGCGACAGTTTTTGTCGCCACATATAGTCTTTTCAGCGGCGACATTTGTCACCGCCAAAAGTAATTTTTTTTAATTTTTTAAATGTAAATTGATAAAATTAAAAATTGTACCACAATTAAAACCTGTACTGCATTGATTAAGATCATAAAAAACTTGAAACTAACAATATATATATTAACTAACAATGATACTAACATAAATGTTCAAAATTAACATGAAATATTTAAATTCTCTATAAACAAAGTCTAAAGGTTGTTCATTGGAAGGAAACATCAAACATAAAACTATGAAGAAGGATCAGCTGGTGGGATAGGAAGGCTTGGAGTAGATGAAGTAGGAGTTGTTCCTTGCCCCTGTTGCATTAAGACAGCTAGAATCCTCTACTCCATTTGTTTAATCTTCTCATCAAATTGTGCACGTTCTTCTGCACGCTTTGCTTGTTTGTCACACCGTGTTGAGTAAATGCCCATTCTAGAAAATGGTCAACTCCCCTAATGTATGTTAGGTTTCCTGTCTTTAATGTTTAACCAACTTTTGTCTATTCCCATTTGAATAAAAATTTAATTAGAAACAATCCACATTAAACTTTGGAGTCCAAATGTGAAGCACAGATTTGCAAGGATGATTTTCAAGGATGATTTCCTATTATAAACAAAATCCAAATGTCAAGCAACAATCCACATCAAACTTTGAAGTCCACTCTTTACATCAGCAAGTTCCCAGCACAAAAATATTTAAAGAAAATGCATAGACATAAAAATGTGGATTAGCTATTAAAGTCTTGTGGATACATACCGATAATGCTGGAAGAATTTGAAGTCTCTCTAGTTGTGGAAAGTGACTACTCGTCCACCTTTAAATTCTAGATCTTGGGGAAAAATTGAATGTATTAATCTATATAAAAAAAAAGAATTGACAAATTAAGAATTGACGAATTACTGGGATGTTTTCTCAATACAGAGTACAATATAAAGAATAACACACACAGAGCTGTGTTTATCCCAACAGAAGTTAGAAGAGCAGAGACAATCATACCAAGTGCAATCACGAACAGCGAAATCATAAAGGAGGGGCAAGAACATAAAATTTGATAGCAAAACGGGATTAAAATGCTAAACATCCAACTTGATGGCATTATTTTTCAATCTGTAACCAGAGTCACGAAAAATTTAAAAATAATATCATAGAAAATACAAGCTCACATCCGCCATGAGAAAGAACAGAGTCCGGGATCAAGAAAAGAAATGAGCGAGAGATGGTCGTCGTTCGGTGATGGAAAATGAAAAAATGAAGCTTGAAAATGAACGTATAGGTTTGGAACTGTAAATTCAAAGTCAGAGTGAGAGATACATAATTAATTAATGAGCACAAGAGTAAGAGACGGATCGATTACCAAGATGGGGGAATTGCAGAGCTCACGATCGGGAATTTCTCTTTGAGGAAGACGATGGAAGAGGAGAGACGGAGGCGCACGCACAGGCAGAGGTGAAGGGAGATTATTTCAGAAGAATGTTTCACATGGAGGGAAAATTGGAAAAAATGGCGCAAGACTGAAAAAAAAGGGCGCTGCATTTGGGGATTTAGGATTTACGTATTTTTAAATGTAAATAATATAAATTTCAGATGATGTACAAGTACTTTGCTAGATCAATTGGTTAGGATGATTTGATTCCCCTCATCCTTCCCGTGTTCGAACCGTGAGCTACGCACCTTTTTGTTTTTTTTATGCAATTGCTAACAATTAGGTGCATAGCTATCAATAATAATCAGCTTTAGGCAGGTGTAAATGGTTTATGTCATTATAGTTACGGGAAGCTTTTCACATGCAAAACCTTGTACCAAACAGCATCTTAATTATGAAAAATAAAGATACATGTATTTTTTTTAAAAAAAAAAAACACATAAAATTGTCAGTCAAGAATTAACTAGTTTAAATTTTGTACCCAGGTCATTACTACTAATGATAAGTACTATGGTTTACATTATTTTATTGACAAAAGTGTATATATTTTATGATGCTCTAATTTTATATAAAATTTAGTTTGGTCTCTTAATGTTATAAAATATATTTTCAGTCATCTAAACCTAATATTTTTAGTCTTAAATTACATTTTTTTTTGCTAGTTACTAGTATTTTAAAATATTAAAATGAATATGTAAGCATTTGAGAATTTGCCCATATTTTAAACTTGGCTAAATTATAGTTTTAGTACTTTAATTCTCACATGAGGTATACTTTTGCAGCATGGAGCATATTTAAGTTTTAATTTTTTTAATATAATATATTTAGATTATTAAACTAAAATAAACTGACAAATCGTTGTAAATTAAACCAACATTTTGATATTTAGATTATTAAACTACATTTTTTAATACAATCAGGGTTTTGATACTGATGGCTTCGTCAGAGGTTTAGAACAACAATAATTAAGGATTACCTCCTAATTGTTAGCAAATGACAACAAATAAAATAAGTATAAAACAACAATGATAATGTAAATTTTATTTAGTGGTAAACACATAAATGAACTTAATTTAGTTATATCTTTCTCACATACATTAATTAATTACTATTACCTCCTTTATATTATTTTTCAAAGTTGGCAAAAAAATTATGTTCATTTTCACTCTCTCTAATACAAGAATTCATTATATAATATAATCAAATCATTTAAGTAGACTACTAAAAAATAAGTAAACTTACATAAGTTTAATAGTAATATAATTATATTATCTTAAACAAATAATTCTATTGTTACCAAATAAGAATCATGGTTTATCACATACTAAATAATATATTTAAATTGTTACGAAAATAATCTATTTACATTTGCATTTTATAATTTTTATATTTCTTCGACTAACTTCAGGATGTAAGCATAATAAAAAATATAATCTCAATAACTTGTATATTAGATAAGGGTCTATACATAAAACATACAAGAGAAGTATTAAGG
The DNA here is from genome assembly GCA_025563575.1 of Acacia pycnantha. Lineage (NCBI taxonomy): Eukaryota > Viridiplantae > Streptophyta > Magnoliopsida > Fabales > Fabaceae > Acacia > Acacia pycnantha. The sequence goes on along the minus strand of JAMWYP010000179.1, from coordinate 938,262 downwards.
AGAGCATTAAATGTGATTATGATTTAGCTCATATGATTATGCATAATTACAATAATCAAATCCGGTGCAATAATTAGCTCATGTGATTTTGAATATGATCAATTATTTGATTATTTGAATTAGGGTATTTAATCATATATCGCATATATAACTACATAGGTATATTACAAACATGTAGGATAAAACAAGAAATTCTTTGTATTTTTGCGTAATACTTTAACATGCATATTTTCTTTTATAAACTTCTTTTTTATGTACACTTTGATTTCAAAAATAGTTAAAAGGAAAAGAAAAATGTGCTGAAATATTATCAATTTATAATAGTTAACAACACTAAACCACTTTATTCCTCTTACTCCCTCATGCACAACACATTATCTCGCAAACTCGTTTATCTCACAAGCTCCGATGGGGTGACATTTGTGATTGGAAAATTGATGGATTTGATGATGGTGGCGATGAGCTAGGGTTCGGCCATGGAGAAAAATGAGAAAGAAGGGGAAGAGGTGATTCAAGAGAAAATTGTAATGAGGATATAAAGCACTAAATTCAGTAAATGTTACAGTCCCCAAATAATCATCACAAATATATTATAAACAAATTTAAATAGAAATATACCTGCCCATAATTAAACATCTAGGCCCATTTAAATTGCAAAAAATTGAAACTAAAAGTAGATATTTTGTAAAGGAAAATTTGAGATTGGATTTAAGAAGCTTTTTGATTTAAACATTCATGGAGATGAGATGAGAGGATCAAGAGCTTGATGATCGTCTTGGTTGAATTTTTTGGTAGGTTTAGGACTTCTGTACATTGCATATACATGTAATAAGAGGTATTATTATGAATGTCTAAATTTAATTAAATTCAACGTAATTTCTTTCATTTTTACCCCTTATATTATTATGTAAATATTAATAGAAAAAATAGGGAAAATTAAAATAAAGGACCAACATAAAATAATATTTAATTAGAATGACTCTAATTTCCTTCAATTCCTCCTCTCTCTTTCCCACCATTACTACTGAAGAAGAAGAAGAAGGATGTCGATAAGATTTCATCTGACGACATGGTTGAATTGAGCGGACACCACGAAGTTGAATGCCACTAAAGGAACATTGGACTACGGGTGATGGAAATCAAATGAAGGTTAGAGAGGAGAGAGAGGTGAAGGGAGATTTCAGCATAATATTTGGCACGGAGGGAAACCAAAAAAAATGGCGCTGGACTGGATAGGAGTGGCGTTGGAACTGCATTTAAGGATTTAGGATTTACATATTTATAAATGTAAATAAAATAAATTTGAAATAATGCACAAGTACTCTACTAGATCAATTGATTAAGATATTTTGATTCCAATCATGCATTCGAACCATGTGTGCATTATGAAATTTTTTTTTTTCAATTTAAAAAAAAAACTAAAATTTTAAATTAGATTTTTGGCGGCGACAAAAAATCGCCACCAAAACACCCTTTTGGCAGCGACAAATAACAGTCGCCACTGAAAGTATTGCAATTTAAAAAAAAACGAAAATTTTAAATTAGACTTTTGGCGGCGACAAAATGTCGCCACCAAAACACCATTTTTGGCGGCAACAAAGAAGTATCGCCACCGAAAGTATTACAATTTAAAAAAAAAAACTAAAATTTTAAGCTAGACTTTTGGCGACGACAAAACGTCGCCACCAAAACACCATTTTGGCGGCGACAAATAGCTACCGCCACTGAATGTATTACAATTTTTTTAAAAACAAAAATTTAAATTAGACTTTTGGCGGCGACAAAACGTCGCCACCAAAACACCCTTTTGGTGGCGACTAAGAACTGTCGCCACTGAAAGTAGTACAATTTAAAAAAAAAACTAATATTTGAAATTAGACTTTTGGCAGAGACACAATGTCGCCACCAAAACACCCTTTTGGCGGCGACAAATGACTGTCGCCACTGAAAGTATTACAATTTAAAAAAAAAAACTAAAATTTTAAATTAGACTTTTGGCGGCGACTAAGAACTGTCGCCATTGAAAGTAGTACAATTTTTTTTTAAAAAAACTAAAATTTGAAATTAGACTTTTGGCGGCGACACAGAGTCGCCACCAAAACACCATTTTGGCGGTGACAAATAACTGTCGCCACGGAAAGTCATACTTTCGGCGGCGACATTAAAAGTCGCCGCCGAAAGTCTGACTTTCCGCGGTAACATCAAATGTCGCCGCCGAAAGTCGCCACTAAAAGTCCTTTTTTTTTGTAGTGGAATTAGTGTAATAACCCCATTCTCATGTAAATTATTGTATAAATTGAATTAGTATCATATTATTGGAATACATGGAATTTTTATTAAAGCTATGGAAAATGATATTTGTTCTAATCTAATTGGCTAATAAAAGATCATTATCATGCCTAAAAAGAAGAGGCATAAGAGGACAATGAAAGACTCAAGAACATATACACATGGCAAAAATAGGAAAATGACATATGCACATGAATTCAAAAGAAAATTCAAGAAGCACACATGGCAAGATTAAGAGGAGTATTAGCAAAAATATCTTTGACTTGGAGGTAGTAGCTTTATTGATGATGATTATTATAAATTGACACTTGTGCATGAATCCAAGATGAATGAAAGACCATTAAATATTCCCTTGGTTCTTAAAGGTGACGCATGGATAGGAAAGGAAGAAGAGAACAAAGCCATTTTACACAAAGTGGGAGACAACAACCATATAGAAAGCCCTAAAACGACAAATGTCCTAATATAAGATTATTTAGCTTCATGAGGAAATATATTTATTTATTTATAATTAATATAAGTTGGAAACATAATTATCTCTCAAAATGCCTATAATTTCAAATTAAATAAGGCAAGAGGAAAGAAATAAATTATCACTTGATTAACAAGAGGGTATCTAGAACATGTCTCTTATAAATTAAAGATTTGTTAGAAGGGACACTTGGACACCTTGATCAACCAAAGAATTACAGAAATGGACACCTAAGTGGACACATGGAAAGGTGGGTAATTATGGAAGGGACACCTAAGTATCCATGAGGCAATATAATATTTGAAGAAGAAAAGTTGAGGACACTTGTACATATTTAATTAATAAAAGGGGACACCTAATCACCTTCTTCATTAAGCAAGATATTACAACCACAAAATAAGCATGTGGTTAGAAGATGTTTTTGACCCGAAAGAGGCCAAGTGGTGTGTTCATGGAGGAAAATGAGAGAAAATAAGATTTTCTAAGGAAAAATGAAGAAGGAACTAGAGATTTCAAGAGACTATTGAAAGGGCAAAATAGTAAAAGCACAAGGGAATATTCTTGGTGCCCTAGCCTCTATAAATAAGACTTCATTCTCCCTCATTTGGAAAGCAAGAGGCGAATACACTTAAGAAAAGAGAGATAGAGAGAGTTGTGAGAATCGAGGATCTCAAAAGAAGAAGAGGTAAGGAAGTTATGAGAATTATCCTATTTCTTTCAAATTTATACAAGTATGCTTAAGTCTTCAATTAGTGATCTTGTATAATATTATGGAAGTTCTAGCTACAATTGCAAAGGAGATCAAGGAAAAGTGGCAAAGAAGTTAAAACTTTGAGCAAGTTCTCTTCTCGAACTTCTTGTAATTTTGCAAAAGTTTAAGGAAAATTTGGTCAATAGCTAGAAATTAGTGATATGATTTTATTTTGGTGATTTTGATAGTTTAAAAGTGTTTAAAATGGAATTTTGTATAAGAAAAGGTATGGAGAATAATTTCGAAAGTATAAGGTATGAATAGGTGCAAATTGAGAAGCTAAAAACCAACAGGGGCATTTTCGTAAAATGGGAAATATTTACATATTTATGGCCTTGAAAAGTATTTTTAGTCAAAAATAGACATATCAAGGGCCACGTAGATTTTTGGAACACCCCAATTAAATTTTTCTAAAATTAATTATGAATTTTTAAAGTTGGGTCAAAATCCTGAAATTTTCAGGACTCCATGCGAAAATAAGAGAAAAGTTACTAATAAAGGGATACTCATTAATAAAGAAAATTAATGAGTTTCAAATGGTGAAAAAACCCTTCATACAAGTTATATAGTTACATATTTTAGGGACAAACATTATATTGATGATGACACCATTTATATTGTATTACTTTAGGTCTATCATTCTTATTTAGTAGCCGGGATCGGAGTTGGTTATCCTACTAATCAGCTACTTGCAGGTAAGTATAATTAATCTCATATATTTTGTATGACTTTGTATGTATGTTTTACCATGATTATGTATGCATTCGGTTATTGTTTTTCCAAGCGCTTTGGGTACCGGAACTCGCTGTGTGCAACTCCTAGCATTGTTATGTGCCTTATTGAGCAATGTATGTTACGTGTGACTGCTTGTTCTAGTTTAGGCTTTGTGCCTCACTATGTGCGACCTACTGAATGCTCTATGATTTGTGTTGGTGGTTTTCTTACATACTCTATATATACTTTGGATATGAGATTAATGGTTACTTTGGGATCCGATTATAAATCCCAAGCTATTACAAGAACACAGGTAGTGCATTTAGGTGGAGTAGGAGACTAAAGGTAAGACTATGGAGCATGACTATGGATGTTGTGAAGGTTGCTGGAGATGTCTTTTGTTATATCTTGTTATACCTTGATGATTGTATACTATCTTTAGTTATTTTGAAGATTTTATTCGGGATGACTCTAAATTAACCCTTTGGGGGAACTTATTCTTTTTGGATATTTATCTACTTTACTAGTATTATATTGCCCAAATTGTTACATGCTCAGCTACACAATAACTCTGGTACACGAATATAATTGATAATAAGGAAAGGGTCACACTACCTACCACCTATAAAGGCGAGGCCGGTAGCTAGGGGTGTAACAGTTTTGGTATCAGAGCAAGGTTTGGACAATATTGATAACACACACACACACACACATACAATTTTGGTTGGATGGAATATGGAAGGAAGGCATTATAGTAAAAGAGGACTAAACCGTTGTATCGAGAAATGAAGTAGTAGAGATATATACCCGAGGAACAAGGTTCAGGCTCTGAAAGTTGAGGCTCTAGAGATAACTAAGAAGGTACAAAATGTAGAATTCTGCTGCTAATCCTAGGGCTCAAGATGATTAGTTTGGATATGATTTAGAACCTCAGACCTTTTTGAAACTTTGAGGTTAAGCGAGCTTAGGCAAGAAAAATCTCAGGGTAAGTGATCTCCTAGGAAGTATCATAGGAAATAAATTCCTTTGATTTAAAACCTGATGAGTTCCTTGAGTGAAGAAGGTTATGTGGAGTGTGTGTGTTTGCTTTGCAAGTGCATGGGTCATGCCAACTAATAAAGTAATGGGTAAAGTATCGTTCCCACAATGATTTGGTTCTTAAAACTAGTTGTGATACCCGGATAAATGAAATGGCTATTTCTGATAGGTGAATATGTGGTTTCAATTTCTATGTTATAAATATCGTATTTATAAGAGAAAAATCTTTTGGAAATTAGGGAAAAAGAATAAGGAGTCAAAATTAAAAATGCCCTTGTGGGGCATATAATGACCTAAGGGAATTATGAAAAATCCTAAGAGACAGTAAAATAATTATTAAAATTAAGAGAGTATAGTGTCTCTAATTTTGGTAATTTAATAAAATATAACATTGGAAAAAAAAAGGGGAAAAAATCAAAAAGTATTATAATGAGAAAAATGCCCCCATGAATTTTGATATAATGCATAAGACATAAAATACTAATGTCAGTGCAAAAGTTGTAAGGTAATGAGTTATTCAAATTAAGAAAATTATCAACAATTAGTGGGTAATTAATTAAATAATTATTGGCTAATTAGTTGAGCTTAAACAAAGGAAAATCCAAAGATAATTATGTAAAACCCTGTAATTAGTGGTTTATGGCTAAAATTAGCATGAAATATATTTGCTAATTATTGGAAAAATATTAAGAAAAATATATGAGATTAAGTAATATTAAGCCTAAAAACATGTATGGACCAATAGGGAAATTTTGTGAAAAAATTATATAAAATAATTTTAAAATAATTAAAATATATAATATTAATTAAAAAATAAATAAAATAAAAATAAAAACATGGCAGCCGAATTTTGAGGGGAAAATAGGATAAGAATGAAGAGAAAAATATCATGATATTTTTGTTACAAGTTGTATTAAAATAATAATATAATTTGAGAAAAAGCAAATAGGATAAATGACCACCGATAGAAATTAAATCCTAACTAGAAAACCATGAACAAGGTTTCTAAAGTCAGAGTATATTAGAAACAAGTGAATTTTTATCTCGGAGTAGGCTGTCTCCGAAGTTATTTCAAAATGTAGAAAAGGTAATACTAGACTGACTATGAATCTATCTGATGTTCAAAAAGCAAATCAGATAAATGAAAATCTATAGAAAGCAAGCCATAACTTGAAATCCAAGAATAAGTTGGTAAACATCTGGGCATTTTATAAATCAGTGGATTTTTGTCCCGAAGATGTTGTTACCCGAAGTGATTTCTGCAACCGAATGCGGATATCTAAAATCTTCAGCAGAACCGATGACACCCTGAATGGGATCAAAAATTTAGTTGACCCAAGTATTTTGAAAGAGGAAAAAAAGATCTTCAGTGGTATATCCCCGGAATTTTGAGATTTCCCAAGATTACGCGATTAGGACACCGAACGAGAAACTTTATCAGATAAAGCTCCATAAAGCAAGAGCTAATGATCACATTTTTGACTTTGGGGGAGGGGGGCAGGTCGGCCAAGGATTTTTGTGGCCAAGAATCACCCTTCCAGAAACCCTAATTTCTGTGGTCCAGAATAAAGCAGAAAAGTGCGAATTTGCCCCTGGAAACCTCTATAAATAGCCAAGCCCTCTTCATAATTTTTTCACACCAAAACCTGCTTAGCATTTCGAAATCTTGGAGGAGAGGAAGAAGGAGGAGTCTGGGAAATTTGTAGCGAAGCTCTGAGTAAGTTCTTCGGTTCTTAGTCTTAAGCTTCCGTAGTTCTTTCGGTAGTTAGGGTAGAAATGCTAGTTTGATCTTTAATCTTCCAAGTATGATTAGAAATCATGTTTAGGGTTAATTAAGGCACTAATTTCGAAAATCATGTTGGAGTCATAGATATGGCAAAATTTTGGAAGATTAGAGTTAAAGTAGCGAAGCTCTGGTAAAATTTCGCCGATAAGTCAAACTAGGGGCAAAATGGTAATTTGTACCTAAAATGCCTGTTATGATGTTGATCACTGATAAATGTGATATTATCCTTATAGGATATCTGTAATCTCGAACATTGTCAAACATTGTCGAACCGCCGTCGACGTCTTTGTTTTCCATTTTCCGTCAAAGTACGAGTTTTCATCAAACGTGCCGAATACGTCAACGAATGTACGGACACGTACTGTAACAATGACACTGATGTTTATATGCTTATATATGTGGTGGATGGTTTCATAAAGCCATGAACAGGACTCTGTCCTGGACATGCACTGTGACTAAGGTAGACTTAGATCACTATTTACAGCTTTACGGGTTATAGTCATGATAACACCGTTATGTTTTCCTAGCGCTGAGGACACGACCGTACATTGTGGCACAGGGTATAAGTGCAAACCAGGGATAACTTTGCATGTTAGTGTAGTTGTTATCATTTGATCATACGATGTACTGTATGGATCTATGCTGTATACTAGAGATATCTGTTGTACATGTATTGTTTATATAAGCATGAGGTTAACCGTTACGAGGTCCGATGGGCATTGGACCTCGGCTCTTAGCTTCGAGTACGAGACCGAGAACGGAAGATGAGGATAAGCAAAGTAAGCAGCACGTGTGAAGACCGCGTAAAGACCCGACCGAGGATACTTAGGATTCGAACAGATAATGTATTATTCTTTACGAACAGGCAGTTACGCCACTGTTATTGTTGTATCAGTTACTCAACATTTGATTTGCTCCGATGCTCTACTCTGATAAATGAATTTTTTTTTACTGCTTTTAAAAAATGGGATGTTACACTAGTCAAGTATTGATTATCACACTTTCACCTACTTGGAGTGATACTAATTAATGTCAAATGTGAAAGGAAATTATTTTTAAAATAAGAAAACAAATAAAAATAAGTGATTCATAGACTTCAAGGATAAAAATGGGACCAAGGATTATTTATTGCCCTAATATTTCATAACATTCAATTAGCCTCCTCTCATATATGTTCTTTATGAATATAAGCACTAGTCTAGGATTCAGAAAGTACTTGTAAAAGCTTTCTCAAGTCAAGAACAAGTTTCTAATTCCATTAATTGCTCAATATATTTTTACAATTAATAAAGCCCAATTTTAAGATCCAATCCTAATATGACTGTATATGTAAGGCTACCAAGTATATATCTATTTTACAAACAAAACCATCCATTCAACAAGCAAACTTCAATTCTTATGCAATTTTACCTAAGTTCTACTCTCAACCTAGCCCTCTCCAGTGTCAATCATCAAGTAAATAAAACATCTAAATATATGGTGATCAAGCACTTAGAAGCATTATGCAAAGAGTAAAATAAGAACATATGCATCATTCATCACAAAAAGAGAGGAGTAATCAAGAGGTAATTCATACAAGGGTTCAAAGTAATCCTAAAATCAACATGTTTAGCCACTCATTTTCAAGAAACCCAAAAGAAAATACACCAATATTAGCACATATTGTACAAGAGAAAAGGAAAGGAGAATGGAAAAGAATAACTAAATCTCTTCCAAACTTCAAACCCCAACTCAATCTCCACTAGAATCCTTGCCTTAGCACAACCATGAGCTCCCAAGAAAGCCGCAAAAGTCCAGAATGATGGTTAAGATGAAGTGGGAGGGTATATATGCTCAAAATCCTAAATATTTTGAGTCAATTCTCAGCTATGCATTTTGCTTCTGCTACAGAGCATCCAAGCCCTTCTTCCAGCGCCTATGCATTTTCCTTTTTATCTCTATTTTCACGTGATCATAGCCTGGGTGCTCATTCTAGTGTCTAGGCGTTGCAGCTCTCTATTTGTCCTTCCTCATTGAAAATTTTATTTTGTGAGGTGTTGAAATGTAATTTCCTAAAACTCTGGGTTCGATTCTGTAATTTTAGGGGGGTGGGGCCACCCCTAACCCCCTTAGGTGTGTCCCTGTGTCCAGGTGCTCCAATCATGGCCTAGGTGCTCATAAGCTCTCTATTTCATTTCAATCTCTTAACGGCTAAATTGTTTTTCCTATGGCTCTTTTATCAAACTTAGCAAAGTGCCTATAATCATTTGATCATTGCATCAAAATATTTCTACAAAGAAGTAAAATTAAAAGCACGAGAAACTAACTAGAAATATGATCAAAATATGCATAATTGAGCAACGATGTGCAACCAAAAATCAAATGCACATTTTCCTATCTTGAGTATTCAAAAAATGCATAAATATATCATATAGTGTATAAAACTCAAGGAAAATTGTGCTTAAATTACATAAAATCTTAGAGGTTAACAGTGTGAGAAAGGCGCAATTGCCACATGAGGAAAAAAAAGGTGAATTGATAAGTATTTTTATTTTTCCCACTACCAGCTAGGATTAAAAATAGTTGAGTCACCATACATGTCAACATTTCAATTAAACTAACCGTCAATGAAGAAGGGATTAACGGTAATGGTAGTTTTGCTTTTATTTAAAGTTTATGGATACTTTTACAAATATGAAAAACATATGGTGTTTGGCATAATTTGAGTAAGATCGTGTATATATTTATGCACTTTTACTCATAATTCAATTACCATCAAAAGTCCCACAATTCCAATTTCATGTTCAAATATTCAAAACATTGTATAGAAAGCTCACCATTATAAAATGAAATTACAAGTGTGAGAGAGTACAATCATAATGTTTTCCAAATGCCTATGTTCCATAGAAATCTCGACTTCCAAAATGAGAGTAGTGACTTTGGATGCCTATGTCAACATTTTTATAATAAACTTTGAAAATTCATAATTTATTTTACAAATATCTAAAAATCATGAATTAGGACTTTATAAAAACTTTGAAATGTCGATTTTCAAATGCAAGAATTCCAATTCCGAAATAATGTCATTTAGTACTTCAAATATAATAATCCATCAAACCGCCATTTAACTTCGATTAACATAAGTAATTCATCAGTTAAATTAAATAGGTTGTTACACTTTTTTCCCCTCCCAAAGCTCCACCCCATGAGAGTTCTTTTGATTAACCTTCTAAACTACAAATATCTTAATTAAAATTTTGGGATGTTACAAATAAAGTTCAATAATATGATAAAATTCTAGAGGTCAAAATCAAAATACAAGAAGTTACGTCTATGACAAGGTCAGGATGCTTCGACCAAGCACCATGGTCGTTCTAGTGTAAATTATACTTAAACTAAAAATGAGATTTGTTAGGAAATATATCAGTTTAAATATATTATAATTATTAGTATCGCACATAATCCGGGATTATAAGAATTATGAGTGATTAGGAAATCAATCATCATAATGAGTTATTACTCTCTTGTGTATAAATACCCTATTGAGCATATGAATAAACACATTCATTTGAGAGTATATTTTCTCTATCTTTCTCTCTCTGATTTCTACAAGACTAAATATTTATCAAAATTAGATTGTGAATCCATAAATATATTGTCCACAAATTTTGGTTATAAATAGGTCGACTATTATTTTATATTTCATATATGTGTGTGTGTGTGGAAATTAGGTTCAAGGCATGGGTTTGTGAGAAGTGATGAGGCTGCTATTGACTAGAGGCCGAAAATAAGGCTGCTTGACTTAAAGCAGAAAGAAGATATCTCATGATATATTGTTTCTGGAAGTGTAATATAGAGAGAGATCGAGCCAAAATTCAAAGTGATGATCGGAGTGATTTATGGACAGAGAGAGGAAAAGTCTTGGCGTCTTCTATACGTAAGAAAGGAAAATTAACTGCATATTTTAATATATGTATAGAAATTTTAATAAGGCGTAGACGTCTTCTATGTGTGTGTGTACACATATTTTAATATATATGTTAAAATATACCGTTAATTTCTATGTTCATGGCAGCTATTAGATAAAGAGGAAAAAAAGGGAATATTGATATCATGATCCGAACCAAATCATAATATTTCATCATTTATACACACACATTAATTATCAAAATAAAACAGAGAGCCTAGTTACCAAAATGAAGTGATAATTTCTGTAACATATAGTATACACATATCATTCAAGAGTCTTACGGAAACATCACTAACAACAGCACTTTTATTTTCAAAAAATTGGGGGCGGGGCCACTCCTAGCCCCCATGTGTGTCCACCCTTGATATGTGTGTGTATAATATCACCGTAAAAAAATAATTTCTCAAATATGTTTGCGTTATATCTCTTCGATAAATGGAGTTTTTTTTTTCCCTTTTTAATTAATGATGAAATTATTTATTGATTTAGCTGCTAGGCTTATGTAACTTGTCTATGAATTCCATATCTAGTATTTTTTTTTTGATACAAATAGGCATCCAAACATTAAACTAAGAATTGTCCATATCAATGATCCTAGCCAAATCCGTAGGAACAGACGAGACGACCTGTAATCCTGGCATAGACGATAACCCTTCTTTTGCAAGGAAATCCGCAGCAGCGTTTGCCCATCTGCTAATAAGCTTGACCTCAACGATCCAGTCCCACTTCAACATCCCTTTTAATTCTTCCACCAACATTCTATCTTCATGAACTTCATTGGTCGGGTTTCTTATTAGCGATACAGCATCAGCAGAGTCGGCCTCCAGCATCCCATGCAATCTTGAGGCCGTGTATACATCCCCACAGCTCCGCAGTCAGACAATCACCCTCTTCCCCTCTGAAGATGAACGCCATACGAACATCGCCGAGAGCATCCCGTAAGACACCTCCACTAGCGAAACCAGGAGATGAGTGAGAGAAAGCTCCATCCGAATAAACTTTCATCCACCCAGTTGGCGGTCTCTGCCACTTCTCCCCCTGTAAGGTCTCCGACTGCTGCACACCCTTTACCACACAGAGCCTGTCCCGAGCCTCTTTCACACTTCTCAGCATAGCAAACACGCTTGTGGTAAGTTGCTCATTTGAAATTCGCTTCCCCTCAAAGACAGCAAGGTTTCTTCGCCGCCACAACCACCAGCAGGTGACGACAAAAACCTGCCTCCACTCCTCAGTTTGTTGTTTCCCACCTCTAGCATGTAAGTTCCAGCGAAGCCAACTGTCAAACTGCGAAGAACAGAAAGTGCGCCAAGCATTCCGAGGAACAATGTGACGCCACATGTCAAGAGTACCGGGGCAATCCCGAAGTACATGCTGCAGGTCTTCGGATTCAACGCTACACACCGGACAACGATCGTCAGGGGTCAACCCACGTTTACACCTAGAGGCGTTAGTAAGGATCCTTTTATGGGAGGCGAGCCATAAAAACATTTTGCAGCGTTCCGGGGCTTTAATCTTCCAGATTATAGCCCATAGCGGATCCGGATGAGCTATATCTTTAGTAAGCACATTATAAGCCGACTTAACTGAAAAAGCCCCATCCTTATTCCATTTCCATCGCATAAGGCCATTTGGCATTTCCTCAATCCCTTCCTTTACTACATCCCACGTGCGCTTGATTCCACTCCACAGATTCGATCCAGGTTTGCCCATGTCAATTTTAGGAAGCACATCTGAGCCACAACTATACTTATTCCGTAATACCTTCACCCAAAAATCATCTCGTCTTGTTGTTAATTTCCAGCCGACCTTCATAAGATAAGCTTGGTTGATTTGATTAGCATGACGGAGCCCCAGTCCACCTCTGGATTTGGGCTTACAGACAACATCCCAAGCTACCAAGGGAATTTTCCTTTGTTCTTCAGTAGTGCCCCAAAGGAATTTTCGGTTACATTGGTAAAAAGTCTCACATGTGCTAGTCGGTAGGAGGGATTTTTGCATCACATACCCCGGAATAGCCGTAGTAACCGAATTAATGAGAGTGGATCTTCCTGCTGAGGAGAGGGATTTAGCTTTCCAATTTGATAACCTTGTCTTAACCCTATCTACCACAAAGTGGTATGACTCCTTAGTGACACGCCTGTGGTGGAGGGGGACCCCCAAGTACTTGCCCAGGTCACTAGTAATAGGGAAACCAAGGGACGCGCACATCTCGCTTCTTCTCGCATGATTCACTTTTTCAGAAAAGAACACTCGGGTTTTCTAATGATTAATCTTGAACCCCGAACTTTCACAAAACTCTTTAAGACAGGCATTGATAGTACATACCTGATCCATGGAAGCTTCTGCAAACAGTATAATGTCATCGGCAAAGAAGAGATGGGAGATGCGCCAACTTCTCCATACATAGCACAAAGAGATACGGTGATAAAGGATCCCCTTGCCTCACACCCCTGGAGGGATGAAACAACTTGGCTTTATCCCCATTCCATAAGAGCTGCATGCTAGAACTGGATACACACTGACCAATGACCTCAATAAGATGGCTTGGGAGATTAATTTCCCGAAGGCACCCTAACAAGAATTTCCAGTTGATACGATCATAGGCTTTCTCCAGGTCAATTTTAATTGCCAAGAACCCCTTTTTCTGCTTCAGCGTTCGCATGGTGTGAATAACCTCCTGGGCCACTATTATGTTGTCGCTGCTGTGCCTCCCAGGAACAAAACTACATTGGTTTGGGGCTACCACCTGAGGCAGAATAGGTTTCAACCTGTTCACAATGATTTTCGAGAGGATTTTATAAATGACATTGCAAAGGCTAATGGGCCGCAAATCCCCCATCGACTCTAGGTGGTCTTTCTTCGGGATAAGTACAATCAGAGTGCCATTAACTTCCTCAATGACCTGCGGGTTAGCGAATAGGTATTTCACATAAGACACCACAGAAGGACAAACCGTACTCCATTGGTTCTGATAGAACAGAGCATTGAACCCGTCCGGTCCCGGGGATTTTAGAGCGCCAATGTTGAACATTGCTTCTTTCACTCCAAGTCAGAGATCATTATGTTACACCGTCTTAGCAAACCCTCCTCAGCACAAGGGTAGGTCATGGAGCAATTGAGTACTGGCCTGTTAGCAGAGTCCTCGGAAAGAAGATTCGAGAAAAAAGCGGTGGCCATACCTTTAATTACCAAGGAATCATAAATCCAAGTCCCCTCGCCATCTTTAATAGCTTCATGCGTTGAGCCTTTCTTCGACAGTTGGCGCGGGCGTGAAAATAACGGGTGTTACGGTCGCCAAAAACTGTCCACTCCGCTCTCGCTTTCTGAGCCCAAAGTAGGGATTCCTGGAGTAACACATCCTCAAGATCTTTCCAAAGAGATGACTGTAAGTCCGCATACTTTGGAGTGGGGCCCAACCTAGAAATAGCCCTATTTATACCATCAAGACGACGCAGGATCTTTTTTTTTCCTTCCTACGTATGCCTGAAGACATCTTTATTCCATTTGGCGCACACGTTAGAGAATTGAGATATATTCTGCATCCAGGAGATATCAGGAAGCCAAGACTGACGGACAAAATCATCAAAACCTTCATGAAGGACCCAAGCTGCAATGAAGCGAAAAGTCGATTAGGCTAGCTGAAACCTTAGAAGAATCAAGTCGGAGAAGCAACGGCCTATGATCTGATTTGAAAAAAGGAAGGTGAGACACCGAAGCGTTTGGGAATTTGAGAAGCCACTGATCATTAGCAAGCATCCTATCAAGTCTTGCCTCAGATGTGCCACGCTTCCAAGTAAATTCCGGTCCAGCGAAGCCAGTATCCCTCATCTCATGCATGTCAACCCAGTTAGAGAATTCCCGGTCAACTGAGCACCGAAAAGTGGCTGTTGAACGTCTTTCCCCTAATAACAAAGTACCATTGAAATCCCCTCCTATCAGCCAGGCACCCTGAATTGAGGGAGCTAGACGGGAAAGATTGTCCCATAGCACACGCCGGGAGACACAAGAAGGACTAGCATAAACCACAGTAAGCTGCCAGGAGCAACCTGCCGCTCCAGTAACCTGCAAGTGAATAAATTGGTGGTGACGTTCAAGAACAGTAATGGCGGAGATATTATGATTCCAAAGGCACCAAATACCACCACTGTACCCTTCACAATCAACTAACTCCATGTTGGGGAACCCCAACTGATTTGCTCTGATTAAAGACATCTCCTTGTTACACCTTGTTTCCACGATTGCAATAAAATCTAGATTATAGTGACCCTTAAGCTCACGTACAAGAGCAGGAAAACTTTTTGCTCCGGTGCCCCTAGAATTCCAAATCATGAAATTCATTGGGAAACAGTAGATGGGTGTTGGGGTATGGCAGCCTCCCCCTCGGCCTTATCCTGTTCACTCATGGTCTCATCAACTTGTTGCTTATGTGCCATATCCTTCTCAAGTGCTTGAACACCAACGTCCAGGAGTTCTATTGGAGCAATTGACGTCATCAAGAAAGAACTAGTCGAAGGAATAATACCGTGTCCGTCTTTTGATTGGCAAGTACCCTGTCCGTCTTGATGTTCGGTTTTGCTATCTCCAATGGAAATCATGGGATTACTTTGGTCCATTGATATTGTCTCACTCAACTGGGCCTCCATATCCTGTAAAGCATCAAAAGAATTTGATTTAGTGGGCTCCAATCCTTGGCCCAATGAAGAGATCCGATGCACCCTATTTCTTGCAGGGGGTTTATTTTCCTTGCCCTTTAATCTCCCTTTCCCTTCACTTTTTCGTTTGCTGCCCACCTGGACCCACTCACCCTTTTGTGCTCCCTTGTCCTTATTCAATGCGTTTTTAGAGTTTTTAAAGCTCATCCGAGATTCACTCCTCCCATGATCCTACTGATTATCCTTTGAAGGCTCGACATTAATTCTTTCAACGGTCACACTCGGACTTCCAGGAATTACTTCCTTAGCATCAATCACATTAAGGTGGCCACGAAAGTCTCGGCGAAGAATCTTTAATTTCCCAAACGGGTTTCCATCGGCGACCACACCACCGGAAACTGAGTTTTTTCTTCCAGCAAGCTTGGTTGCATTTTCCGGCCTGCTCAAGCCATCCTTCCCAACACCATCTCCACCAGCCGATTGATTCCTTCCTCCAACTCCCTTTGCCACACTACTATTATCCTCACCGCCTACCTTAGCCTTCGCAGACCCTTGTTCCACACCCTTCTCTACATTGTTTTCTCCATCACCGCCTACATTGGACGTCTCAGTCCCATGTTCATACACTGGCATGTTCGGTTGAGATAGCTTCGTCGGACATACAGATTTTTGATTCCCATACTGACCACACTCAAAACAAACTTGATGAAGCCCTTCATAAATAATTGAGCGCTCCTCACCGAAAACCAAATAAGATGGAAGCAAGGGTTTCTTCAAGTCAATCTCCACACAAATACGTGCAAATCCACCTTTATCGTAGATTGACGTGGAGCGATCAACTTTTATCATTTTTCCAATCTTATTACCAATCCTACGCAAAGACTCAACATTATAAAACTCAAAGGGAACATCCGGTAGTCGAACCCATGCCGCAATATTACACTGAAGATCCGCTTTTTGAGGGTTGAAGTTCGGCCGCCATCGCTGCACTGTCAGGTAATGGTCCTCAATCATCCATGGACCCTCCTGGAAAGCATATGCTCTGTCTTCCTTGTTGGAGAAGGAGACAATAAAGTATCCATTGCTCAGCGGGATCAGTTTCAAAGGATATTTTGGTCGCCACATACGATTAATGCGATCCCGAATCACATACGTAGGGAAATTAGCTCCCAAAATTTTGATAATCTGGGAGTTCATCCATGGCATACACCACGCTGCATACTCTTGGTAGTAAACTTCGATTTTCTGGTTTCCCTCCATCCTCCTTGTTTCAAGGTTTTCTTCATCATCCGACTCGTCCGCATCACACCGAGAATCTTTCTCATTCATCTTGTGAAAGTAATCCTTCCACCCCTGCGTAATATCATCATCCTCAGAGTGTTGCACCAGAAACCCCGCACCTCCTGGCGATACTTGACTTGTCCCGTATGAGAACAATGGTGCACCCTTTCTAATACTTGCCATCGGTGAACCGTTAGCGCCTCCTCTCGCACTCCTCTCTCCCTCGGTGTTTTCCGAAATTGAACCCCTTCCCATCATCTCCCTTAGCACACTTACTCGGATCCTTTCCACTGTCCCCTTCACCGTCGCCTCCCCCCGACCCTTCCTTGCCTCCGCTCTCCTTCCCTTTCTTACGTCCCCTCTCACTCACCATTTCGCTTTTGGACTTTATCCCATATCTAGTATTGTTTCAATGGTGTTAATAAAAAATGCATTTCATGGATCAACAGACTTGGCTTGAGATCTCTTCAAAAGATTTCTTGCTCTAATTTTTAACTATATATTTTGTTTGTTTGAGAGAATGATATTGAAGCATTCCAAATTCATGAATCAACTATGAAGTAGTTTCTCAAATTTACCACTCAAACAAAACAAATTTATTAGTGAAACTGAGTATTTACCATTTATATATATTGTTCTGGTGTAGAACCAGAACACTAGCCCTGATGGACTAGTATGTTGATGTTGATTGGGACTTGACCTAGGAGCGATTCCTAGGGCCTACGTACCCTGAAGAGGGATCAAAGTCCACGTAGTTCGAGGATTATTGGAGGCGTTTAGCCAAGGGGGTGGTGTGTGAGCTCTGTGTGCAGTATATGCAAATGAGAGAGAGCGTAGAAGAAGATCGTGCACCTTTAGTGTTTAACTCTTATTTATAGAGTGTACCTTAGGGTTAGATCTCCCGCATCAGGTGTGTCCATGAATCTCGGTAACCTCCCCTTTGAATAGGTCTTGCGGTTTGGATCTGTGGGTCGGTTGAGATCCCTACGCGGACTGCCCCCTGATGGGTCGGTTATCTAATGGGTCTAGATTTAGGTCCATAACAGTTGCCCCCAAGCTCGGTAGTTCAGGTCTCTGAGCTGCCGAGATTAATTATTTGCTTGGCGGTGAAATACAGACTTGGTCAAGATGTATCCAGCTCATCCGGGTTGTTTGGGAAGAAATAAGATCCCTTGCTTGTGTGCGCAAATCGCTTAGTTTGCTAATTTCTAATGCTTGTTCGAGTCTGCATTAATCCCGGTTATTGACAACTGTATAGTAATTGCCCCCAGCCTGGTAGCTCAGGTCTCTGGGCTGCCGGGGTGGATCTGTTGTTGAATCTGGATGTCGTATCCGAGTTGCTACCACTTGTTCGATTTTGATAAAGTTTCTGTCCGAGTTTCGACGAGCCCCGGATGTACTTGTATTCTGATTGAATTGCCCCCAGACATGTAGTCTAGGTTAATTTGCTTTCTGTAACATCCCGTTTTCACAAGCAGTATAATTTTTTTTTTCAAAAACATCATTTCAAAATGATCAGAGTAGAGCACCGGAGCGATTGAGTAACTGATATATATATTAAAATACCCACGGTAGCATGTCTTGCTGTTTAAACAATGTACAAGAGTGTTTCAAAAGTATAACAGAAGAAGTCTTCAAATGGGACTCCTAGGCGTGCCGCTTGTCCTTCCTCGATTCTCGGTCCACCCGACCACGAAGCTAAGTTAAGAGCCGAGGTCCATGCATCGAACCCTGTAACGGTTAACCTCATGATTACATACATCATATATGTACAATGTACATTCTTAGACTTTTGGCAACATTTACTAGGGTCAGACATAGGATATACATATCAGATATGTATAGCAATAACAATACAGTCGGATGACAGACAATCATACAGTCGGATGATAGACAACAGTACAGTCGGATGTACAGACAATAGTACAGTCGGATGTACAGACAATAGTACAGTCGGATGTACAGACAATAGTACAATCAAAGTACAGGCATGACAGACAATTGGCATGGCATAACAACAGTACAGTCAGAGTAACGGCATGACAGACAATAGTACGGTCAGAGTACAGACAATATACACATATGCATACAATAAACATCAGAGTTAAGGTTACCAGTACGCGAACGTACCTTCGTTGACGGTCGTCGAGATTTCTTACGGAAAACAGAAAACGGTACGTTTGACAGTGGTACGACAGTAGGTCAGAACGTAATCAGGGATATCCTATCAACATAACAATGTACTTGTTAAGGATCTATCATTACGACGAACATTTTTAGTCAAAATGACTATTTTACCCCTGACCCCCTAATTGGCGGAATTTCGCCAGCACTTCGTTACTTTAACTACCAATTTTCGGGGACTCAATCCCTACCAAGTTTTACCTCTTTAGGCATCTTTCAATGCAATGAGGCCTAAAACAATAGTAGGAATCTCACTCCCTACTTACTAAATCTATCTAACAATTCTACTAACTACCGAACTAAAAGCTAAAGACCGAAGGACTTACCCGTTGAAGACTTCGCACAATCTTGCCCGCAGCTTCTCTCTCTAAAAACCTCTCTCTAGATTCGGCTAGGAGGCTCTCCAAATGGTGTGAGATTTCAAGAGAACCTTAGGCCTATTTATAGGAGAAAATAAGGACATAAAGGGAATTTTTAACTTTGTTCTTAACCATGGAAAAATCAAACCTAAATGGTGTTTAAACCTTTACCATGGAACATGCTGGTCGAAATTCAAGGGGCTGTGTGGCAGCAATCAATTGGTCCAAGAGTAATGACTCTTGTTGCTTTATGGCCCTGTCCGGCAGAATTTCCCTGATCGGTCCCCGTTTCGCGTAATCTCGGAAAATCTCAAAATTCTGGACTTACAACTTTGAAGATCTTCTCTTCCTTATCAATAATATCTAATTTAACTTAGATTTCAGTCCCTTACAGGGTTCCAACAGTCCAGTTGAAGTTTTCTCGAAAAACGTGTCCGAACGCGTCCGGTTTCAGAACGCATTTATGAAATCATCAATTTCTTCGAAAAATTCACGATTCCAAATATGTTCATATAAATTCAAACTCATTCCTAGATGTTGAGTTAGAATTTATTTTCTTCAATCCAAAAATGTGCTTACGCATTTTTCCCTATTTCGTCTTATTAGGAAAATGCGCTAACGGCCTCGGAATTAACTTCCGGAAGAGGTCACTTAAAGGTAAAAACTCACTGATCAATATTTTACCTTGACTTTGGAAATCCCATTCCTAGATCTCCAGATAGGATTCGTTTCGTAATTATTGAATTACTATTCATCATATTTAATTATAATATATAATAATGTAACTTTATGAAAATATCAAGATATTTCAAACTTGTTTCTATCTTCATTTCTTGTGCAATTTTCGGCTGACCCTATTAAATAATAAATATTTATTTTTTAATTAATTAATTATTTATTTATTTATTTCATTTTTCCAAAAATTCCACAAAAATCCCTAATTGGTCCATTCTTGTATTTAGGCTTAAAAAAATACCTAAACTCATCCATTTTCCTCAAAATTTCCAATTAATTAGAAAATATGTTTTTACTAATTCTTGGCCAAAAACCACTAATTTTAGGGTTTTACATAATTATTCATGAATTTCCTTTGCTTATGCTTAAGTAATTAGCCAATAATTTCCTAATTACTAAATTATCAATAGTTGATAATTTTCTTACTTAGGATGCCTCATTATCTCATAACTTTTGTATTGACATTTTTCTTTATGCCTCACGCATTATATTAATATTCACGGGGGCATTATGGTCTTTTCAATACTTTTTGAGTATTCTCCTTCAATTTCTCCAAGTTTGTAACTTAATAAATTACCTAAATTAGGGACAATATCCTTCCCTATTTCAAATAGATTTTTACTTGCCTCTTTTATAGCTTTCACAGGGGTATTTATAACCCACAATGTGCTTAGGGACCTATTTGCAAATTTTCAATTTGTTTTAGGGACCTATTTGCAAATTATCTAATTTCAAGAGAAATTACCCTGACAACAAGGTAAACTCAATACAAGGTGTTTGAGACCTCATATTAACCTATTTTCAATAGGTATATTTCCCAATTTTTGATATTTACCCTAAGTGTGATTTTAGGGTATTACACTTTGAAACTTCGTTGACTTGATCATTAATGAAAGTTTGTTCACTTCCCGATCAATTCGAATATTTATGTAGTGTTTCATCCGTGTCCACGATGAACTGATATAGTGTACTCACATTTGTTTTTGGAGTACTATTGAGTGACCGGGCCAGGGTCATAGATGTGATATGCAGAATCTGTGAAAGTGCGAAAGTGCAACCGGTACTGAAACCGGGAAATAGAGTGTGGTGAAGAGTTAGCATTTAGAATACCTCGTATAATTCCGGGTTCTTTGACCGGGTCATCCTAGGATAAAGGGAAGTTGTCACTTGCTTGGGTTTGGTTTTTACCAAAGCGTCCGAACATTTTGACCTGATCAGGGTCGGCATGACAGTCCCGCTTGATATCCTGGAGTAAGTTAGGAAGCGTCCGGGCTGCGATAGCTCTACGGAGACAACTCCCTCCGACTGAAAAGCCGGGTTTTATTCTTCAGTTCGTATTTGAATTACGACCGGGTTCAGTGACCCTAGATTTGCTCTTTCGTTCATGTCTTTGTCGTTAGAGCAATTTGAGGAGATTGAATCAATGCTCTCGATTGAGAGTTTCTTTATTTATTGGCAGTTTGTAATCCAGAGCTTACACGGACTTAACTGCACTTTACACGGAGCCCGGGTTTTAATTGTATTAAGTGTAACCGGGGCAACTGTACTTTAGACGGAGCCCGGGTTTTAACTGTATTAAGTGTAACCGGGGTCCGCCTTTTCACTCCTCGCAAAATGTTACATGGAGCCCGGATTGTAACCGTATTAAGTGTAACCGGGGTCTGCCTTTTCACTTCCCGCAAAACTTTACGCGGAGCCCGGGTTTTAACTGGGATCAGTGTAACCGGGGTTGGCGTTCTTCTATTTTTGGAGGTGGATTCCATCCAGTTTAATACGGCACCCTTGCGCCCAGTGATGGGAGGGCACCAATATCTCGAAGGAAACACATGTGATATGTGGATTTGAGGAAATATGAAATGAACAATTATGGGTGTCATAACCCTGAATTCGTTTATCCAGTATGTTGCCCCCCAGACCGGTTGTTCAGGTCTTTGAGCTGTCGGGATGTGTTGATTTACCAACCCGGATCAGACTGTTTGTGAATGTCGGGATTGCTTCCGTGATGACCCGATATTCCGGGTTTATTTACTCTATCACCGAGATTTCGGGTTCATATACTCTAACCTCGAGATTCTGAGATTATGATTTCTCGGATTCATACATGTAAATAGACTTGGCGGGATTGCCGCTGCGACACGGAGCCGGGATTGTAACCGGATTCGGTGTAATCGGGGGTCGCTCATAAAATTTACACGGAGCCGGGATTTTAACCAGATTTGGTGTAACCGGGGTCCGCCTTCAAATTTACACGGAGCCGGGATTTTAACTAGATTCGGTGTAACCGAGGTCCGCCTTCAAATTTACAGGAGCCGGGAGCTTAACCAGATTTGTTGTAACCGGGGTCCTCCCGCAAAACTTTAGATGGAGCCCGGATTTTAACCGTATTAAGTGTAACCGGGGTCCGTCTTCAAAACTTTAATTGCCGAAGACATTTAGGCATAGATGAGGAATGATTTAATTGATAAATCAAGCATTTATATATGTCCAATATAAAGTTGTAATGTAGCAACCAGTGAATTGAAAATACCGGGCTTCCATTGAACACCCATGTCAACAATGAGATTTCATTGGTGACAGCAACAGTAACAATAATATTCTTCTGACCAATGCTAGGAGAGAATAAGCTAGAACTCGAAGCAGTAGAATCAACTTGACATACAGTTATAGACATTGAGAACAAGAGACTCAGCCAAAAGTATAATAAAAGGAAACCAGTCATGGCCATGCATTAGTTGCCAATGAAAATGGTTAATTTTCCATGCAAGATATTGTACATGTGCCTCAAAAAGAATTTCCCCAAAAGGTTAGGTGCTTGAAGCCGGGTGTTGACGATAGCAACAATATGAATAATATGGGCAAGGCTCAATATCCTCGCCAAATACGTCATTTTGCAATGTTTATATATCAGACAACACAATATCCTTTAAAATAATGGCAGTTGTAATTTATAGGAAACACACCAATTAAGCACATAAATTGAATATGCATTTTCCTAGTCATAGGAACACAGATGATTGACAATACGTTCACCTCGCCTAAGGGTGGATAACGATTTGGCACAGTAGTAGCCAGTATGATGATGGCCTAAAGCTCATTGCCATCTTTAATAGCTTTTTTATAAAAAGGATGTTCATTTAGGTGACGTGTATAGGTGATAAACTCTAATATGAGTAGCTAAAACAAATTATTTTGAGAATTTCGAAAACTTTGCTAAAGCTATCAGTGAGATTATGAGCAAAGTGGCAAACCTCTGGAGCTAGCCCTCAGCAACCATAAGTTTCATACTCTGTTGCCTCGTCAACATTTTTGCATCCTCTGGCACTAGAAGGACTCTACGCGTTGAGGTCCCTGTATGCAATGCCGTGATCATTCATAAACTTGATGCCCTCAGCCACATCAACAACAATTCTAATGATATCCTTTATCTGGACCTTTTTGTTCTTTAGCATCAAATCACGAACTGTAGCTGAACTTTTGGCTGGCATTCTCAAAGCCGTTTCCATAATATGCATCCCACATTGCATCGTAAATGTGATTCTTGCCCAATAAATCCACAACCAGATTCCAAGAGTAAGCGTATAAACTTTATTCATCCCAACATCTAGCTAACAAGATGTAAATGTCATTACATCACCAGACATCACATTTTGCTTCTCCTGGATGGTGAATATTCTCTGTGATAAAGGGCTATAGATAACTCTTGTGAGTGGTATTCATCAGAAGCATCAATTGAGCTCGGGCGATTCACTTGCCCCATTGGTTAAACATTGCACCTTAGTAAGAATATCGAACTACCCCAGGTTGTTGCCTTCGTTGATGCAGCAAAGGACCAATTTATCAAAAAGATCCGTTGAATTTTCTGCATATACAATTTATGTACTGCTGTTTGTTGGGAAACCATAGTTTCTACTGACAAATTGTTTGATGCTTGGGGCGACATTAGTTCCAGAATCTGAATTATTGCATGAGAGTCCAAGATTCTGGTCAATTGCATTATTGGAACCTGACTTTGGCATTCAAATCAAGAGACACATCTGGGCCATAATAACCGCTGCACAGGTGGCACGCAAAAGTGTCAATCACAGAATCTGACGTTAATGAACACCCAATGGTGAACTCAATTTCCAGCAGATGGAAGAAATTAAACCAGCAACCAGAAATCACAAAAAACCAGAACCAAACTCAGACGGCTAGGAACCAAAAATCAGAATTATGCAACGTTAGTGATATCCGAAAAACCCAATGACAGAAACTGAAGACGAAACTTGGCATTCCAAGGTTGTATCTCGTCACTCCAACATTGTATCTCGGCTCAGGCAGGTCTGAGCATAAGTGGATTGCAACTGAGATGGTCTTCGTTATTGCTTCACCCCGGCCTTGCATCCATTTATTTTAGAGATGCTGGAAGGAAGAAGAAGAAGATGCTTGCTTCTTAGATTTTCTGCATCTTTTTCTTGTACGTTGCCTATCACCTGAATCAACAAGACAAGCAGATATCCCAAAATTGAAGAGAAAGAAGAAGCTCTCTTGGCGTCACCGGTTGCCGAAGAGGCTTGCAAGCCATGAGCCTGAGGTAATGCCTGCTTTAACAGTTCTAGAATATGCAACTAGGAACGCACGCAAAGATAAACCATCGGCAACTGTGGCTTTGAACTATGGAGTTTCGAAGCTGGTAAGTTCTGTCAAAGAGCTTTGGAGTGGAGGTTGACCCTCAGAAATACCATTCTCGTTGCCGTTTGCCGTGGACGAAAACATGTTGAACCAGTGAACGTGATCAACAAGGAGTCACCTCACTTTCATTCTTCACTACTTCATGCTTTTCACATGAAAAGAGGTTAGCCACGTCAAATCTCTAACACGCACAGAATCAAACGCCATAAACACAAATATATTTGAATCTGCAGTCGTACTGCATCGACGTTATCATGACGCCTACTAAAAAATTTGCAAGGGCGATGTTGCTGCCAATCTCGATCTAAATCCCTAGATGCATCGATATTTGAATCGAAATAGTGTGAGATCCGACAAACCAAGGGCTTCTTTGCTACGTAAGCAAAATCTAGCCCAAACAATCGCACAAGGACTTCTTTTGAATTATAGATTGGCAAACCAAGGAGAAGAAAATCAGAAATTTACCAAAATCGCACAAGTCTTTCCATGGCGGGAGAATATATATATGATCAGTGCCAAGAATTGCAACGCACACTCCACGGTCGAATAGAACCAAGATAAAGTCAAGATTGTATTTCTCAGTGAATCCATTTATTTGAGCCAACAAATTCGCTGTATTTCTGTGAGAAACGTTGAGAAGCAAACACGGACGGTGGATCTTGGGAATCTTCAAAAGCAGCCACTCCCACCGTAGATTCATGCATATTAAAACTCCAGTTCGTTTGGCATTTGGGAACTGGAATCATTGATTGACCATCTTTGGTCACGGGAATCGAAATTTATAGATCCCTACGGACGGCGCCACTATTCTGGTGTAGAACCAGAACACTAGCCCTGATGGACTAGTATGTTGATGTTGATTGGGACTTGACCTAGGAGCGATTCCTAGGGCCTACGTACTCTGAAGAGGGATCAAAGTCCACGTAGTTCGAGGATTATTGGAGGCGTTTAGCCAAGGGGGTGGTGTGTGTGCTCTGTGTGCAGTATATGCAAATGAGAGAAAGCGTAGAAGAAGATCGTGTACCTTTAGGGTTTAACTCTTATTTATAGAGTGTACCTTAGGGTTAGATCTCCCGCATCAGGTGTGTCCATGAATCTCGGTAACCTCCCCTTTGAATAGGTCTTGCGGTTTGGATCTGTGGGTCGGTTGAGATCCTTGCGCGGACTGCCCCCTGATGGGCCGGTTATCTAATGGGTCTAGATTTAGGTCCATAACATATATAATGCAAACTTACAACTGAAAATATATTTAACACTATTTATCATTCAAACAGCACACATTTATAAGTGGAACGATGAGTATTTACTTAGTGTTCTTTAGAAATAAAATTTGTGAATTTAGTCATTAGACATAATGAAATGTGTTTAATCAATTCCCTCTAATTGACCATAGTTGAAGTTATATAGGCTTCACCTCGTCATTAAATGGTTTTTTTATTAGAAAAGATTGTGAGTTGCGTTTTCCAGAATCATTAATTGAATTTTTATGTAATTATCAATGGGACAGTGTTTACGGTAATAACTAAAACTTTCCATAAATTTGATAGTTAATGTTTGATGTTGATATTGTCTGATTAAATAAGAAAATAAAAAAAATAAATCTGGACAGATGGGATAGGCAGGGAGGATCTAGATGGTCCAGATGGGATAGGCAGGGAAACTAAATCCTATCATTGATTTGTTTTATCCGATAGTTTGGACTTTGTACAAGGAAAAGTAATTATTTAATTATTTATTGTTTTTAAGATAAGGACGTAAATAAAAGCTAACAAAGAAAGTGAAGGTCAATTTCAGCTATTGAGCGTTTGTTGTCAAGGTCAATGGTTGACTAGCTAGTTGGTTCTACGGGTATAATCACTAATTAGAAGTTCTAAATTCTTCGAGTTCGTTAAAAAAACTTACTATTTCTAACTATTTTATTTTTTGAAATTTAAGTTATATGATGCCAATTATTCTATATATCTTGACTTTATATATAATTTTACTTTTTTGTTTATGAAATAAATACTTATACTTGTGTAGATAATGGAGTGTCTAACTAAAAATTAAATCACTCAAATAACAATATATAAATCCACCCAAATTAATATATAATAAACTACAATATCTTAAACACGTAGTTAAGCTGTTTATTCAGTTATATAGCTTAATTAACCATTATATTAGATGATTAATGATCTAATTAGACCAATATTCTTCCTCAAAAATTATTATTTTTTACCAACCTACAAATATTAATTTATGTTATTATATAAATCACAAAATCACATTTGACGAAAATTCGATGCACATTTTCAAGAATGTGCATATGGATATGAAGTGTAGGCCTAACTTTTTCAATCTTATATATTAATTTAAATAATTATATTTTTTATAAGTTGATAGCATAACTATTATTATTATAACCATAATATATTTTATAAAATTTTAAAAATAGAAAATAGAATTTGAATTCTCAAATTAAATATTTGGATGGCCTGAATATGATATACGGCATGTAGAGATGCAGATCAAACTATGTTATTTATTTGTTAAATAGTTGAGTGATTTATTTTGTTATTTAATATAAGACTACGGACCATAATCCACTTTGCCTCATAAATTTATACTTTTTTCCTCTGCTATCCCTATTGACAGTATATATTAAATGGAGTTTTCATGAATGAGCATATTCTAAGAAAATCAATACAAATTTGTTACAAATATAACTAGTTCATTTACTAATTTGTTTAATACATGCAAATTAGTTATTTATCTACCATATTTATAATTGGAGTACAATTGCTAAAATCACAATTATATATAATCATGCAGGTGCGCAATCAATAGGAGTGTGTTATGGATCAGATGGGAACAACCTACCAAGCAAACCAGATGTGGTGAATTTATACAAATCCAATGGAATTGGCAAAATGCGCATATACAATCCAGATGAAGCCACCCTTGAAGCCCTAAGAGGCTCAAACATAGAAGTCATTCTTGGTGTTCTTAATGATAACCTTCAATCACTCACAAACGCTGGTGCTGCCACAGATTGGGTCAACAAGTACGTTAAACCCTACTCAAACGACGTCAAGTTCAAGTACATTGCCGTCGGAAACGAAGTCCATCCCGGTGATGCCGGAGCATCCTCTGTTCTTCCGGCGATACAAAACGTTCAGAGCGCGATTTCTGCAGCGAACTTGCAAGACCAAATTAAGGTGTCCACAGCCATAGATAGCTCACTAATTCAAAACTCTTACCCTCCTAATAATGGAGCTTTCACTGATGCTGCTAATGGTTTCATAGGGCCAATCATCACCTTCTTATCAAACAATGGAGCTCCACTTCTTGCTAATATATATCCCTATTTCTCTTATACTGGAAACCCACAAAGCATTACTCTTGCTTATGCTTTGTTCACTCAACAAGGAACAAACGATGCTGGGTATCAAAACTTGTTTGATGCGTTGTTGGATTCTATATATGCTGCTTTGGAGAAAATTGGAGCTTCCAATATGGAAATTGTTGTGTCTGAAAGTGGGTGGCCTTCTGCTGGTGGAGATGCAGCTTCTGTGGATAATGCAGCAACTTACTATAAGAATTTGATTAATCATGTCAAGGGTGGGACCCCCAAGAGGCCTAATGGACCTATTGAGACTTATTTGTTTGTCATGTTTGATGAAAACTTGAAGCCTGGTGCAGAAACTGAGAGGCATTTTGGTATTTTCAATCCTGACAAGTCAGCCAAATACCAACTCACTTTCAATTAAGACTTTATTTTTGTGTAACTTAAATAAGGGTGCCATGAGAATATATATGGGCGCACCGCGCACCCAAATGAAGCACCTTCTTTGGTGTTTCTAATAATCATGCAAAATGCATAATTTTTGCTATATGGAACAAAGATATTGGGTAATATAACAATCTTGCGCCATGATATGAATTGCTGTCATTTTTGGGTTCGGATTCACAATATGTCTAACGAAATTATGACGAAGAGGAACTTGGTTGGTTCTTTGTTTTGGGGTGTCTTTAATGACTTTTGTAATGCCCCAAATCCAAATAACTTTTCTTTCAAGCATTAGATTTTACTTAAAATTAGTTACATTTTGATATCTTATGGGCATAAAATATCACAGATTTAAATATTTTTACTATTTGTTACAGAAAAGTATTCTAAAATTTTGCCGTTTTAATTTATTTTTGTAAAAAAAATCAAAACTAGTCGTGTAGTTTTCTTTCAATATCGCAAGCTTCTTATGGTGGTTAGAGATAGAGAATCATGGTGTAGTTTCGAGAGTTGGAGTAAATCTTAAAAAGGAATTGTGGAGTCCAAGAATAATGAAAAAAATAATCTTTTTTTCCTAAAATTATTATTTATAATTTATGATTTGTTCCGATCATTTTTATTCAAAATTGTTCTGGTATAGAACACACATATGTGTAGTCTCAATGGATTAGTGGGTTGTCTATATTGGATTAAGGGATTTCCTACGGTAGCTATCAGGGAAGTACCGAAGGAAATGTATAAATACCCTCACAAATATCTATAGAGAAGATACCAGCAAGGATGAGTGATCACCGAGCAACACGAGAATAACTGATCGCTAATAAGTGTAACTGTATGGTAAATAGGTTATGAATCGAAATTGTGCACCTTATGGGCAATCTCCTATTTATAGAGATTGCCTAGGGTTCCCCCTCCAGGACATGCATTTGCACTTCCAGCCAAGTGCGCCTCCATGTTCTGCCATCGTGCCTACTCCACTACCTGTACTATCTAGGATTATAGGCATGATCAGAGGGTGATTAGCATTTACCTGATTATGGAGGGATCCTATCATAAAGTGCCTTTATTGGGCCGCGCTATCCAGCAGGCCCACTATATGAATTTATAACAGTTGCCCCTAATCTGGGTAGTTCAGGTCTATGAGTTGCCGAGATTAGTTAACCGCTCAACCCATGCTTTGCATGTCCGAGTTGCTTTTCACTCAGTTATTACCGAGATTGATTGAATCCGATTTGGCTTTCGACTTATCGTTTAACGACGTGCATGCCAAGTTAATTTGCCATGATTATCCATTTTCCTTCATGACAGTCGGGATTATTTGTTTTTTGAACCGGGTTCGCAAGCTCTCTACATGTGTTGCCCCCAATCCAGGGTGTCAAGGAGACATGTGCCATACATAGATTTAACTTTTTCTTCACCAGCTGCTCGTTTACCCATATGGTATCATATGACCGCCTCTTCATATCCATTGGTCACTTCAGCCATCTTTGGGTTTCATGCGCATTTAATACTGGATTGGGGGCAACATGTCTCCTTGACACGTTAATCTATTAGGAAGTTGTACATCAAATTTTCTGGGTAAAGTTTTGTTTATAAAAATAAGAAAAATATAAGACATTGAGATGAGAGAATGAGAGAGCAATATCACACAATCAAAATCTATTACATACTCTATTTATAGACCTTCAACCTCAATCAAGAATTATATAGTAAATAGTAAATTCAATCCTTATGCACAAATTGTAATATTTGAATTATGGGTATAAAGAGAGGTTATAGAGTATAAAAAATAAATAAAAAAACTAGAGTTGAGAGAGTTGATAGACATCCAGATATGCCATAAGCAAAGAAATAAAAGAAGGGGATAGTTTCTTCATATTAAATTTATTACTCCCCTACGTTTAGAGAAGCTTCAAGAATTTGGGATTTGAAACCCCCCCTCTGCTTCTCCAGTCGTCGGTCTTTCCTGCTGTTGTGGGTGTCGTTCGAGTAAGAGCTTCGTTTTCCTCTCTTCTCGTTTTATGATCGTTGTCCTTGCATAGCTTCTCCTTCCTTCTTGTTGGGATGGTCGAGAGCTGTGAGTGTGAGGTTTGGGTTCTCATTTTTGTTGCCGTTCTTATAACAATGTTTGCAAACTTCAACATCCTCCGTTTTAATTCTTGATTTGGGCATTATAAAAGGGTGGCTTAAGCTTTACTCCCTTCTTATTCTGCAGCTTCTAGCGTGTAAAGAAAAGGGAGTTTTCCGGTATAATCTGATGGAATTTAGAAGCTAAGGAGCTTACTTTAAATAGGTATTTCTACTTTAAAATGTCTTACTTTTGTAAGAGGAAGAAGGAATTAGTTTTGGATTTAATTTTAGTCTGATTTAAATCTGGTTGAGAAAGTTAGATAGCCTTGAAAGCTATTTGTTAAATCATTTAGTTACAAGTTGTTATATGGCTTTCAACTATAATTAGTTATATGAGATACAGCTGCCGTATGAGTCCTGTGATGTATTGAGTCTATATAAGAAGACTATCGAGCATATGAATGAAGATAAGTTTTTAGTAGCAATTATATTTCATTTTTCTCTCTATAATTTAGCTTGGTATCAGAGGCGAGCCACTTCGGCTAAGCTTCGATTACTAGCTAAGAACAGTTTCAGGCATTCACGTGGTTAATCTCAATAGGCGGACGGAAGGGGGGGCTAGGGGTGGCCCCCGCCCCCCCTAAAATTTTCCAAAAAATATATATAAATAGGGCCCCCATTTGGACTACTTTCTTTACATATTAGATTAAGTATATTAACACACAGCACACACTAAACATACCTTCGGTTTGCTTTAATATTTATTTTTAAAAAAGTAAAGAATATAACAATAAAAGGTAGGGCCCACAACCTTTAATTATCCCCAACCCCAATTGTTTGCACTTTTCCCAAATCTTTCATCTCTTTGTAGGTGATTATTATGGGGAAGAGTGTTACCATTGATCCTTATTTTAAGAGAAAGAATGATGAGTGTTTGCTTTTGTCTACTTATAATGTTGAATTGTCAAAAACTGAGACTCCTTCTTCAAAGTTTCATAGAATTGAAAATAAAGAGGTAGTTGAAGAAATTGATATTGCTTCATTGGAAATATATTTCTTTCAATTTTTGGTATATTAAGTTTGATTTAGCATTTTTTATTTTCGCCCCCCTCAGTAAAATTCCTGGGTCCGCCCCTTGATTGATCGACCACATTAACAATGTCTATTCAAAGATCCTACATTATCAAAATCTCCTCACAAATCAAATGAAACGTGAACTCAGTATGCGTGATTACCTTGCCAATCTAAAATCAGTGTGTGATCATTTGGCGTTACTTGGTGAGCCAGTCTCTGAATCTACACACATCTCACACATCCTCAACGGCCTCACAACAGAGTATGAGTCTGTTATTGCAATCATCAATGCCTCCAAACCACGATTTGATTTAGATACTGTTACTACGATGCTTCTGGACTTTGAAGCTCGACAAAGATCCTTTCTCCGCAACACTGTGGCTCACGCCCACAATACTTCCTCTGCTTCAAATTTACCACACAATTATTTTGATGATGAATCTGTTGCTGTCTATGCTGCTCAGTCAACCTATGTCATGTTGTCAATTCGATGAGTCATAGTCGCCCACCGTTTCCACCTCCTCGACCTTCCTTTGGCTCTTTTGGAAGAGGAGGTCATGCTTTCTTTCATAATCACAAAGTGCAGTGCCAAATCTGTCATAAGACCAGTCACAAAGCTGAGAAGTGTTATTTTCGCAATAAAATTTTTGATCCACCTGGTTTTCAGCCACGAGCTCATTATACAGTTGCTAGTACTGGTATGCCTTCATCTTCATATCTTACTTCAGCTCGTTCTCAACCGCGAGCTTACTATACTGATGGTGGTTTTGGTATTCTTGCTTCATCTTTTTCTGACTTATATGGCTGCTGACATATTATGCTTCAGTTCCAATTCCAAATACTAGCTATGTGCCTGTTACTTCCTTGACTGGTAAAATAGTACTTATGCATCACTTGCTGCTTTCTATAATTCAAATGTTGGCTCGGGTAATGTGTACTCTAGAGACTCTTCTCTTGCTCATGCATATGTAGCTTCTCCTGCTGTTATTGATGATGGTGCGTGGTACCTGGACTCTGGAGCCACACAACACATTGCCAAGGCTTCTGCTCATGTTCAGGATGCTAAGCCTACTGCTGGTAAGGGTAATGTTATAGTAGGTGGTGGTGCTCGTCTGCCTATTTCTCATATTAGCAAAACTGTTCTTGCTGGTCCTAATTCTCAATGATATATGCATCAGGTTCTTTATGTGCCTATTATGCTGATGCTACCAAAATTTAACTAAGTACCGCAAGTGTACGGGTCAAGAAAATAGTAAGTGGTAAATCAAGGTCATCCCACAAGGACTCAATCAAACTAGTGATTAGGTGTTAAATCTCCCTTTTTCGTTTAAGTTGAGCGAGAAGAATTGTTTTCAAGAATAAAAATAAAATCAATAAGAAACTAATAGTAGTAAAAAAAACGAATTTCAATATCGAGAAGCACAACCTAGAGTCATGATAATTGAATATTTTATACACTTATTTTTGTCTCTTGAATAATAATTTAGGACCCTTTAGCTAATAAATAATGGCTCTTATGTTTATTTGGGCCTTGGGCCTTTTATTGCATTTTAGCCATTTTTAATAATAAAATCCCAGTTTTGTGTTGCTTCACTATTTCTACCATAACTCTTGAACCAGACATCGGATTTGCCTCATTTTTGTCTCATATTTCAGATGATTCAGAGAGCTACAATTGTTATGAAGACATCAAGAGCAAATTCGGTCAAGAAGGAGGTCAATTTTGGAGCCAAAGTCGGATGTACAATTCTGGATTTATTTTGGATCCGAATTTTGTAATTTAAGTCCAGTTTTTATTTTATTTCTGTTTTGGGCTAAAACTATGAGAGCCCATTTCGTTTTAGGTTATTTTTAAGTATGGCAGCTGCCACAAACATACTCACTCACGTTTTTAACATTAGAGTGGATCAAAATACAAGTTTTCATTTTCTCTCATCAGTTCTTCATGTTCTTCGCGCGTTCTTCGTGTTCTTTTTCCCAGCCATGATCGGCTAAACTCTTGTGATTAACCCAACGATGAGGATTCCATGATTCATCCAGAGAACTCGTGTCTAATCGGTAACTACTCGATTCTGTTTTCATCTTATCGGATTCGATTTCTGGAAATAGTTTGAATATTAGATTTAATATTCGGTTTGGTTCATCCCAAGGACTTAGTTCGGACTAGGTTACAGTGTTGCTGTGCGATTGCACAGTGAGACGCCACTGTCCGGACAGATTCTAGGCGATCGTCTAGGCGAGGGAATCTCCGGATGAATGCATTTTGGGAGATACGGCAATTAATCTTTCCAAAAATGGCGCCGCTGCCGGGGACTTTGCATCGGTTTGATTAGTAACAGTATTGTAAATAGCTTAGTTTAGGTGGTTCGGGTGGTCAGACAAAAATTTTTCTGACTCTGATCACTCAAACCAGGTCTTATTCACAAGGAATTGGGTGTTTTAATGAAAAGGCACTTCCTAGGAGGAAGTGAGGTCTCACTCATTTTCCCCAAATTCCAACGTTTAGACCATTATTTTCACTGTTTTAGGTTCTGCTTTTTTGATTTCCATCAAGACCATTTTTTTTTAGTATCTCTGATTGAGTTGAAATTTGGTACAGTGATAGAAAATGGTGAATCGTTAGACCCCCTTTGCTAAGGGCTATCCTCCGTTTCGCCAAATTCCATCATTTAGGCCACTTTTTCAATTTTTGAAGTTTTTTTATTCCATTTTTGAGTCCCCCAATAGTCTAGGAGTTGTCCTGTCCAAGTCCCAAAAATTTTAAAAATCATTTGATACTGTTTCTGGACTTGTTTTGGTCAATTTCTAGCATAGGTTTTTGCTTTTGTGTGTTTTGTCTCTGTGTCTCTTGGTGTTTTTCCACTTTTCACCACCTCTTGTGGCATTTTCGTAATTCTGATTTTCTGGTGGCATTTCGGTAATTCTGAGTATTTGCCAATTCTGCTTTGTGTATATGTTGCATGAGTACCAGGAATACTACTAATCCGTAAGATTTGTTGCCATTTGATCTGAAATAGAAAGAACAATTCTTCTTGCTAGAAGAGTTGTTAGGCTAAGTCATAAGATTAACACCGAACTGGATACTCAATTAGAGTCTGATTCTGGCCATTCGATTGTGTCCATTCCGTTGATATTTCGATTGTGCTTCTGATAGTATTTCTGATAGTCTTGTTGTGTTCACTGATTCTAGTAGTAACTTTGCTAACTCGGACATTATGGCAGGAGAGCAGGAAAATCATCATACTTTGAAGGAATTGGGTGCACCTGATGTTAATTATCAACCCTTGTGCATCCAATATCCTAACCTTACTGCTAACTTTGAGCTGAAATCTGGTCTAATACACTTGTTGCCTAAGTTTCATGGTCTTGCAGGTGAGTGCCCCATTAAGCATTTGAAGGAATTTCATGTAGTTTGCAGCACTATGAAACTGGACTGATATTCAGAGGCTATTTCTCGAGAAATATTTCCCTTCCTCAAGAGCAACTGCAATCAAGAAGGACATTGGCAACATTAGACAGATCACTGGGGAGACTATGCATGAGTATTGGGAGAGGTTCAAAAGGTTATGTGCAAGTCGTCCACACCATCGGATATCCGAAAAGACTTGATCAACTCTTTCTATGATGGTCTATCACCGGTAGACAAAGGGTTGGTGGATGCTTCTAGCGGTGGGGCTATGAGTAACAAGACACTGAAGAAGCCCGAGACTTGATATCTATTATGGCAGACAACTCTCAGCAGTTTGGCACCAGAGCCAATAGTACTCCTGTTTACCATATTCAAGCTCCATCCAAAGATGATTCTCGAGATTAGAGACTAGACTTGATGATCCGACCTCCCTTGTGAGGCAATGGCAAGGACACTGATAAGATGAGTCTTCCCCTTCTCAGCATGGGTACTCTTGTGGGTTTTGTTCTGACCCTTATCATATATTAGGAAATATTATTTAATCACAAGATAACAATCAGAATATTAATAATTAAAGCCCAATAATCTAATAATTGATTCTGATTTATATTATTTCCTAAAATTGGCTAACAATCCAAATATTATCTAATATATCCAAATTAGCCTAAAATAATCCCCAAAATAAATGAATAAGGTAAGATAAAATATATAAAATTAGGGTTTATCATCGTCCCAAAGGCCTTTAGTGTCTATAATTAACTTCCAAGCTAGCTTTGCGATTGGATGAAACCAATTTGAGAAAAATAAGTGAGATTAAGTAATTTTGAGCCTAAATACAAGTATGGGCCAATAGGAAAAAGTTATGAAAAATTATGTAAAACTAATTAAAATAATAATTAAATAATTAATTAAAAATAAAATAAAAATAATTTTATATTTTATATGTTGGCTGCCGACATGAATTGGAAGGATGGAAGAAAAAAATATATATTATGATATTTTGGGATATTTTGGAATATTTTATTATATAATTAATTAAAGTGAATAGTACAAAAATAAATAGGAAACGGATCCTATCTAGGGATCAGGAATAGGATTTCCAAAGTCAAGGTAAAATATTGATCAGTGGATTTTTATCTTGAAGTGGTCTTTTCCGGAAGTTAATTCCGAGGCCTGTAGAGCATTTTCCTAATAGGACGAAATAGGGAAAAATGCAGATAGGCACATTTTTGGATCTGAAGAAAATAAATTCTAACTCAACATCTAGAAATGAGTTTGAAATTATCTGGACATATTTGGAATCAGTGAATTTTTGTCCGTGGTTGATGATTCCAGAAATTCGTTCTGTAGCCGGGCACGCTTTTCGAGGAACTTCAGACTGACTGTTGGAGCCCTATATGGAATAAAAATTTAGGTTAACTTGGACATTTCTAATGAGTGATAATATGTCTTCAAAGTTGTAAATCCAGAATTTTGAGATTTATCTGAAATTACGCGAATCGGGTACCGATCGGGAAAATTCTATCGGTACAGTCATAAAGTAAGCTTGAGTCACTACTTTTGGACCAATTGGATGCTGCTCTCTCAGCCATGCATGTCGACCAAATGCTCCAAGGGTTGAGATCTTGCCTTCTTGAAGAAGTTTGATCCAAGAGTTGAAAACATTTTGAGAAATTCCCTTTATATCACTTGAAAATTCTATAAATAGGAAGCTATCCCTCTTGAAATTTTCACACCATTTGAAGAGCTCCAAACCGAAAATAGAGAGAGACGTTACGACTGGCATTTTAGGTAAAAATTACCATTTTGCCCCTACCCTTACTAGTCGGCGGAATTTCGCCAGAGCTTCGCTATTTTAACTCTAATCTTCCAAAATTTTGCCAGAACTTCGACCCCACCAATATTTTCGAAATAATGACTAAAATACCCCTAACATATGATACCTAATCATACTTGGAAGATTAAAGACTAAACTAGCATTTCTACTCTAACTACCGAAAAAACTACGAAAGCTTAGGTACCGAAAAACTTACCCAGAGCTTCGCTGCAAATTTTCCTCCAGAGCTCCTCTCTCTAAAACCTCTCTCTACTTTCTAAATTCTCAAGAGAGAATGGCGTGAATTGTGAAGAAGGGAGCAAGGCTATTTATAGAAAAAATGAAGGGCATAATGGTCTTTTCCATATTTCAACTTTCATTTTAAACCATGGAAACTTAGGGTTTTGGTGGATGATTTGTGGCCATGAAACTCACCATTTCGTTCAGCCCTTCCCCAAGAAAAGATGAGTCACCAACTTATGTGACAAGTTGTGTTTTCTAGAAGAATTTATACCCCGATCGGTACCCGATTCGCGTAATCTCGGAAAAATCTCAAAATTCTGGATTTACAACTTTGAAGACATTTTCTCACTTACTAGAAATGTCCAAGTTAACCTAAATTTTGATTCCATATAGGGCTCCAACAGTCAGTCTGAAGTTCCTCGAAAGCGTGCCGGAACGCGTCCGGTCTGGGAAGTCGTTTTCTAATCATCAACCTCTGGATAATAATTCACTAATTCCAAATATGTCCAGATAATTTCAAACTCATTTCTAGGTGTTGAGTTAGAATTTATTTTCTTCGGATCCAAAAATGTGCCTATCTGCATTTTTCCCTATTTTGTTTTATTAGGAAAATGCACAATCGGCTTCAGAATTAACTTCCGGAAAAGCCTAACGGAAGATAAAAATCCACTGATCAATATTTTACCTTGACTTTGGAAATCTCATTCCTAGATCTCTAGATAGGATCCGTTTCCTATTTATTGTGTTACTATTCACTATATTTAATTATATACTAAAATATTACAAGTTGTATGAATAATATCTAGATATTTATTTTAAAATTCTTATCCACAATTCCTTGCACAATTTCGGTCAAAAAAATTCTGATCCTTTTTATTTATTTTTCGTTTTTATTTATTATTTAATTAATTAATATTATATTAAATAATTATTTTATATAATTTTTTACAAAATTTCCCTATTGGTCCATTCTTGTATTTAGGCTTAAAAATACCTAAACTCATCCATTTTCCTCAAAAATTTCCAATTAATTAGCAAATATGTTTTTCCTAATTCTTGGCAAAAACCACTAATTTTAGGGTTTTACATAATTATCTCTAAATTTCCTTTGCTTATACTTAAGTAATTAGCCAATAATTACTTAATTACTTTCTTATCAATAGTTGATAATTTTCTTAATTATAACACCTCATTACCTCATAACTTTTACACTGACACATTTGTTTCCATGTGTTCTGTATTATCTTAGCATTTACGGGGGTATTACGGTCATTTCCTTACTTTTTGAGTATTTTTCTACAATTTCTCCAAGTTTGTAACTTAATAAATTACCTAAATTGGGGACAATATCCTTCCCTATTTCAAATAGATTTTTACTTGCTTCTTTTATAGCTTTCAGAGGGTATTTATAACCCACAATGTGTTTAGGGACCTATTTGCAAATTCCCAAACGTTTTAGGGACCTAATTGCAAATTATCTAATTTCAAGAGAAATTACCTTAACAACAAGGTAAACTCAATACAAGGTGTTTGAGACCTCATATTCACCTATTTTCAATAGGTATATTTCCCAATTTTTGATATTTACCCTAAGTGTGATTTTTAGGGTATTACAATATGATAGGGCTATATTAGTCTAGAATTTCAAAAATTATCATTGGGTCGAAGTTCTGGCAAAATTTTGGAAAATCGGAGCCAAAGTAACGAAGTGCTGGCGAAATTCCGCCAATTAGGGGAATAGGGGCAAAATGGTAATTTTTACCTAAAATGCCAGTTGTAATGTCAAATCACTAATGAAAGTGATATTACCCTTATAGGATATCAGAAACTCTGATCTGCTGCCGTTACGCTGCCCGACGTGCCACTGTTGGACGTTTCGCAGTTTTCCGTAAAAAGTACGATTTCCGACGGAAATACCGTAATCCGTCAATGAAGGTACGTTCGCGTACTGGTAACCTTAACTCTGATGTTTATTGTATGCATATGTGTATATTGTCTGTACTCCGACTGTACTATTGTCTGTCATGCCTGTACTCTGACTGTACTGTTGTTCTGTCATGCCTATTGTCTGTCATGCCTGTACTCCGATTGTACTATTGTCTGTACTCTGATTGTACTATTATTCTGTACTTTCCGACTGTACTATTGTTTGTACATCCGACTGTACTATTGTTTGTACTCCGACTGTACTGTTGTCTATCATCCGACTGTATTGTTATTGCCATACATATCTGATATGTATACCCTATGTCTGACCGTAGTAAATGTTGCCAAAAGTCTAAGAATGTCTGTTGTACATATATGATGTATGTAATCATGAGGTTAACCGTTACACCGGGTTTCGATGCATGGACTCCACTCTTAACTTAGCTTCGGGATCGGGAGGACCGAGGTTCGAGGAGAAGGACAAGCAAGACGCCTAGGAATTGCGGTGAAGACTTCTTTCGTTATACTTTTGAAACACTCTTGTACCATTGTTTAAACAAAGAAGACATGCTACCGTGGATATTTTAATATATATATCGCTTACTCAATCGCTCCGGTGCTCTACTCGATGTTTACAAATGATGTTTGAAAAAAAAATTATATCGCTTATGGAAACGAGATGTTACACGTTTGGATCAAAAAGTTCATTATCGAACTAGGGGTGGTTCCTACCATCTCAAATACAATATAATTGTTCTGTGACAATAGCGGCACTATTGCACGAGCCAAGGAGCCTAAGTCACATCAAAGGACCAAGCATATACTCAGGCGATTTCATCTTATTAGAAAAATCAATGATAGAGGTGATATAAAAATATGCAAAGTACCAGGAGAGGACAATGTTGCTGATCCTCTTACTAAACTACTTGCACAAGTAAAACATGAGCGTCATGTTAGGACAATGGGAATTAGGCAAATTAATGATTGCACCTAGTGCAAGTGGGAATCTGTTAGAAATTGTGCCCTAGGGGCAATCTTTGTACTTTAAACACAATTGTTATTTAAAGTATTTCTCCTTTTTGTTATCATATTATTTGCATGTTTATTATGATGAATGTATCCTTTGACGTATCTTAAAGATTGTCCTAAATGCCTCGGTCATCATCTATGCAAGAGCAAAGATGAAATAAGATCAGTATGACTTTGATGAGGTATGGAGATACGAATCAAAGTCATAAGCACTTGTAAGAGTACAAGGTGTTGGACAGACCCACTATGAGAAAGCTGCATGGATTAAGTCATAAACTTATCTCATGTATAACCACGTCATAATACCCTTTGACTTGAGATCATCATGGATTCTTACATGAGACTCGTTGATCTTTAACCTAGTCAAAAGTCACCTTTGACTGGGTGATGATAAAGGCTTCATCAATCGGGATTAGTGGTTTTCATGCAGAGGAATGTGAATGGTCAAGATGAGATTTGTCCTTCACGTACATTTGTAGAGAGATATTACTGGGCCCCTGGATGAGTGAGTTTGAGAAATGTATGGCCATATTACGATGGAAAGGAGTTTCTATTTCAATTGTTAGACTACTCAAGAATCGAGAAAGTAGTATGAACTCACCAAAGCTTCTGGAGTAGTCCACATCTGAAAAATTTGTTACCAAGTGTTTTCATCAAAAAATTTATACTTGTTGAAAGGATTAGGACGAGGCCGACCATCTTTAACCTCGATATACACATAATTGTTAGATAGGCTTGTTTTAAACTTCCTCCAACATTTAGCGACCATGTCCTATTTTTCAACGTCTCACTGTCAGTAACATCAAATTTTAGCCAGATAAGGTCCTAAATATGAGCCTTTACAATTTTCTTAACTTTTTTCCACTCATCTATCAATAGCTTGTTGCGTGCTAAGATGCTGACATAACTCCTATATTGGCTTCTACTAAGGTCGATAGGATTCCAATGTCTATCAAGCTGAATCGCGGTCTTTTCCTCGAAACTCTAACTTACGGAAATATCTTTCAATCGTGTGCCTCTTCTACCACGCTACAACAGTAGCTGGCGTGCCTTGGCTTGGACTAGATTCGCTTTCTCCGTTCATTTTTGTGATAGGAAGAGAGGTTGAGACATGTGGTGGAAGAGGCCAATGCCTGAGCGAATGAGAGAGTAATAGAGGCTGGTGGTGGTGGGCAAGGAAGAGAGGGAAAAAAGAGCAACTTCAGATTTCTGCGTGAAGAATAGAGGATATAGTGAGTGAGTGTTATTCTAGTGCTAATATTTTAGATGGTATATTCATAACAAACAGTCTTAAAAGTTAACCTTTTAGACTAGTACTTATTAACATCCGGTCTTAAAAGTAATAAATATTTTATTTTATTTTTTTCTTATCTTTTTGATCGGCTATTATTTATGTTCGATCTTACAATTTTACTCTAGAAAGTAATCGACATTTCAATTTTTAATTTTTAACTTTTAGACCAAATGTTTGGAAAATAGGTCTAAATAATATATTTTAGATCTATTATTAAAAGATCCGGTTCCAAAAGTTCTTTATATTTACGAAACTGCATGGGCAGTGGCAAAACATCTTTATGGTTGGCCCCAGCTGGCCCAAGCTGATCTTATAAAATTTGTTAGTATAAATATGTATTTATTATGTGATATTTTATTTGGCCAATAATTTGGCCCCTGCTAATTTTGTATCTTCTTTATAAGGATAATGCTTGATTCATTACTCATTGGGTGTGATAAAAAGTAAAATTCTTGTTTGAGATACCTACCGAATAGGTTAGTATCATCTTATATATTGTTTTGATTTATAATTGTCAGTTAATATCATCTTATATATTGTTTTGATTTATAATTGTCAGTTATTATTTATTTGTATTTTCAAGGTTATGTGATATTATTTAGTAAATACTTCCTCTGGTCCTTATTATAAGGCACCAACTAACAATTTTCACAAGTCAATAAAAATAGTTAAAGTCGTTAAATTTGTTCTAAAATTTAAGTAATTTTCAATATTATCCATACTAATTACACTAAACTCTAATATCATATTAATTATTATTCTTTCCTTTTTTGCTCGAAAAAAGCGAGTAATAATTAATTTTTATTAATTATTGAGTAATAATTAATTTTTACTTATTAATTATTACTCTTATTCACTACCATTTTAATTATGGGTATACATGAGGAAAAAAATATTTAATGCTCTTTAGAAACAAGCAAGTGTCTTATAAAAAGAAGCAAATACACTTCTTAGTTGGTGACTCATTATAAAGACCAAAGGGAGTAGTTCAAGATGTTTTGTTTTTTTGGCCCGGGGTAATTTTTTTTTTTTTCTGGTTCCACCACTGGCCACCGGTCATACGTTTTATACCTGATCATCTAAAATTCAGTCTAAATGAGGTGGTCTAAAAGCTCTTTTTGGTAATAGTGATATGTAGAAAATTTTATTATTATTTAAAAAATTGAAATGAATATTAAATGTATTCTTATACTAGGGATATTAGGTTTACCTGATCATTATTTTAATTATACACATAATTTGGTTGGAGAAAAGAAAGTCACGTCACTGTTGACTTGGAACGTTGGAACGTTTCCTTGACGCAGCCTTGGCAGGAAAACATGTTAGCGTGGTTGACGCGTTATAGTAGTCTTTACCCATGTCTTTGGTGCATATATAAATGCTGTTTCTACAAGTAAATAACTTTCTTTTTATTAAGGAAAAGGAAAGTAATTAAGAAAATGGATAAATACCAATTTTGTCATGGAAGTTTTGGTTTTGGAGCACCTAGCACCCAGAAGTTTTTTTGGTATCCTTTTTGCCTCGAAAGTTTACAAACGTAGCAATCTTGCCCATCGGTTGATCTTGACCGTTGGATTGATCATTTTTGGTATCATTTTTGCCCCGAAAGTTTACAAAAATTTGCTCCTAAAAAAAACTTTCGAGGCATATTTGCTCAGTTTTGTAAACTTTCGGAGCAAAAATGATACCAAAAAAACTTCTGGATGCTGAAAGCCCCTTAGCTAATACTTTCGAGGCATATTGGTGCTGCTTCTTCTTATACCATGTATGTCCCAAAACTATTTTTTTCCTATTTTTTTTTAAAAATATTTTCCTTATCAATTTATATTTTCCATGTATCATATTTGCGTCATATTTGATATTCATAGTCACACACACACATCATTGCTAGCTAATTTTTTTAGGCGCTTGATATTTCGTTTTGTTTATGAAGTCCTCTGGGTTATTTTAACTATTCTAATGAGAGTACAAGGACAACTTGAATAGCAAGTTGAAGGAGTTGTTTTTGTCCTAATATAAGATCGCAACCTCCTTTATCTTGAGTCCACATACCATGCTCATCTTTTATGTACTCATCCCCTAATAAAAGGGCCTTTTTATTTTATTTTTTAAAATACTCCATGCACTAAAAACTAATTAAATTAAAATACTGGGTGTTGAAAAAATATTTCAGATCTTAGTTGCTACTGGAAAAATATATCAGGATACTGTTCTTACAAGAATAATATTTTTGAATGTAGAACTAGAAATTAATTAATTTGAGATACTGGGGCAAAAAATATTTCCTGATGGAGCATACAATTTAATCTGAATAAATAAAAATAAATTAATTCATTAAAAAATAAAATAAAAATGTCCACACCCCGAAATTAGAGGAATGAGCACATAATAAGCACATAAAAGATGAGCATGGAATGTGAACCCCCTTTATCTCCTGTGTTTATTAAAAATTTCTCAAAACTACCCCTATAATTAGATTCTTAAATGATCTGTATATGTTATATTTTGATCACAATGCAATATATTATTGAAAAGAGGGATATTTTGTTGGGGAAAAAAGAAATTTTAAAGAGGGAAAATTTAGTTTCTTCAATTTGTGTAAATTATTAGCTAGCTTGCTTTTCAACGTATAGGATAAGAGGATGTAGTGATTTATTGTAGAAACATTAAGCTGAATTGAATTATAAGAGATGATGAATGAATAACTTAATGATTGAATGTCTACTACATGTATGGTCTCATATCTGGATCCCCACCCATAGAGTCATAAAACCAA
Source organism: Acacia pycnantha (assembly GCA_025563575.1). Classification (NCBI taxonomy): domain Eukaryota; kingdom Viridiplantae; phylum Streptophyta; class Magnoliopsida; order Fabales; family Fabaceae; genus Acacia; species Acacia pycnantha. The sequence continues at coordinate 893,972 of JAMWYP010000179.1, read as the reverse complement.
ATCATTTTGTGAATTGGATTTACTACTATAATTAAGCATCCAATGCTCCCTAAGTACAATAATATATCACACCATTAGGACAATTAGAAAATAAATAAATAATAATTTAAAAATAGTTAATGATGTTCCTACCCTTGACACAAAGAAGTAAATGTCTCTTTTGTCAGGTGCCTTCCTAATGAATTCATCCCACACAAACCTCACATGATATTTCTTGAGATCTTCCTTCATGTCGTCACCATGGTTAATAATCTGGTCAAGGTAGATGAACTTGATCTTGTCCTATAGGTCATGAGGGACAAGGTAATTATGGCAGGCGTGCCTAAAATGTTGAAACAAACATTTCACAATGTAATCAAAGTTCTAAGCTGTCAACTATTGAATCACAGTTAAAGAAATACCTCACAAAGAACTTGGCAGAGCTTGAACTTGCCATGTCCTTATGCAGCACCTTAGAAACAAGCTATTGGCTTACACCATCCTTTTGGTCTTCTTGGTCGAAGACCACTCTCTGAAATTTGATATATGTAAACGGGTCTGTAGCCAATCTTGCCATCAAACTCCTGGAGGGACTTCCAGGCATATTGATTAGCGAGCTTATTCTATGATGAAGACTTCTTCCAAGATTGATCATTGAGGGAGGGATGCTTCCTCTTCTTGGACTGAATAGGGGTTAGGGAAGTAGGAGGGTTGAACAGATTAGGGGTCTTGGAAATAGGGGGCTTGGACTGATTTAGGGTCTTAGAAGTAGGGAGCTTGGACTAGTTGGTAGGCTTAGACTGATCAGTGGGGCACTTGGACTAATTGAGGTTCTTGGACTGATTAGGGGGCTTGGACTTATTTGTGGATATCTTATTTTGAGTGGAAAATTCCTTTTGAGTAGGAGACTTCCATACTTTAAGTAGATAGCGAGGCCATGCATTGAAACTACCCGTAGTCGCTCCCACTATATATGTGTCTTTGGTGGGCACATGGAGAGGGTAGTTGGGGTCTGTGTTAGTGTTGGTTTTTACCTTCACATCATTAAGAGAGATAGGCTCATTACAATGCATGTGATCTACTAGGCGGTTGAACATGTGGCTCGTTGCAACTGTATAATGTCCAGAGGTATGGGCAAAATACTCAACATCCACCTCTCCCTTAAGTAGATCATGGGGGAAAATGTGCAGCTGCCTCTAGTACTTGGACTGCCATTTCCACCTTGATGCATCGTAGTACGCTCCTTCATCAACTCTTATGTTAGAAGCCATATTTATTCTTGTATTTCATCACACTGTTTTTGGAGCTTTTCATACTTTTCGTCCTAGTCATTTCTTTGAGGGTGCCGGTGACCATAATATTTTGTCTTGGTCAATCCAAAGACAACAACCCTAAGAAGATTGAGATGGTCAGGCCCCAATGTCTTCGCCATACGTCCTCATCTGCAAAAGGCAGCCCCTGTGTTGTTACTTCTTTGAACATGGCTTGTTGTGAATTTAACAATAATGTTAACAACAACCCTAATATTTATACTTGTCATTTTATCGACAACCTCATTCACCTGAGGATCATCATAAGAGCAATTTTTATTTTATCTTGCCACTAACCAATGGAGGTCTACTACCATCCTCACTTTCAATAGCCAACTTTTTCAGCAATCCGAGCATACCCCTTTCACCTTTCCTTATAGGGATACTTATTGTTCTTCACCTTCCTTTTATTCACCTAGCTTAATTCCTATGAAAACACACATCACTCACGTTAATATTAAACACATACATGAAGGTCTTATGAATTGCTAATAACAATTACTTAGAATGCTAGGTCGCGATGTGAGATGACAAAATTTTTCCAATCATCCAATTTGATGGTGGGCCGAAGATCTATAGGAATGATTGTGTCATTAACCTCTTTAGGATTCTGCAAATACAACTTTGTCAATGCATGACAGAATATGTGTAGTGAATTGCCAGCCTTCTTGATGAAAAATTCCCTTATGTAATCTTTGTCTGCATGGTATGTAGACTGCAAACCATACAATTCAAGTTAAGATTTTTTACAAGTACATAGCAAGTAATTAGCAAGCATATATACCTTAACCAAATATTGTCCCAAATAATAGTTGTGTAATGTCTCTAGACCCTATGCTAGGTATCCGCTATGATAGGAACACTGGTCCTTACCGTTAAGCCGATGTAGTCTGTTGAAGTGTGATAGCTCAAGAGGGTGATTGTCATTGTTCCATATCATGTAAAACCTTCTCCCCAAAGAGTTTTCTTGGTTTACAAAAGTCAAGACGCATAAACCTCTCTTTGTAATATTCCGCAGTCATTCTAACGCCTCTACTAGGGTCTCATTTACGGGTGGTGTAGGGACGACATCAATACCATTGGGAACATTATTGGAAGTAGAGGCACTATTAGTCTGGGGTACTATCAGTGCCGCGGGAAGTAGAATTGACCATTTTAATTGGAAAAACAAAACTTATTTCGTCAGACATAGGGAACAGAGCAATGGGTTTTCCATAAAAACATGATGAACAACTAAGGTCAAAACCTACCTAGGCAAGGCAAAGTGAACAATAAGGACAATATAAAATGCAGAATGGAGAATGTGAAATGTAGAAGAGAAATCATACCTTAAAATAAGAAGAACACGACACTTCAAGGAATGCGACCTAGCTAGGGCTTCAAAAAGAAAAAGAGACTTAGGGCAATCGAAACGAATTACGCGACTATCGAACCAAAGTGCAAAGAAATCAATAGAGGAAGTGATTTGCTTAGATGCGACTATCGACACCAAAAAAGTCAACTAGAGTTGTGGGGTTTTGAGGATGGTAGGCAACGCTCGACCAAAGACAAGCGTGTTAAGTGTAATAACTTAGAAAAGTGAAGAGGCACGAGATAGCGGGTATGTCTTTTAAAAGACTTGATGAAACTTGCTCATGGTCATAAGCTTAGAACTATTATGAAAGGTGGCTAATAGGGCAAAACTTTATAGCCTATAGACTCCGCAAGTGCTCGGGCCGTATTAAGTAATAAAGAATAAGTAAAGTATCGTTCCCACGAGGACTTAGTACCCACAACTTCAATTAAGCATTAATTTCACAATTTCATTTAAGTTGAGCAAACCAGATTGAATTTAATTAAGAGAAAAGAAATTAAAACTAAAATTAAAATTAAAATAAACAAACTACCACACTAATCGAACTAGAAACCTAGAGTCACTAATCCATTATTTGTTTATTAGATTTATCCACATTAATTAATTTTGACTTAACCTAATCAGCTAATCTAGAATATTAATGTCTATAAATGCCTTCCGGTCCATTTATATACCTACCTTAATTAATTATGTAATGCCTCACAGAACTAAATAAGACGCGTTTTAGATCGGGCTCACTCTAATTTGATTATGCAAAACTTCTAGGTATATGGCTATCATAGACGCAAATTAGATTAAAACCTAATTCCACATTATTTAATCCCAAGGTCAATTTAAGATTCCCTCTTCCAAGTTCAACCCTAAATCCCTAAAACATGCCTCAATGATGGCCAACCAATAAGCAGTAACAAATAAGACAAGATTAAATAAACTGAAACAAAATTAAGCATAACTAATTTGTGGCAATAATCTCTAGAACCCAAACAAGTTAAGTTCTCTAGGTTGAAAAGAAAATTTAGCCACACATGGCTATACTGAAATCTATGAAATAAATAAAATTTAGATTCAAGTAAGACAGGAAAATAAAAGAGAAATCAAGACTCTCAAAGAATCCCTCAATGCTACTCTTTGTTGTGCGCTGCTGTCATGTTCTCAGTCTGCGCTGATATTCTGTTTTCGTTCTTGCGCCTGTGCTGATCGTTCTGTGCGTCTGTGCGTTCTGTTCTCTTTAATATATATATATATATATATATACATACATAAGGTTCCCCTGTTGCAATCTATCACACGGGTGGAAAAAAGGCTTTTAAGACTGGACAAAACAGGTATATTAGGACCGGACTCGTGACAGGAATAACAAAAAACAGAAATCATTCACCATGAAAATAGAATTTGAAGTCCATATCTACAAAAAAATCACAAGCTTAAAGCAACCAAATCTGAGCAGGATCCTCTTATCGGTGCTAGCAAAGCTTCAAGCAACCAAAATCGAAGTCCAGATCGAGCGGGAGCGGTCAATGTAGGAAATAAACAGGACTTAAGCAAGAAGATATCGGGTTTGATTTCAAACCGGATCTATGTGAAGGCGGCGTGGAAGGACCCATAGATCGAAGAGGAAGGAGCCGTCGTCGTCCAGAATCCTCAAAGTAGTACGCTTTCGCTGTTGCTGTGGATTGGAGTCGACGCCATCGCAAAACTCTCGAAGCATCTCACTGCCAACATTGCCAAGGATTTGATTGTGCGACTCTTATGATGACTTACGAAGATTGCGAGTAGGTTAGAGGAAGAGGATGACATTCTTGCTGAGGATTTGCCCGTGAGGCTCTTGGGACACTCGTTGAATCTATAACTAAGCAAATGTTATATCACCAAGAAGACAAAGCAAACTCACGGACTTAACAGGTTTAGCGAATTTAGTTTTTTTTAACACTTTTAAGACCGGTTTTTTGAAACAAACGGTCTTAAAAGTATATTTTTAGGACCGGTTGTTTTAAGAGTAAATACCCTTTTTGGTCCCTGGAAAAAACACGGATGCCCTTTTTGGTCCCTGAAAAAAAAAAAATCACTTTTAGTCCCTAAAATGGAAAAATAAGGTCCCTTTTAGTCCTTTGATCATTTTTTTTGCACATTTTAATCCCTCAGAAATTCCCAAAAAGGTCCTTTTTAGTCCCTAAAAAGAACCAAAATGACATTTCTTTTACTCAGGGACGAAAAAGGGTCAAATGTGTTTTTCCAGGGACCAAAAAGGGTATTTACTCTTGTTTTAAACAACTGGTCTGTAAAAAAAAAAAAAAAATTTTGACCGGCGGCAATTTCGTAAATATATAGAACACTTTTAAGACCGTCTGTTTGAAACAACCGATCTTAAAAGTGTTCTATATAATTTTTTTTTTACACTTTTAAGACCGTCTGTTTGAAACAAATTAGGTCTTAAAAGTGTTTTATATAATTTTTTTACACTTTTAAGACCGTCTGTTTGAAACAGCCAGTCTTAAAAGTGTTCTATTTATTTAATTAGTTAGCGTATACGATTATATTGTGCAATTATCTTAATTAAGTTGTTAGAGAGATTTTAGTAATTAAGTTAGCAGATCAAGGTTTTTTGAATTTCGTAATTAAATTCCCGATTGTAAACATCTTAATTAAGTTGTTAGAGAGATTTTAAGAATTAAGTTAGCGTATCATGATTTTTTGAATTTCGCAATTAAATTCTTGATTGTAATCATCTTAATTAAGATGTTAGAGAGATTTTAGGAATTAAGTTAGCAGATCATGGTTTTATGAATTAAATAATTATTTTCCTGATTGTAATCCCAAGATTATAGGATCGGAACTGCCTAGGTTTATTTACTTATTAGCATCTCGTATATAATTCCAATTAAGCGAAGGAATAAATCATCGCATTCTTAGACTTGATCAGCGTCTTCTCACAATATTTACGAAATTGCCACCGGTCATACTTTTAAGACCGGATATTTTATAGCCCGGTCTTAAAAGTGTTCTATATATTTACAAAATTGCCATCGGTCATACTTTTAAGACCGGATCTTTTATAGTCCGGTCTTAAAAGTGTTCTATATATTTACGAAAGTGCCACCGGACTATATTATACTATACCTAGATGCTAGCTGCACTTGATGCCTGCGTGAGACTTTATTATTTGATTTTGTTTTTGTCTCTTTCCTCATATAAAATCGCCTACAAAATAAAATAGGATATAAATAGATGTCAAATTATCATTTTTATCCTATATTTAATTAAATGATAGAGAAGTATATAAAAGATAATTAAATAAGTATAAGATATTAATATATTCAATCCAACATATCTCATAATCTATACTTATTTAATTATAAAATATATACTTATCAAATTTCCCCACACTTAAACATTTGCTTGTTCTCAAGCAAAAGGAAGAGAATTCATTATCTGAAAAAGAACATTGCTTATGAAATTCCTAAACAGAAAGCATAATTACCACCACATATAGATCATGTTTTCAAGTTTTCTTCAAGTTAATGTCTTATAAGAATAGGTCACTAAGCCAATAGCCTTAAACAATTGTAACAATCTTTTAACTTCCCATAATCAAAGGATCGACAAGCAATAAGTTCAACCATAAGATTAATAATAGAATGGGTCAAGGTCCATTTTTGCCAACAAACTATTACTTGAGGAGCGTCCAGCACAAATATTAATTAAGCATATCTTAAATACCAACAAACAATTATAAATGTGCAGATTAGCCCACGAATTTTTAAAAAGGTGCAGTCAGCACAACGCCGTTAGAAAAAAGTTAATGTCTGTTATCTAAGGTGCAGATTGGCCAACGAACTTTTATCCCCGGAGCACCCAGCACAAAAAAGTTAATTCTTAGTTTCACTAAATTAAATAATTTTTTTTGTCTATTATCATTATTCAAAACTATTTGTATAAATATCTATGGACAAAAATTACTCATTTGCCAAAATAAACAAAATGTTTAATTAAAAATATAATTATATGATTTAAATAAAACTCAAGGTGTTTTATAATTTATTATATATGTTAAAAAAATTATATGATTTATTTTTATTTTAGAAGAAATTTATGTGAGTTAATAAATTCATTTAATGTTAATAAAATTTAAAAAATCTAAAAAATCTATTATATCCGGAAAGAAATGAAATGAGTTTAATTTTTATTTTTATAAAAAAAGTTTAATGGATATCAACATTGACACTTAATAATATAAATCCGGCAACTTGATGATATTTTTGTTAATTAAATTATCTATTCATTATATGGATATGGGACTTGTTGAAAAAAAAAATGTCATTAATTAAGTATCTCGGAATAGCCTCAGCAAATTATTTATGGGATTTTTTTTAAAAAAAAAAATCAACAAGTCCCATATTGATATAATCAATAGATAATTTAATTAACCAAAATATTATCAAGTTGTCGGATTTATATTATTAAGTATCAATATTGATATCCATTAAACTTTTTTTATAAAAATAAAAATTAAACTCATTTCATTTCTTTTCTGTATATAATAGATTTTTTAAATTTTATTAACATTAAATGAATTTATTAACTCACATAAATTTCTTCTAAAATAAAAATAAATCATATAATTTTTTTTTTGTTTAACATATATAATAAATTATAAAACACCTTGAGTTTTATTTAAATAATATAATTATATTTTTAATTAAAACTTTTGTTTATTTTGGCAAATGAGTAATTTTTGTCTATAGATATCTATACAAATAGTTTTGAATAATGATAATAGACAAAAAAATTATTTAATTTAGTAAAATTAAGAATTTTGTGCTGGGAGCTCCTCAGTAAAACTTTTTTGTGCTGGGTGCTCCTGGAATAAAAGTTTGTTGGTCAATCTGCACCTTAGATAACGGACATTAACTTTTTCCTAACGGCGTTGTGCTGACTGCACCTTTTTAAAAATTCGTTGGCTAATCTGCACATTTTTAATTGTTTGTTGGTATTTAAGATATGCTTAATTAATATTTGTGCTGGACGCTCCACGGGTAATAGTTTGTTGGCAAAAATGCACCTTAACCCTAATAGAATATTACGCCACTCAATTTCTCTAGAAAAATTCAAATGTCCCCACTAAACCAAGCTTTTCATTTAATTTCATAAGGATCCTCAGGTAGGAAATAACTCTTTTTTTTTTTTTTGGTCTTGAGCCATTGTAGATCCCCTTTTGATGCGACCTCGCACATGGATGATGTAGCACCGGTTACTCAGTTACTCCAATAGGCACCTCAAGAGGCTTTTAGCCCAACTCATAACCCTCTTTGACTTTACCGTTTGACGCGAGTGCCAACATTGGTGATGAAGTGCCCCCAGTTACTAAGTCAAGTTTAGAGATGTCAATGGAGTTGTTGTTTTTGCTTTTTTGCTTTTTTTATTTATATTTTTTTACTCGAGTTATTTCCCTAAACAAAAGTTTTACTTAGCTAGCAAAGGTCATCATCTAATCTTATAAAGAAATCATATAGCAAAATATTCAGAAACTAATAATCGGTTGATCATATTACAAACTATTCCCTCTTCTCATAGTCCATCTCAAAATTTCTACAAAAATTCAAGGCTTAGAGACTTAGTTGAAACATTCTTTTCTATTTTAATTTTTGACTTGATAATATTTTCTAAGATGGGGAAAGCTCAAAGTTAATGTCAATCCTAAACAATGAAAAAATTTCAAATAAAAAAAATTCTTTTCAATTGAATAAGGACAAGCAAAACCAAAGAAATAATATACCTCCCCCACACTTAAATCAAACATTGTCTCAAAGTTGTAAAAATCAATAAAAAGGGCAAGGAACTAGTACTCCTTGGTTTAGGTCTCTAACTCTGATGTGGAGTTCTTCCTTTAGTACCATCCATGATGTTTCACAGAAAGAGAGCACAAGCAAGACTTTGCAGCAACAAGAGGAGTGACGATCTTCAAACTTGAATAAAACTTAAAAAGAAAAAAAAAACAACAACAATAATAATAATAATAAAAGATGCAAGCAAAATCATTGGGTTGCCTCCCAAGAAGCGCTTTGTTTATAGTTTTCAGCCTGACTAATCAAAACAAACCATTAATCATAAGTATCAAACACCTCAATTACCTTGTCTTCATTCCTTTTCAAGCAACAAGGTTTCACACACAAAAATTGATCATTCCAGTTAATTATTTGTACTTCCTCAATCATAGACAATAATGGATTACAAGCATTCACTGAATTTAAATAAAGCACAACATGCACATCCTTGCAAATAGATTTATTAGTAAGAGTTGACATCTCAAGAGGAGAGTTATGAACAACAACTCTTGGGATATTGTAATACCCGGATAAATAAAATGGCTATTTTTGATAAGTGAATATGTGGTTTCAATTTTTGTGTTATAGATATCGTATTTATGAAGGAAAAATCTCTTGGAAATTAGGAAAAAATAATAATGTGCCAAAATTACTAAAATGCCCTTGTGGGTCATATAATGACCTAAGGGAATTATGAAAAATCCTACGAGGCAGTAAAATAATTATTAAAATTAAGAGAGTATATTGTCTCTAATTTTGGTAATTTAATAAAATATAACATTGGAAAAATAGAGGGGGAAAAATAAAAAGTATTATAATGACCAAAATGCCCCTGTAAATTTTAATATAATGCATGAGACATAAAATACTAATGTCAGTGAAAAAGATGTGAGGTAATGAGTTATTCTAATTAAGAAAATTATCAAAAATTAGTGGGTAATTAATTAAATAATTATTGGCTAATTATTTGGGCTTAAACAAAGGAAAATCCAAAGATAATTATGTAAAACCCTATAATTAGTGGTTTATGGCTAAAATTAGCATAAAATATATTTTCTAATTAATTGAAAAATATGAAGAAAAATTGGTGAGATTAAGTAATTTTAAGCCTAAATCAAAGTATGGACCAATAGGAAACTGTGGAAAAATTATGTAAAATAATTAAAAATATATATATTATTAATTAAATAATTAATTAAAAAATGAAAAAAAAGACCAGGGTTTGACCAACACTTTTGGATGAAATAAGAGGATAGAGATTGATTGTTAAACATCATGCAACTCATGGTTAAAGTGTAGTTAAGTTGTAAAAGTAAATAGGATAAATGACCACCGATAGAAATTAAATCCTATCTAGAAAACCATGAACAAGGTTTCTAAAGTCAGAGTATATTTTAAACAAGTGAATTTTTATCTCGGAGTAGGCTGTCTCCGAAGTTATTTCCGAAACCGAAAAGGGTTATACTAGACTGACTGTGAATCTATCTGATGTTCAAAAAGAAAATCGATAAATGAAAACCTATAGAAACCAAGTCATAAATTGAAATCCAAGAATGAGTTGGTAAACATCTGGGCATATTATGAATCAGTGGATTTTTGTCCCGAAGATGTTGTTACCAGAAGCAATTTTCGCAACCGAAGGCGGATATCCGAAAATCTTCAGCGGAACTGAAGACACCCTGAATGGGATCAAAAATTAGTTGACCCAAGTATCTTGAAAGAGGAAGAAGAGATCTTCAGGGCTATGTTTCCGGATTTTTGAGATTTTACAAGATTGCGCGATTAGGACACCGATCGGGGAACTTTATCGGTACAAGACCATAAAGTAGGGCATGTGAAATCATCAAGATGATGTCAATTTTTACCACCTAAGGGGGGAGAGGTCGGCAGCCCTAGGTGTATGGCCAAGATTGTGCCACTCCAACGAAGTGCGATCCGACGGTCCAGCGAAGCGCTGGCGAAATTACGGCGATTAGGGGCAAAATGGTAATTTGTACCTAAAATGCCTGTTATGATGTCAAATATTGATAAACGTGATATTATTTCTATAGGAAATCTTTGATCACGAACCGCCGTCGTACCGCTGTCTGACGTGCCGCTGTCAAGACGTACCGCTGTTTTCCATCAAAAGTGCAATTTTCCGTCAAACGTACCAGAAGTACCGTATATTGTCAACGGAGGTACGGACGCGTACTGTAACACTAATCCTGTACTGCTTAAATACATATATGTGATAGATACGTTCATACACCGAATATACAGACAGTTATACACGGGTTATAGTAATAATAATGTCGTTATGTTTTCCTAGCGCTGAGGACACGAGTGGGTATCGTGGCACTGGTTTATGTGCAGGCTGTTGTTGTTGTTTGAGACTTTGCATATTGCTCTGTTCTTATGTGTTGTCGTCATATTGATCATGCATCTGCTGTATGCTTATGTATTGATATACTGTTGTATTGTCTTGAATATCTGTTATCTGTATACTGTATTGTTTGAGCATAAGGTTAACCGTTACCTAAGATCCAATGTGGTAAATTGGATCTCAGCTGTAGCTTCAGGGTCTGGAGGACCGAGAGTTGGAGACTAGGGGAAGCAGCACGATTAGACCTCTAGCCGGAGAATTTATATTCCGCTTTTGCATTTACTTTTGAAACAGTAGGATGACTGTATTATCAATACTATGTTACACTATGGTTTATATTCGAATATGTATCAGTTACTCTTTCGCTCCATTGCTCTACTCTGATTGAAAAAAAAATCGCTTTAAAAATGGGATGTTACAGATATCCACATCAAATTGATCATCAAAATTACAAACCTTAGGCCCCACAACCGAAACCTCTTCTAGACATCAACTATTCTCACCTAAATCAATTTCAAGCTCACAATCACTTTCTACATTATCCACAATCTCATGTAATTCCACACCTTCAACTTCCTCAAAATAATCATTATCAACATAAGAAGTGATCATCAAGCTTAAGGAATTATCTTGCCCTATAGTATCAAGAGTTGAAACAATTTGACTCGTATATACCTCAATATTTTGGACACTTGACTCAACCCTAGTGTCAAACTCCTCAATTCTAGTGTCAAATTCTTTTTGCTCTCTACTAGATCTTTCTGATGCTTCCACACTCTCCTCAAATAATCTTTCTAAATTAGTTTTTCCTTGTACTCAATGGCGTGTTTTTCAATATGTGGATAAGAGTAAAAAGGAGGGGTATTTTCATGAGAACAATAGACTTGTGGATCCCTAAAATTTTGTTGCTCAAAACTTTCACTAGGACAAAAAGAATAATCGAATGAATTTGATTCCTAGCAAAATTATCTCTCCTAGTTGGACTATATGGACAATTCACATATAAATGACTCCCTCCACAATAAGCACAAGACATGCAAACATATTGAGAAGAATCAACATATGGAATACAACCATCATTAATGCTCCTTTTATGTTGCCTATATTCATTCAAATAATTTAAAATAGCAATCAGTCCATCTTGTATTGAAGACAAAGAATCCATCTCCTTCTTAATATTAAGAGTAGCTGGTTGCCATGTGAAATCCATTTTTAAAAAATAAAATAAAATAAAATATTTATGAACTCAAACTCAAACTACTAATTCTCAATCAATTCCAACAAAGACCGTTGTGGCACACAAGTCCCCGGCAACGGCGTCAAAAACTTGATAGGGCAAAACTTTGTAGCCTATAGACTCCGCAAGGGCACGGGCCGTATCAAGTAATAAAAGTAAGTAAAGTATCGTTCCCACGAGGATTTAGTACCCACAACTTCAATTAAGCATTAATTTCACAATTTCATTTAAGTTGAGCAAACCAGATTGAATTTAATTAAGAGAAAAGAAATTAAAACTAAAATTAAAATAAACAAACTACCACACTAATCGAATTAGCAACCTAGAGTCACTAATCCATTATTTGTTTGTTAGATTTTATCCCCACTAAATTAATTTTGACTTAACTTAATCAGCTAATCTAGAATATTAATTTCTATAAATGTCTTCCAGTCCATTTATATATCTACCTTAATTAATTATGTAATGCCTCACACAACTAAATAAGATGCGTTTTAGATCGTGCTCACTCTAATTTGATTATGCGGAACTTCTAGGTATATGTCTATCATAGATGCAAATTAGATTAAAACCTAATTCCACATTATTTAATCTCAAGGTCAATTTAAGATTCCCTCTCCCAAGTTCAACCCTTAATCCCCAAAACATGCTCAATGATGGCCAACCAATAAGCAGTAACAAATAAGACAATATTAAATAAACTGAAAAAAAAATTAAGCAAAACTAATACGTGGGAATAATCTTTAGAACCAAAACAAAAACAAGTTCATAGGTTCTTTAGATTGAAAAGAAAATTTAGCCACACATGACTATACTGAAATCCATGAAAAAAATAAAATTCGGATTCAAGTAAAACAGAAAAAGAAAAGAGAAATCAAGACTCTCAAAGAATCCCTCAATGCTACTCTTTGTTGTGCGTTGTTGTCCGGTTCTCAGTCTGCGCTAATATTCCGTTTTCGTTCTTGCGTCTGTGCTGATCGTTCCGTGCGTCTGTGCGTTATGTTCTCTTTAATATATATAGCATAGGGTTCCCCTATTGCAATCTCTCAATTTATCTTTATTGCTTTGTGGGCCGTGCACTTTGGGCTTTTCTTCTTCATCTTTTCATTCCAATCCCAACTGATTTATCCATAGATGCCCTTTTCATCAACTATAATATATTATAGATATTATATTATACTATACCTAGATGCTAGCTACACCTGATGCCTGCGTGAGACTTTATTATTTGATTCTTTTTTTTTTCTATCTCTTTCCTCATATAAAATCCCCTACAAAATAAAATAGGATATAAATAGATTTTATGTCAAATTATCCTTTTATCCTATATTTAATTAAATGATAGAGAAGTATATAAAAGATAATTAAATAAATATAAGATATTAATAAATTCAATCCATTATATCTCATAAACTATACTTATTTAATTATAAAATATATACTTATCAGTGGCCTTTTCATATGGTTCTTAATTTATAATCGTAATAAACCTTTGAACAAAAGTCTATGGTCTTAACATCTCAGTCGTTAGGTTTTTTAAACGGTAATGGTGATTTCTTAGTAACTATTAGGTATTTGACATGGTATTCTGAAAAGTGACAGGTACTACAAAATGACCATTACTCATTTGAATATTTTAAGTAATTTTTAAAGTTGATTATTTAACCCCATAGGTCAAACAAAAAATTAAAAGAAGAGTTTCAATAAACTAACAAAAATACCTAAATTAGTAATGATTGTTTACTAATAACTATGAAGAGACATTAAAAAAAAAATATATTGTTGGGTTACATTGCCCTAACGATTATTTTTTTAATGTTCAAAAAGTAAAAAAAAAAAAAAAGTAGTAGTTTTTAGTCATCACCACTGTTGTTGTCCTTTACCTACTTCTGCCTTTCCCCCTCGTTCGCCACATCACCGACATCTGAGGAAGGAGATAAAGGGTTTGATTGGAAGTGATCATATACAAACTTATTATGATAAAGCATGATGTCCAACTTCTTGTTCGTACTATAGGAGTGTCTATCAAGATGCCTTGTGGAGCGGTTAAGGCTGGCCAATATTTGCAGCAGAGCCTCCATTTGAGGAGGAGGCAAAAAAGGAAGAGGAGGAGGAGTTTATGGTAGTGGTGGTGGAGGAGGAGGGGGAGGAGCTTCTAGAGGAGGTGGTGGTGGTGGTGGAGGAAGAGGAGGCGGCGACGAAAGAGCGCGGGCTTGTAGAGAAGGAGGGTGAGGATGACGAGGAGGAGGAAGATAAGGATGAAGTCGAGCTTGGGGATGAGGTGGAGGGCGAATAGAAAGAGCTCTCTGGCATCTAACTATGAGAGGGAGAGAAGGATGGGGTTATGAAAGGGTGCTTTTCAGAAATGTACTATGAACAAAATTAATATTTCGTTCTAAAGTATTTAACTTTAGGAGAACTGGTCCTTGGTGTCGGATCAAACGACATTTTTAAATGTGCCTTTTAGATTTGTTCCTTACATGACAGTTGTTTATTATGAAATGTGATTTTTATCTTTCACGCTTTATGGTCAGTAGATACAACCATTATGTTTGTGTTTTTGCTGATGTAAGGTTGGAAGACGAATCATTTATAAGTGTTACATGATGGTTGTTTCATAAGAATTGTCACTTTTATCACTGAATAAAAGACAATTATTAATTACAACCGTTATTTTTTCAATTTTGTGAACTCCTCTTCACAATACATGAAGGTGCACATAACTAATCGTTACTTTTAAGCGTTATATATCCTTGTGCGACCTCCGTTTGACATACATGACTTTATTAGCTATAACCATTATGTATTAAGAGTTATAAATGCCCAAATATGTAGTAATAGCTTTAAAGGTTATTTAAAGGGCTACAATTTAAGTAGGCCTTTAAATAGGCTTTAAGCCTTTTGAAGGCCAAGGCTCATACCTAAACAAAGGGCCTACACAGGCTTAGGCTTAAGCTTTGAATCTCTAATTGCAGGCTTAGACCTATTTAGGTAAAGCCTAGTCTAGCCTATTTTCACCCCTACACATTGCTATAATAAGATTTTCATACTTAAAAGGGTTAAGATCTATTTTTGCCCCAGCTGTTTCCAAGTCATAGCAATGTCACCCTGGCCGTTTTCCAGTTAAGTTTGACTTTTAGTTGACCAAATATGCTGCACTGATAATCCATGACATCCACATCATTTCACCTCAAGAGCTATGTTGTCTCAGAATTTTCCAAATCATAGCAATTTCACCGGTCTTAAAAGTCTCACTCTTTAGACTTTATATTTTTATAACCAATATTAAAAGTCTAACTTTTTAGACCAAAGATAAGCCACGTTATGTCTAAAAAGTTTGACTTTTTTACCTAATATTTGAATAGCCGGTGTAAAAAGTGATTTTTACGACTGACT
This sequence comes from Acacia pycnantha, assembly GCA_025563575.1. NCBI lineage: Eukaryota > Viridiplantae > Streptophyta > Magnoliopsida > Fabales > Fabaceae > Acacia > Acacia pycnantha. The sequence goes on along the minus strand of JAMWYP010000179.1, from coordinate 878,509 downwards.
GCTCAATCAGTCTAGAAAGTAACACTTTTTAGACCGGCTATATCAAAACTTAATCCAGTATCGGTCCAAAGAGCGATTTTCACTTAGTTTAAAAAATGATTTTTGCACTATTGGGACATACTTGATTATATTAACTTGTGAACTTGTACACATTCTTATATTAACCATGTTTAGATAACTTTTGTATATATGCAAGGCGTTATAATGTAATGTCACTCAATTTTCTTTATTTTCTATTCTAGGAATTGGCTGTTTTTTGCTCATTTTTCTATATTCTCTGTTCTAGTTGTTTACTAAACAAGGTTGTGGATAGAAAATACAAATTTCATTTGTTTTTTAAAAAAATGACTTTCAACGTTTGCTTTTCAAAAAAAAAAAATTCGTTGTAAGGCTTACTTACAACGACTGTTTAAAAACATACATCTATTTTAAAACTTTCAATGATACTCACATGCAGTAGCTAATGAAAATAGTCATCTCAGGGTCCTAAAAACGGACGTTAAAAGTGCCTTATGTAGTAGCATATGGTTGTTATGATACTCTCCATTAGGGAACTCGTGATTCTAGCATGTATATATAAGCCTCTAATCTATCAATAAAAGGCACCCAATTCATTCTCATTTTTGACCGCACAATTTATTCTCATTTCAATGTTTTACAATACAATCGTCGTACCCCTTGTAATTACGATATTTATCATAGTAAAATCATGATATACAATGAGCAACACATGTATAGCATAGTAAACTAAAAATTAAAATATTTATTGGTTATGTACAAGAACAAACTATAAATTTCTTAGTACAATGATCCATAAATGCCAGTGCCAAAATGTTAAAATTTCAAAATAAAACTATCTAATTAAAACTTGATCCTACGGCTCCATCTAATATCTAAGCAGTAGCTGTCAATAATCAGTGGTCGCTGTCTTCCCTTTTGAACTTCTCCTGCTACCCTGACCATGTCCAGACCCTGAACTCTTGCGAACATTTGGGATTCAATTTGAGTCCAAGAGTAACAATTGATCTCACGGCCAGCATATAAACGGTATATGAAAGTTAAGCAAAATAAATAGTCCACACAACATAAAACTTTCAGAACACATAATGCAGAACATATACAACTAAATCAGCATATGTACAACACATAACCATAGCGCTGGGTACAACGAATTGGCATGTACCAGAAGTCCTCTTGTATGTCAGGTTCTAAACTGGAAAATCCAATTAAAAACAATCAGCTGGGAACTACCAAAAGTCTTCCTGTATGTCGGGTACTTAGTCGGAAGTACCCCAAGCCGCTTGAATGCAACTTGGTTAGCCACGTAAGGAGTATTGGTCAAATAGGCCCTATTACTAGTTCTAACCACCAGGAAGGTACTACATGGTCAGCCCTTCTACTCAACCTAGCCACGAGTAGTGTTGGTCCCACACAGGACGGGACAATTCCATATATGATTCAAAAAGACATGCACAACTATACAAAGTTTGTGAGATTAGAGTTACTACCTGATAGCTTTATAATTGTTCAGGTCGTTTCCCAGGTACTTTACTTGTTCAAGTGATTATAAGTTCCTACAAAAACACATTATGGACAATGGTCATTACTAATCCCAAATCTTGACATTTCAAATGTCATCTGTAACATCCCTAATTTTATGTAAATTGATGTATTGGATAAATTAATGGAATACATGAATTTCCATCAAGCCTTTAGTTTACGGTATTTAATTTCCAAGTGAATAATTAAGCTAGAGAAAATGATGTGGAATTATTTGAAAATTTGGGTAATTAATGTGGTTTTGGACAATTTAAGATAGGAGATGGCAATGGAAGTCAAAACATATATTTTTCTTTTTTACCCTTGTATTTTCAGCCAAAGGGGAAAATAAGAAGAATATAGTGAAATTCTAATATAAAGCCCAAGAGGTAGACATGTGATGGATCATGAATTTGAGGTCATTGGACTAGGGAGTAAGACAATTCTTAGGAGCTCAAGAGGGAGCCCATTTAAGCTTGGAGGAGAGAAGAAGAAGGAAAAAAAATTCTCATGAAACAAGTACACTTCTAGAAGCCTATTGGGAGCCAAAAATTTAAATTTGAAATTGGAGCCAAAGTTCAAATTTAAAATCATGTGAAGTCATTCTTTTTAAAAGCAACTTCCCTCTCATTTTAGCTCTCCTATTTGGTTTAGAGAGTAACGAAAAGAGAGAGCAAGAGGCATTTAGATAAGGCACAAGGGTTCAAGAAGGAATTCAAGAAGCAAGAAGGAGATTGAAACTAAGGTAATTAAGTATGTTGGACTCATACCCTACTCTCTCTTCTACCTTCTTCTTCATGATAAACATTAACAAACAAGCTCTTCCTTGATGATGGAAGTTAAGGCCAAAGGAAGGAAGAAGGAGAACAAGGATCAAGATTTTCAAGGGTTCAAAGGAAGCTAAGTCAAGTAAGTACGTAGTCTTTGAACTCCCTTGTGATTTCTAGCTCATGGTGTTGATTATGGTTATTCTCTTGAATATTTATGCATGATTTGGGGACTATTTTGGATAAGGAGAAGATTAAAAATATGATTGAAGTTTAGAATTATGGTTTAAGAAGTAAATCAAGCATGATTAAGAATGAGTATATTGTTAAAACAAGAACTTGGTGTGTTATTTGTTCATTATGATTTTCAGTTAGCCCTATATACTTGAAGATTTGAGTTGATTTTGGATGTTTTGATGCTTAAAAATTGTTTAAAATGAGATTTTGTATAAAAAAGAACTTGGATCATGATTTTGGAATCAAGGATAGAAGTTTTAAAAAACGTGGTGTATCTATTTTCGGTAGAAACAGTGGAGTCAGTAGGCTTTCTCGTGGTTTTTGACCTAGCAAATGAACTCGAAAAATTCTGAAATTTTAGAGGCAAAAATTAGACATCTCAAGGATTAATTTAAAATTTTTACTTTTGGGGGATCTGGACTAAGAGAAATGAATTTTTGGAAATAGCCAAGAAAACTGGACTCTCTTTCTGACCAGAGGGTGGATTTTAGACACATAAAATTCGTACGAATTTTTCTGGTATTTGGAAATATTTTTAGACAAAACTAGACATGTTAAGGGTCAGTTGGGATTTTGAAACACCCCAAAAGGATTTTTCTAGAATTAATTATGAATTTTGGAAGATCAGCCACTGTTTTTGGAATTTCTGTGTAAATCCGAAAATAAAAGGGATTTTTACAAATAATGGATTTCCAATTGAGAAAGGGGATTTAGAGATCGTGGAAGCTTGAAAAATCCTTATTCCAAATCAAGAAGTCAAATATTTGTTAAAGTGAATTTTCTTAAGTATTGGGAATTTATTTGCATTATTGTTTATTCTAGGGCTATTTTTGCCATTTACGCGTGGGAAAAATAACTAATATTTGTGGTCGACTACCAGGTAGTAACCTTAATATTCATATGTCTTGTGTTACTTTGTATGTTTGATTTTCCATGATTGTGGATTCATGTCTCTGATGACTTCCTATTTTTAATAGATTTAAGACATTTTTTGATATATTTAGGAAGTCATTAATACTAAATTGAAGAGATTTTATTGAGATTTTAAGAGATATCAATCTGGATGCATTATTTGGGGGATTTCAATTAAAATAAAATTTTTTGAGTTTAGGAAATAAATAATAGTAAAAAGAAGTTTTAAATAAATTTAGTTTTATTATTATTATGTTTTAATTATTATTATTATTATTATTATTATTATATAATTCCCTTTTACTTTTTCACCATGACCAGGAGAGATACGGAAATTGAATTGGAGTTTTGGAATGGATGTGGGCCCCACATATTGATTGATTTTGAAGACCTAAAAAGATACAAAAGAAGCACACCGTATTGGAGAAAAAGGAATGTTTGAGCAACAGAAAAAAAAAAAAAGAGAAAAGGAATGGAGGTGCAGCGTTTTGGGTCCACAATTGAATAGTAGGGAATCAATTAGAAAACCTAAGGGAGACGCACAGGGGGGGCGGCTGGAGATAAAAAAGAGACGAAACAGTGAAAAAAAAATAGAGAGTGTGCGTGCACTGAACGGAAGAAAAACAGAGCGAGAGAGAGCGCGGCGGGAGAAGGGAAAAACAGAACAAAAGGAGCAGTTTGGAAGGGAGATGCGAAGCTATGCTGATTCTTTGTTCTTCTTCTTGGTTTTGATATCTTACTTAACTCGTTCTAGTTTTTCTTGTTCATTTCCAACATGTTTTTGAACTCTGATTTTAGTGGTCTTGCTATGATTTTTGTTAAAGCCATGCTTGGCTAATTTCTCTTTTATCCTAGGGTTCTTTTGACCCTTTGTATGGATTAAGACTTGAATATTCCTCTCTTTTGGTAGATTAATATATGTATGTGTTGATTTTAATCTTGGCTTAATGCTTCTAAATGATTGGCCTCCATTTAGATGATTTGTTCACTTAGGTTTTGACTTGAGAGAGCTAATCTAGGTGTAGAACTTGATTAAAATCATGCTTGTCTTGAAGTTTACTTGATAAATGGATGGTTTGTTGGTAAAATAGAGATATGTTTACTAGCCTTGCATTGTCATATTAGGGTTGTTGCTTAAATATTGATTCTCATTAATTGTAGCAAGAGATTGTGCATTTTAATGAGAAGAGAAACTTGATTTTGACTTGAGAGAGCGGGTCAAGTGTTTTAGAACCTTAGACTAACACATATATGTATTGAAATGCTACTAGAGAGGAAATTAACCAAGTTTTATGAAATGCAAAAGGGGAAAAAGAGCCCTAGGCTCAATTATCCTTGAATTTAAAGAATCAATTGCCTTTATCAATTTTATGTTTTAGAAATAGTCTTTAAAAATTCTCATTCCAAATCAAAACTTTGTTTTAGCTCAACTTGATGAAATCCACAAAGCCTATTGCTTGACCAATTTGTTAAACAAATCCTCGTGGGAACGATACTTTATTTATCACTTTATTACTTGCGAAACTCGTACACTTGCGAGGCGAACAAGTTTTTGGCGCCGTTGCCGGGGATTTGTGTAAACAAATCCTTTGGTCAACCTTGGGCTTGTGTTAGTAAACTTTGCTTGAGCTTTTAGTTAGGTTTACAAATTTTCTTTCTTTTCTTTTATTGATTTTTTGTTTTAGTTTGATACTCGCTCTTGCTTGTTTCTTTTGTAGGTACCATTTCAGTATATGCAAAACTTGCATCCGGACGGATTGGTAGTGGTACTTGGCGAGGCGCCTCCCATTGAAGAAGAGACTGAATCTACATCTGAAACCATGGCAGACGACGAATATGATAGAGCTACCGTCAACGACTTTGCTAGTCGGAATATGCAAGGTCCTCAATCTTGCATTCGGATGCCGGAAATGCAAGCACGTACCTTTGAGATCAAGCCGGTTATGATAACAATGCTTCAAATGCATGGTATGTTCCATGGTCTTTACAATGAAGATGCCAACAAGCACTTGATGTACTTCTTGGAAGTGTGTGATTCTTTCAAGCAAAATGGAGTTCCCCAAGATGTTTTGAAGCTACGGTTATTCCCTCTTTCTCTGCAAGGCAAGGCTAGAGATTGGTTCAACAATCTTCCGAAGGGTCTATCACTTCTTGGGCCGATCTTGAGGCTAAGTTTAGAGCTCGATTCTTTTCGATGACAAATCATGGAAGCTAGGGATGAATTTCTAAGCTTTAAACAACATCCCGATGAGCATCTTTATGCCGCTTGGGAGAGATACAAGATGTTAATGAAGCAATGCCCTAATCATGGGGTGGACAAATGGGTTGTAGTCCAAATTTTTGTACTCGACTTAATCCTCAATCTAAAGCAATGGTTGATTCTATGACCAATGGAGGATACCGGAATGTTCCCGTGAATGAGGTGATTCGGTTGTTGGATCAGTTGTCTGCAAACAATACTCAAGGCAATGATAGGAGGACTAACCAAGCTATGCTTAATACCAAAGAAGACTCCTCCTCACAAATTGCAACTCTCTTATCCGCTTTGAATAAGCGTTTTGATGTGCTAGAGTCTCAAATGCAAAAGAGCACTTCTCAAGGTGTACATTCTATTCATGCTACACCAATTGTATGTGATCAATGCCATGATGTCCATATGCCTAATTATTGTCCTCTTTACATGGCCACCGAATCATCAACTACATGGGCAAGTTCCAAAATCCTCAAGGCAACCCTTATTCACAAACCTATAATAGTGCTTGGCGAACTCACCCAAATTTTTCTTGGAGTCAAGGTAATAGTTTGAATCAAGCACATGGGTCTACATCTGGCACTAAGCCTATTCCACCCGGTTTTCAAACGCAATCAAGGCAGCTTCCTATTAAGGAAGAAGAATCTAAAACCGACAAGATGCTAGCTCGAATCTTATCTGAGGTGGAATCTTCAAGGGTTGAAACTAAGGCTACTTTTTCTCTCCATGAAACTGCTATTAAAAATCTTGAAGTGCAAATGGGGCAATTAGCATCACAGGTAAATGTTTTATCAAGAAGCAATCTTCCTAGTGACACAATTCCTAATCCAAAACGAGTTGGAAAAGAGGAATGTCATGCCATTAACTTGAGAAGCGGAAAAGTGCTACCGGATGTGCCTAGCTCAAGTACTCCTCAACCAAAGCAAGATGATCAGGTGATTGTTGATGTTGATGGAGAAAGTGTAGGGGAGGAAGATGAAACTGAAAAGAGAAAGACAATCACTCCTACTTTTATGCCACCACTACCTTTTCCTCAAAGATTCAAGAAGAAAGAAGAAGATGTCACTAAGAAGAGAAGGCAAATTGAAGAAAATTTGCATGATGTTGGCAAAGACAAGAAGGTAGAGCAAGAGATGAATGATGAGAAAAGAGAAAGCCAACCACTCCTACTTTTATGCCACCGCTACCTTTTCCCCAAAGATTCAAGAAGAAAGAGGAAGATGCACAGTTCAAAAGTTTGTGAATATGTTCAAACAACCCCATGTGAACATTCCTTTTCTTTGAAGCTTTGGAGAGCATGCCTAAATATGCTAAGTTCCTTAAAGATGTTTTGTCTAAGAAGCGGCGATTCAATGAATTCGAGACTGTGGCATTATCTGAAGAGTGCAGTGCGATCATTCAAAGGAAGTTACCACTAAACTCAAAGATCCGGAAGCTTCTACATTCCTTGCAACATTGGGACCAACTTTAATGGTAAGGCTCTTTGTGATTTGGGAGCAAGTATTAACTTGATGCCTCTAGCTGTTTTCAATCAATTGGGCTTGGGAGAGCCAAGACCTACTACGGTAACTCTTCTCTTGGCCGATCGTAGCATTTCTAGACCTAGAGGAATCATTGAAGATGTCCTAGTTAAAGTTGACAAGTTTATCTTCCCGCGGATTTTGTAGTGCTTGATTGTGAAGTTGATTGGAAAATTCCTCTAATCCTTGGGCGTCCATTCTTAGCCACTGCAAGGACTCTCATTGATGTAGAGAAGGGTGAGGTCACTTTGAGGGTTGATAATGAGCAAGTGACATTCAACATGCAAAAGGCCTCAAAGTTTCATGATGATTCTGCTCAATGTTCGTTTGTAGATACATTAGATGTAGTTATTCCTCAAGAATCATATGCTTCCATGATCAAAGACCCTTTAGAGGCATTCTCGATTGGTGAGAAGAGATTTAAGAAGTTTGATGAAGATGTTGTTGAAGAGCTTTTTCATTTTGACTCATTTCCTCATTCTAGACCGAGGACTATTGAACCACTTGAGCTGTCTGATGCCTCAAGTACTCCATTGAAGCCTTCTATTGAAGTTCCTCCGGTTCTAGAGTTAAAGCCATTACCTTCTCATCTCAAATATGCTTATTTTGGGAAAGCACGCCACTTACCGATGGAATTGGAGCATGGAGCTTATTGGGCTATCAAAAGTTAAATTTTGATCCTAAAGTCATGAGGAAGAAGAGGCGACTTCAACTCAATGAGTTAGATGAATTTCGCCAAAATGCCTATGAGAATGCAAGGAGATATACGGAGAAGATCAAGCGAGATCATGACAGTAAAATTATACCCAATAGTTTTGAACCTGGTCAAAGGGTGCTCCTTTATAATGCCAAGTTGAGTTTTTCCCGGAAAGCTAAAATCTCGATGGTCCGGTCCATTCACGGTGGTTCAAGCATCTAAATTTGGTGATGTGGAGTGGAAAATGAAAAAGGTGAAAGATTCAAGGCTAATGGTCAACGATTGAAGCATTATTGGGGTGGAGATGTGGATAGGCTTGTGTCCACTATCTACTTGGTTAATGAGGAGTGACCGGCATGAAGAGTCCGGTGAAGACTTTAAACTTAGCGCTTCTTGGGAGGCAACCCAAGGTATTACTTGATGCTTTGTTTGATTTTGTAGGATTGTTGAAAGCCCCTGATGAGGTGTTCCACTTTGGTAGCAAGGATTGAAAGCACAGTCAAGGACAAATAGGGGAGTTTTCTTCTACTTTTCTTTGATTTGTTCTATTTGATTGTTGATGATATATTGCGTGGAAATGAGTGCTGGTCTTAGTTGGATGTGCATGTGATGACTGTTTGTGATGATCATTAAGTGACTGTTAGCAATTGAGCTGTTTACTTGGTGAAAATTTGAAATCTCTGAAATTGGTGTTACCTTTGCACTTATATATGATTGCTCTTCATTTTCATTACTTTTTGTTACTTGTTCACATTGAGGACAATGTGACATTTAAGTGTGGGGGTGAGGGTATCCTTGATTTTAACTTGCTTTGTCCTCAATTTTTTTAAAATATATATAATGGAAGTGTGAATAGTATTTGTGAGCATTATTACAATTGGGTTGATTTGAACATGAAGAGGAGTGAATTTGATTAGAAATTGATTCTATGTTCTTTGAATGTTAGTAAAGAGGTAAATATTTGGTTTGGGTACTTTACTTTAGGATGTCAAAGAACCTGTGAGGAATTTGAGCCTTAATTGTTATCTTTCCAAGAGGAGTACACCTATTGTGATTCCATCTCTAGAACTTGTCTTGAATCTCTTTTGAAATTTGAAATCCTATTGCATGCACAAAGAGGATTTAGGCATTCATTTCATAGCTAGTTTGGCCAAATGTCCATCCTTATCACATGAAAATCCTTTGTTCACCCCATTTGAGCCTTTTTTTTTTTCTTATTTTAGTTTTCTTTAAAAAAAAAAGAGAGATAAAAATTGCATAGTATAAATAGCCCTTTGTTTGAGATATGCAATTTTTATATCTTTTTCTTCCCATTCATTTTTATTACTTTAGTAAGTGCTAAGTGATCCAATTTAAAAGAGTGAAGGAGTTAGAAAGTATGTGTTAATTAAAAAAAAAAATTATATCCAGTAAGTTGGCGCCCAGGGCGCCAACTCTCGGGAGCAAGAGGGCAAAAAAAAAATTAAAAAAATTAAAAAATAAAAAAATAAAATAGTTGTTTGTATATAGTGTTAGTGAGTTTGTTTGTTTTTCTTGATAGGTATTCCTTCACTCTTCATCATGAATTTCATTAAATTACTTGGCACTAATTAAAGTATTTTCCCATTCCATTTGATCATTTTCATTTCATTATCCTACCTTGATCATTACAACCTTGAGAAAGTCCTTTTGATTTGAGTGTGCAATGGGATAATGTATAAAGTGGAGATTGAGATGATAAACAAGCTTATGGTAGATAAGTTGCAATAGGTGGAATGGAGTGAAACACAAGCCCATATCTTGAGAGATGAGTGTAAACACTTGACTCGTGAGGGACATTCTATTGTGGTGTATCTTTGCCAAATTGATTCCTTGCTACTTGCATTTTTGGAAGGTGGAAAAGATTTTTGAGAAAGTTTGATTCTTGAATATTTGAATTGATTCCAATTTTGTAATGCTTACTTTAAAAATCTTGCTTCCATGGTTTTCTTGAATTTGATTGTTTTAGAATTTAAAATCTTGAGGACAAGATTTGATGCAAGTGTGGGGGTGTGATGACTTCCTATTTTTAATAGATTTAAGACATATTTTGATATATTTAGGAAGTCATTAATACTAAATTGAAGAGATTTTATTGAGATTTTAAGAGATATCAATCTGGATGCATTATTTAGGGATTTCAATTAAAATAAAAGTTTTTGAGTTTAGGAAATAAATAATAGTAAAAAGAAGTTTTAAATAAATTTAGTTTTATTATTATTATGTTTTAATTATTATTATTATTATTATTATTATTATTATTATTATTATTATTATATAATTCCCTTTTACTTTTTCACCATGACCAGGAGAGATACGGAAATTGAATTGGAGTTTTGGAATGGATGTGGGCCCCACATATTGATTGATTTTGAAGACCTAAAAAGCTACAAAAGAAGCACACCGTATTGGAGAAAAAGGAATGTTTGAGCAAAAGAAAAAAAAAGAGAAAAGGAATGGAGGTGCAGCGTTTTGGGTCCACAATTGAATAGAAGGGAATCAATTAGAAAACCTAAGGGAGACGCACAGGGGGGGCGGCTGGAGAAAAAAAAGAGACAGAACAGAGTGAAAAAAAAGACAGAGAGCGTGCCGCTGGAACGGAAGAAAAAAACAGAGCGAGAAAGGAGCGGCTAGAGAAGGGAAAAACAGAACAAAAGGAGCAGCTGGAACATGGAGATGCAGAAGCTATGCTGATTCTTTGTTCTTCTTCTTGGTTTTGATATCTCACTTAACTCTGTTCTAGTTTTTCTTGTTCATTTCAGCATGTTTTTGAACTCGATTTTAGTGGTCTTGCTATGATTTTTGTTAAAGCCATGCTTGGCTAATTTCTCTTTTATCCTAGGGTTCTTTTGACCCTTTGTATGGATTAAGACTTGAATATTCCTCTCTTTTGGTAGATTAATATATGTATGTGTTGATTTTAATCTTGGCTTAATGCTTCTAAATGATTGGCCTCCATTTAGATGATTTGTTCACTTAGGTTTTGACTTGAGATAGCTAATCTAGGTATAGAACTTGATTAAAATCATGCTTGTCTTGAAGTTTACTTGATAAATGGATGGTTTGTTGGTAAAATAGAGATATGTTTACTAGCCTTGCATTGTCATATTAGGGTTGTTGCTTAAATATTGATTCTCATTAATTGTAGCAAGAGATTGTGCATTTTAATGAGAAGAGAAACTTGATTTTGACTTGAGAGAGCGGGTCAAGTGTTTTAGAACCTTAGACTAACACATATATGTATTGAAATGCTACTAGAGAGGAAATTAACCAAGTTTTATGAAATGCAAAAGGGGAAAAAGAGCCCTAGGCTCAATTATCCTTGAATTTAAAAAATCAATTGCCTTTATCAATTTTATGTTTTAGAAATAGTCTTTAAAAATTCTCATTCCAAATCAAAACTTTGTTTTAGCTCAACTTGATGAAATCCACAAAGCCTATTGCTTGACCAATTTGTTAAACAAATCCTCGTGGGAACGATACTTTATTTATCACTTTATTACTTGCGAAACTCGTACACTTGCGAGGCGAACAGTCTCGTGAGAGACATGCGTTTGTATATGCATTCAGTGTGGTCCGGGTTTGAGGCTCGACCACTGTGATTTTCCTAGCACTGTGGATCTGTAGCTTGCTATATTGAGCAGTCCCGCATTTATTAGGACTTGGGGTCCTTCTGCAGTAAATATTGCATATGTGTGGTATACTTATTTATATTACTACGCATGATTTCTGAATGCTTTATAATTTATTATTTTCCTGATTGTGGTGACATACATGCATTGCATACACTTTACATATGAGAATAATGGTTACTCTAGGATTTAATTATGAATCCCAGACTTTACTAAAGCTTCAGGTAGTTCATCTAGAGTGTGCCAGGAGACCAAGGTAAGAATGCGGAGCGAGATTGAAATCTTTGTTGGTGACTGTTGGTGATTGACTCTAGGGAAAAATTTACTATTCATTATTTTAACTTTACCCGTATACTTTGTGCAAACCGATGTGTGTTCAGCTGCTAATACTCTGATATATGGCATAATTAACCTGCAAAATGGAATTAAACAATTGAATTAAAATTTGGACTAAGATAAAGGACCACACTATCGGCCACCTGAAAAGGAGAGGCCGGTAGGTGTGTGACATAATCTAATACATTATAACTAAACATGAAATTACTAGACTTAGGTTATGTACATGATTCCATTGTTTCCCTTATTTTCGCACATTTGACCCTATTTTTCAGAATTTGTGTTGTACCTTTGAAAAATCATATCTCTTAGCACAAATGTCCAAATGAGGTAATTCAAAAGCCCATGGACTCCTTATTAAATCTAGTTTCAAGTAAAAATGATTCCAGCAGCTGTTCACATGCACATCTTTCCTAGTTTGATAAAACAGTAGCTGTTGCCCAGATTCATTCAAGAATTGCAGACCATTTTTCAAAAATTCATAACTCGGTATACACAAATCCAAATTTCACCAATGACCTATCATGTTAAAGCTTATTATGTCTACTTTAATCCTAGAAAATTGAATTTCAATTGAACATAATTCAGTGCCTAAAAAATTCGTTGCTATCATACTATCTACACAGGATTTTACAAGGCATATTTCAGAACTTCGGTGCAATTCAATCATGGAACTTCCAAAATTCCTACTGTACCTCTATCCTACACAACTTTTTGTTTTGAACACAATAGAACCATCAAAATGGTCAAATTCCAAATCCTCAGGTCTATAACACCCCACTGGTATTTCGGCATTTATCAGAGTTATAGCGCACAACTTAAAGAGCATAATCATTCAAGCATAGTAATACTGATTTTAAGATTTGATTACATAACTTAAATCCCCATAGGGTTATACAAATACTTTTTAAACCCAAATTGGGATAATAGAAATAACTACCAGCATCTCTTGGTCAGTCCCAGCATCACAATTTACTGGTGATTACCGCCTTGCCTTATGATCTACTTGCCTTTTCTGTATATACTAATAAGGGAAGGGGTGAGATTCATGAAAATCTCAGTAGTAACCATAAACACTCATAACATATGCAAGTTCACAAAGCATGCAAAATAAGCCATCAAATAAGCAAATTTAGCATATTCAACAAAACGACATATACTTCTAAATGCTTATCAGGTAGGTCTTACTGCCCCATCGGGTCTTATAGCCTCATATATTCATGAAACAAATATAAGTGACAACACAAACAAACATGCAGAACAATACATAATATACAAGAGTAAGAGTTACTACCTCTAGCATGGATCCTCTTCTCTCTCTTTTTTCCCTTTCTTCCAGTCTAGTAAAGTTGTTCGGGACCGTTCTATTCTTTGTCAATTCATGACCCTAAGTATATAATTACACTATTAGAGTCATGATTATTGAATATTCTCTTTGGCTACATTAACCTTTCGAATAAGTTCCATAACTTTGGGCTCATACTTGTCCCGGATTACTTAAATATCATACTTTCTTATTTTCGTACACCGTATATGTGAATAGAAATACCATTGTAGTACTACATAGACATGAATAGTGCCGTTGTACCATTACCGCAACATCACATATCCGATTTCTCTTTTCTAGTAAAATATTTTCGGATGCTACAGTAACCCCATATACGTGAATAGTGGATTGCTACAATACCCCCGTATACGTGAATAGTGAATTGCTACAGTGACACTATTGCATCTTGGATTTACTGTAGAAACCGCGAAAATCATTGTAGCACCTACCCTGTTTGCCTCTGTTTCTCATTTTTTCATGATTTTTGATCCAAAACTCAAAAACCATCGCTTAGAAATTGCATAAACTAGTAGAAATGAAGTCTGAAGACTCACCTTGGTTAGTTTCTGGGTTCTTCATGCAACGTTCAGATTCTTTCTTCAATTCTCTCCCCCTCTCCTTCTCTCTCTCTTAGACTCTCAGACTCTCACTCTCATTTCTGTTTTCTATATTTTCTTCGTCTCTCACTCTCTTCTATGCCCTAACTGAAGCAAATAAGAAGGAGTGGATATGCATCTGTCGTTTGTGAGCATATGGCTAAACATTACGTCTTTGCTTTGATTATGTTTTTTCCTCGTAGCTTCCTTTTGTGCAATCTGTGTGTGTGTCTTTATATTGAGAGAGGGAAGGTGCTCAACATATGGCCAAAAATAATGAAGAATAGGGAAATTTCCATAAGTAGTGTGCATGTCGTGCTTAAAACGCAAAGAGGGAGGTTGTTGCCTTCTTGTGCACTAGCTGAACGTGCATAGGTAGTGTGCATGTGAGCGCCGAATATGATCGTCGATGCATGCGAGCGAGTATGTAGCAAGATTGCAGAGAAATGAGAGGTGAGGTGTTGTGTTAGGTTGTGGGGCCCACTCCAAAATAATCTCATTTATCCTCTGCACGGCTTTTATTTGCAACATGGTATTTTACTCAATAAGTTGCAAACATTAAATAAGTCTTAGAAATAATTCCTTAAATCCATATAAGGACTTTTCTTTCTCAATTAGCTCCTCTAGGCCTCAAAATACTGACTCTAAAAATATTCTAAGCCAACATTTATTCTCCAACTATTTTCTGTTGATGATTGGAAAAATAGGCTTTAAATTTCAAATAATAGCTTTAACGCTATTTTGGCCCAATCTTCATAATTAATCCCCAAAATATCATTTCATATTTTTTCCCAAATTTAAAGTCCAAAATAATTATAATAATTATCTTAAGCTTTTCCTCATAATAAGCTTAAGACTTTTGACTCTTACTGGCTTAGTAGCCTTCTTTTCTCAGTGTTATTCCAAACGACCCATATGACACACTTGTCACTCTTCATAAATAGGGCCTAGCCGTCTTCTAAATATAGGCTTATTCTGAAGTCTTTAGGCCCAAAATGTGGGATATTACAAGGTCTACCTTGTACCCAACTGAAATCAAGACCCTTTATGATCATCAACATTTTGTAATTTTCACTTTGCAAACACCCTAATTTTGGTTCCTAACCACATTTTATCTTGTTATTTAAACTATATGCACATGTTAGTACACTATGGAATTTCGAACAAAACCTGATCCTAGGGCTCCAATAAGTCAAAATTCAAGAAAATCAAAGAAACCATCAACAACTTCCTGTCCACAACCAATAGGATTGGAATCTCTTACCTTAATTGTTGTTCGGTGATTTTTACAAGTTTCCTTTCTCCCTTGGCTTCTTCAAGTTTCAGTCAGCTCTCTACCAACACCATACAAGAAATTTTGAGAAATTAGGAGGTAGGAGGAAGGAAAGGACTAGAGATTACAAGTCCATAGTGTAAGAAATTACCTCAATTTCGCAAGATATCTCTTTTCTTCTTCTACCTTGCAAGTTTTGGCACTCAGAGCTTTGGAGGATGTGTGAGCTGAATGGAATGAAGAATGGAAAGGAAAGGAACTAATTAATGAAGGGTTAAGGTGGTTTGGGGGCATTTGACCAATTTTCCCTTCAACTGATCACATAATTATCAGTTGTGCTATTCGGTTTAATTTGAACCAATTCTCTGTTTTTTCCCTTTCTTTTGATTCTTCTTGGCTGAAATTGAGGCCAAACTTGGGAAATTTTTTAATCCATTTTGTTAGCTTATAACCCATGCTCATGTGCTCATAAATTTTAAATAATTATTAGACATACAACACAATTCCGTAAAAAATGCAATGTTAACCTTCCTTCCATTTTTTCTCATATTTTCTAATAAATCTCATCCAACTTCTCCTAATTCCTTTTTGGTCGACTTCTTCGCTTAAAATGGAACAAAGAAGTGCTAATTCTATATATCTCATTGGTGCCAACATATGTCTCAAAATTTTAGTGAAATCGAATGTTTCTGGAAAAAAATTCACCAATTTATTTCTCCAAATACACCTACATCATACATGGAATATGTCAGAGCAAATTTAGAATATTACAACAGTCAAGTCCAACAAGCAAAGTAGACACTCTATCTCGTGCATATATTATATAGAGGTTTTAAACATTTTGTTTTAATGTATATATGAATAACTTAAACATAAACACACACAAATTTGTCTACAACTTCATTATGTATGCATGCAGGGGATATTGAAAGGAGAACCCCCATTTCTTGAAAAAAAAAAATCATAAAAAATGAAAGTTACTTACATAAAACTTGTTATTTATGTATGATCTATATATGATAGTTGTTTCATTAAACCTGCTAGCATTTATAGCAAATAAATAATGATTGCAATATAATGCCCATTATATATGTTTATACTTTATATAATCGTTTTTGTGAAAGCGTAGTTATATATGTTACAGGGTTTATAATGGTTGTTTACTTGAGACTATTATTTATTATACTAGCATTAGATGTATATAACGGATGTTTATGTGAGCCCATTTTTTATCATTACGGCATTATGCATAGCATGGCCTAACCACACCTCATTACTACAAAAAACGCCAGATTATCGATAGAAATTGTCAACGGAAATAAGAAAAGGAAGAAGACGAAAGAGGAAAGTATAAACTAATAAACTTTGTAATGAATTAGATTGAATAATATTGAGTACAAGTCTCACATGAAGTGGGTTACGGTACAATGCTAAGACACGTGCTAGGACATGTCACACATAAGGATAGTTGTATTAGCACTGTTATCATCCTCCCTACAGAAGAAAAACAAGAACAAGATCAACAGATAAATGAGAAAGCATCAAACTACACTACACTATCATCTGACATAAGCACGTTGTGAACTACAAAATCAACTACATTAACTTGTCACAAAAATACATGAACAGAGTGTTGGCTAAAGGTTTAGTAAGGACATCTACAACTTGATTGACGACTGAAATGTAGCTAACTTGAACAATACCGTCAGAAACCTTTTCTCGGATGAAATGCAAGTCCAATTCCACGTGTTTGGTTTTGTCACGCAAAAGAGCAACCAACCAAGGTAAAAGTGAGACAGTGTTAGAATTGTCACACCAAATGGTTGGAGTCCCAACTAGAGGGATGGACATTTCTTTTTAAAACGTAACCAACCAAAGGACTTCTTGAACTGCACCTGCAACACTGCGATACTCTGCTTTAGTTGAGTAGCGTGAAACTACCTGTTGTTTTTTCTAGGACCATGCAATAGGAGTAGATCCGAGATAAGCACATAAGCCATTGTCAGACCTCCTGTCATCAAGATCATTCCCTAGATCAGCATTAGAGAACACGGGAAGGGTGAACTGAGGACATGGTTTAAAATGCAAATTATAGGGATTGGTGTGATTGAGATACCCCAGAAGTCTTTGAACACACTCCCAATGTAATTGCAATAGCTGATGCATAAATCGGCTCAAAGTATTGATTGTAAACTGTATGTTAGGTCTGGTAATACCACTGTATTGAATAACAGTACCACTGTCTTTTTTTTTTTGAACAGCCATTTGCAACCAATAGTACGACGACCAACAGGGAGAAGAACCAATTCCCAAGTACCAAATTTAATCAAAGCATCAAATACCTCCTTCGCAGCTAGTGCCCAGTTAGGGTCAGCTAAGGCTTCTGTGATGGTAGGAGGGGTATAATCTGGTTTGGTGGTGAGGAAGGCTATAGGTTTAGGCTTGAAAAGGACATTCTTGGATTGAATAACCATAGAATGAACATTGGTAGGAGCTGAAGTGGAGGGCGACTGAGAAGAATCAGAGGGGGATAAAATAGGGTTAGAGGAAAGAGAAGAAGTGGTGAGGGGAGCAGGAGAGGGGTTAGACGTCATAGGGAGATTTATAGGAGAAAGGGAGGAAGTATGAGGTGCTGACGTGGGAGAGGATATATGAGAGGGAGAAGTGAAAGAAGGGAGAGTAGGTGGAGGTTGATGGTCAGGACCAGAGAGTACTTGAGAGGATTGAAGAGGAAATTAATGCTCATAAAATAGGATATGTCTGGACACATACACGCGATCAGTATGAATCTCATAGCATTTGTAACCACGATGATTAGAGTTGTAACCCAGAAAAATACATGGTGTGGAGCGATATTTAAATTTATGCCTATTGTAGTCCCTCAAATAAGGGTAACATAGGCAGCCAAAGATTCGAAGAATAAATAATCTGGTTTAGTGCCAAGCAACTTGTCATAAGGGACTGCTCCACCAAGAGCTTGAGTAGGTAATTTGTTAATGAGAAACACAGCAATGGCAAAAGCATCAGACCAAAAAGACTGAGGCAAGGAAGCATGAGCCATTCACACAAGACCAGTTTCAACAATCTGCCTGTGTCTCTGTCCCACTAAACCATTTTGCTCTGAAGTACGTGGGCAAGATACACAATGATTAATTCCAGATGCAACTAAGAAGGATTTGAATGCCTGAAATTCACCTCTACCATTACTCTATAATAGCTGAATTTTTGTTGAGAATTGCAACTGAACAGCAGATTTAAACAATTTAAAAGCCTGGAGCATTTGATTTGGTCTTTAAGAAGTAAATCCATACAAAGCGAGTGCAAGCATCAATGAAGGAAATATAGTAAGCATAATCATTTGAATGAACATGAGCAGGACCCTATAAATCCAAAACAATTAATAGCAATGGTTTGCCATAAACAGTAGTGGAGCGAGAAAAAGGAAGTTTATGTATCTTCCCAAGACAACATGCACTACAAGTAGTAAAGGCAGACACAGTAGCAGTAGAGAGCTGATTATTTTTCAATACAGAGGTAACAACATCCATGGTAGGATGACCAAGACAACAATGCCACATATTAATATAAATTTTCGAAACAAAAGTAGAGAAAACTTCAGGAGATCCATGTGCAAGCAGTGAACCAGGTTGAGCTCTGTGAGATTGTGGAGTCTTGACAGTGCTCAGTTGGTACATGCCATTGATCTCATTTCCATGTATTACAACTTGTTGAGAGGTCAGGTCCTCCACCACAGAATGCATAGGAAAAAATTCAACAGAAACTGAGTTTTCCTTAGTGAACTTAGAGATGGAAACAAGATTTCTTTTCATACTAAAAACACACAAAACCTTTTGAAGATGCAAGTGAGGGAATAAAGCATGCATGCCAATGGAAACAATAGAGAGAGGAGTGAAAGCGGAGCTGAATCACGAAGAGGGGGGTGAATTGGGGATTCTAAAAACTTTTTCGAGTGGCTCTGTTTTAGTGTAGTAAAACAGAGATGAACAGAGTATAGAGAAGAGAAGCAAGACACAAAGGATTTATACTGGTTCGGTCTAACCTCTTGACCTACGTCTAGTCCCCAGACTCTCTGGGATTTCTTACTATCACAATTGATTACACACTCTGCAACTCAAGAGTAATTCTCTCACTAGAACTTACTCCCCCTTACAAGTTGTAATCAATAACCCAATCTCCAAGTCCCCTGACTTGAGATTGTTTTCAATAAATGATTTACAATCAATGAACTCTCTCAAAGAGTGGATAAAGATAAACACTGAAGTACAAATGTATCAAAAGATACTTCTCACAAGAAAACTCAAAGAGTAGTTGAAACTTTAATGATTTTCATTTTCTCACAGATTGGTTCTTGAGAAGAATTGAATGCATCTCTATTTATAGCTAGAGATCATTAAATGACCCTTGTAATCCATAATGTGACCATTGCCAACATTGGTGATGGATTAGTGAAGGTTGGTCTTCTTCTCTCTCTACTCTTTGGTTAATCCAGTTGCACAGAAGTTCAGGCTTGACTTCTTAACTTTTAATCCGTTAGAAGAGCAGCTACTGGATGTGAACAAAAAACATTAATTCCTTCAAAACGTGTGGAGAATGATTGTCCAAAAGGATGCAAGTTTTCTAGACTTTGCATTTAATGTGCTGAAACCACTTTATGCTTTATGCTAATTCACCATTTAATCCTTTCTAAATCATCTAAAACTCACTAACAAACTGATTAAACATAGTTAGTGTTCTGGTGTAGAACACAGATGTCCAGCCCAGTAGGCTGGGGGATTTGATATAGGATCGATAGGATCCTCCTGTATGCTTATGGGGTAAGCGTCCAGGAGAAGTGTGGATCATTGTACACAACCAGGCGTTTCGCCAAAGGGGGTGCGGTGTGTGCTAGTGTAACTGTATGTAGATGAGTTCAAAAATGAGAACTTGTGTATCTTGATCGTGTACCTTCTATCTATATATAGAGTGTACCTTATGGTTAGATCTCTCGATCGCGTATCAGGTGTGTCTGAGAATCTAGGCAACCGCCCTCCTGACTAAGTCCTTCAGTTTGAGTGCTGTGATCCTTGCGCGGACTGCCCCCTGTGTGGGCTGGTTGGTTAATGGGCCTTGACTTAGGTCCATAACAGTTGCCCCCAGCTCGGGTACTCAAGTTTTTGTGCAGCTGGGATGATCATATTGTTTGCTTGCGAGATTATCTCTCAGTGTGTCCTAAGTGTGACTAATGTTTAGTAGCCGTTTTCAGGCTCACACGGTCCAGGATGCTGTTGTGATTCGGGCTGTATCTGCCCCACCAGCCCGGATGTCCAGGCATTGGAAATCTGGGGTGAATGATGTTTAGTTATGGAACTCGCCGTGAGTTGAATCTGGTTTGACAGATCTGGGGTACGACACTGCACGACCCGAATACATACAAGCAGGTTTCGGTGAGTTGAAGAGATCAGGATTTCAGATTACAAATTACGATAGTGAAGGATTTTAGAATGAGACTTATCTAAGAAGAGACAACATAATTTCTTACAGATTTGAGCCGAGGTCTCAGCTTCAACGAGCTCCAAAAGAATGTTTGGAGAGACGGTTGCTAAAAGCCATGATGCTAAGGCAGAATCATTAACATCGAAGACATCAAACTCAGGATTTGGAACCAACGCACCATGTGAATCACAGATCTGACACGAAGGAGCAATACCATCCAGATATTGTTGCATCCGATGTTGCTTGATCATGAAGCTGTTGCTTCTAGGAAAGAAAGTTATTGTCATCTAATCGAACGGTAATCTTCTTGTTCGAAAAACCAGGAGTCACCACTGAAGAGGTAGTCGAAGGGAAGGAGGCATCAGAGCTTGTAGACATGGTGATGCTCACACAGATAAAACAGATAAATGAGATCAGAATGTCGTCGCTGGCTTTGATACCATGTCAACGGAAATAAGAAAAGGAAGAAGACGAAAGAGGAAAGTATAAACTGATAAACTCTATAATGAATTATATTGAATAATACTGAGTACAAGTCTCACTTTTATAATGAAGTGAGTTACAGTGCAGTGCTAAGACATGTGCTAGGACACGTCACACATAAGGACAACTGTATTGGCACTATTAGCAGAAATTCTATGGAATTCCGTTGGTAATTGACACTACCGACAAAATTTCCCACACAATTCCGTCGGTATTTGGATTTCCAACAGAAAACGTCTGTCGAAAAAAATCGTGGCAGAAGACATTACCCACGGAATTCCGTGTGTAAAATCTGATAGAATTTTTTCCGTCGGTAATTTCGTCCCTGATTTGAAGGTTTTTTGTAGTATACATAACAATGTTATATTAAAACCGTTATAATAGATACTAAATAAATCATGGTTTAGAACTGTTATGTATCTATGCCGAGCATATATAATGCCCGCATATATGATGATTTGGAACTATAATTTATGGTCAATAATAACCGTCATGAGTTAGACAAATTAAAATTATTATTTACTTATTGATGTTAGAAATATATTTCTGAAAATCCATAAACTAAAAATAATGTTTTAAATTTATACTAAATATATGTAGAATATTTTTATTATTTAAAAAATTGAAATGAATATTAAATGTATTCTTATACTAGGGATATTAGGGCTATTTTAACATTATTTTTATTATACACAAAATTTGGTAAGAGAAAAGAAAGTCACGTCAGGGTTGACTTGGAACGTTTCCTTGAAGCAGCCTTAGCAGAAAAACGAGTCCATATTATGTGCACATATTAGAGGTATGAGCATTATTTATTTATTTATTGTATATTGTATTTATTTAGATTTAAATTATATGCTGTTTTTTGGGGTTTTTTTTTTTTGCACCCAATATCTTAAATTAATTAGTTTCCAGTTCTGCATTTGTCTGTAACACCAGTATTATGAAAATTAATTATTTTGAGATACTGGGTACAAAAAACATCTCAGAAAGCAGCATATAATTTAAATCTAAATAAATAAAATATATAAAAAATTTAAAAAAATCAAAAAAATATGCTCATACATCTAATTATAGGTATGAGCACCTAAGAAGCACATAATTATATGCACATAATATGGACTCCAGAAAAACATGTTAGCGTGGTTGACGCGTTGTAGTAGTCTTTACCAAACTCAAGGTGCATATATAAATGCTGTTTCTACAAGTAAATAACTTTCTTTTTATCAAGGAAAAGGAACGTAATTAAGAAAATTGCTCCATGTCTTCCACAGTGGTGCTGCTTCTTCTAATCATGTTGTCCGCTGCATTTACAGGTCTCTCTCCTATTGATAATTAGCTGCTTATACCATGTATTTCCCAAAACTATTGTTTTCCTTTTTTTTTTTAAGAAAATATTTTTCCATGTATCATATTTGCATCATATACACATCATTGCTACCTAATTTTTTTTAGGCGCTTGATATTTCGTTTTGTTTATGAAATCCTCTGGGTTATTTTAACTAGTCTAATGAGAGTACAAGGACAACTTGAATAGCAAGTTGAAGGTTTTTTCCCCCTAATGTAAGATCTCAACTTCCTTTATCTGAGTCCACATACCATAATCATCTTTTATGTGCTCATCCCTAAATAAAAGGGGCTTTTTTATTTGTTTTAAAAAATACTCCATGCACTAAAAATTAATTAATTAAAGATACTGGGAGTTAAAAAAATATTTCAAATATTAGGTGCTACTGGAAAAATATTTCAGGATTATGTTATTACAGGAAAAATATTTCTGAATTTAGGACTAAATATTAATTAATTTGAGATATTGGGTGCAAAAAATATATTTGGATACAACTTGCAATTTAATCTAAATAAAAAAAAATTACATAAATTTTTTTTTTAAAAAAAATCTCCACCCCAACATTATAGGGATGAACACATAATGAAAACATATAAGATGAGCATGGAATGTGAACCCCCTTTATCTCGTGAATTTATTATAAATTTATCGAAACTACCCCTATAATTAGATTCTTATATGATCTGTATAGGTTATATTTTGATCACATTGCAATATATTATTGAAAAGAGGGATATTTTGTTGGGAAAATAAGAAATTTGAAGAGGGATATTATAAGAAAACAAATTCACATTTGTTAAAAACGCACTTAGTTTCTTCAATTTGTGTAAATTATTAGTTAACTAGCTAGCTTTAAGACGTCTAGGATAAGAGGAAGTAGTGATTTATTGTACTTAATGCTTTGAGAATAACGCTAAGTCAACTATTTTCATTTTATGCAGCTGTAAAATCCATAGGAGTATGTTATGGGGTAAATGGAGATAATTTACCAAGCAGGCAAGAAGTGATAGATTTATACAAGTCCAATGGCATTACAAGCATGCGGATATACTATCTAGATGAAGAAGCCCTTCAAGCCCTAAGAGGTTCAAACATAGAAGTGTTGCTTGATGTAGCCAAGGAAACACTTCAATCACTTACTGATTATTCATCAGTCAATGATTGGGTCAACAAGTTCGTAGTACCCTACTCAGATGTCAACATCAAGTACATTGTTGTTGGACATGGAATTATG
Source organism: Acacia pycnantha (assembly GCA_025563575.1). Taxonomy (NCBI): domain Eukaryota; kingdom Viridiplantae; phylum Streptophyta; class Magnoliopsida; order Fabales; family Fabaceae; genus Acacia; species Acacia pycnantha. The sequence goes on along the minus strand of JAMWYP010000179.1, from coordinate 854,846 downwards.
CCTGGGGACGTAGAAGCAAAATATATTCTACCTATAATGCAAAACATTCATAAGGGTCACTGGACTGCTGTCAAGAATATTATGAAGTACATAAGAAGGACTAAGGACTTATTCTTGGTATATGGTAGATTAGAAGATGAGCTCTGTGTGACTGGTTACACATATGTGAGTTTCCAAACTAATCAAGATGATCTAAGATCGCAATCTGGACATGTATTCCTTTTCAATGGTAGTGCAGTAAGCTGGAAGTGTTCTAAGCATAGCACTGTAGCTGATTCGCTGCAATAGAAGCTGAGTATATATTAGCATTGAATGCAGCTAAGTAGGTCGTTTGGATCATAAAGTTCATCTCAAATCCAATAGAAGTCTGTGACAATAACGGCGCTATTGCATAGACCAAGGAGCCTAGGTCACATCAAAGGACCAAGCACATACTCAGGTGATTTCATCTTATCAGAGAAATCAATGATAGAGGTGATATAAAATTATGCAAAGTACAAAGAGAAGACAATGTTGCTGATCCTTTTACTAAGCCGCTTGCACAAGCAAAACATGAGCGTCATGTTAGAACAATGGGAATTAGAGTAATTAATGATTGCACCTAGTGCAAGTGAGAGAGTCTGTTGGAAATTATGCCCTAAGGGCAAGTCATTGTACTTTAAACATGAATGTCATTTAAAGTATTCTTCATTTAGTTATCATTTTCATTTGCATGTTTATAGTGATAACTGTATCCTTGGATATATCTTATTGATTATCCTAAATGTTTCTGGTCGATCATCTACGCGGGAGCGAAGATGAAATAAGACCAGTATGACTTTGATGAGGTATGGAGATACGAATCAAAGTCATAGGTACTTATAGGAGTACAAGGTGTTGGACCGACCCACTATGAGAAAGTTGCGTGGATTAAGTCATAAGTTTTTCTCGTGTATAACCGCGTCACAATGCCCTTTGACCTAAGATCATCATGGATTCCTACATGATGAGTCGCTAATCTTTGACCTAGTCAAAAGTCACCTTTGACCGGGTAATGATAAAGGCTTGGATCGGGATCACTGGTTTTCATGCAGAGGAATGTGAATGGTCAAGATGGAATTTGTCCCTCACATTTGTAGAGAGATAATACTGGGCCCTCGATGAGTGAGTCTGAGAAATGTATGGTCATACTACGATGGAAAGGAGTTTCCATTTCAATTGTTAGACTACTCAAGAATCGAGAAAGTAATGGTTAAGAACAAGAAGTTGACATTATCCATGCCTCATCCTTGACCAAGTTATCGCGTGACAAAAGGGACGTGACATGGTTGTATGATAGGTTGTATCGTATCATCGATCCCCATATGAATTGGGTAGTCGCAATGTCTTGCTAGAGGCTACTTGCGACTTGTGGGCTGATACAGTATTGGCCCGCTGCCAATCTCATGTGGGCCTGCAGGGTCACACACAAGAATAGCCCTACACGAGTAAAAGTGTCCAGAATCGTTGAATCTTTTATATGTCTAAGATTTAATGAATACTGTATTTAATCTAGGATGGATATATATATGTATGTGTGTGTGTGTGTATATATATATATACTATTAAAATTCAAAAATAATAATGATATTATTTATAGATAGTAGTATTATTATATAGTATTTAATTTATTTGATAAATTAAATAACTATAATAAATTTAGATATTGTATCTCAGATTTAATTTTCGAATAAAGATATAGTATCTCAGATTTAATTTGTAGAAATAAATTAAATCAGCAGGCTTTTAATTCGGATTAAATAAATAGATTAGATTAGATCTATTGGACAGATTTAATTAATGTTATTTATATCTAAAATTCGAATTCAAGATTAACTGAGATTAATCTTGAATATTTTAATATGGCCCAATTAGGGTTTTAGAAACTCTATAAAAGATAATGATCTAGTCCTTATTAACATAAGGAACTGCCGCGAAAAACCTAGAGAGAAAAGAGGTGAGATGCAAAGTAAGAAAGCGCTAGCACGCTGCCTACATCTGTTCGGCGTGGATACCGGTAGAGGGAGTGGATTCGTAGAGTCGTCTCCTAGAGATTGATCGAGCAAGAAGGTGTTAGCCCACGTGTTCGAGAAAGGACGCATACAAGCTCGTATAGGTACGGTTTCTCTAACGAACCTTGATTTAAACGCCATTGATAGATCCTCTCTATGGGATTCGTAAAATTTTAATGGATGAAAATCCTTCCGCTGCGTGTACGGATCCCAACAAGTACCCCGGCCTTCATTCTTCTTGCAATAGTACTACACTACTCTCACGACCACTTTCAATCTCTCTCTCTCTCTCTCACACACATATATGAAATTTGCTGCTACACCCACTAACATATAGCTTTGGGTTCAGTCATCTTACGTCAATCTAGAAGCCTCATTCAAACATATACTCTCAGAGTTTAAACAGCATGAATCACATGCTTATCTTTTCCATCTAATCAATATGATCTAAACCACGATATAGCCTTTAAAATGTTCAAACAAATCTGCAGAATATTCCCTTAAAAAAATACTCATCAAAGTAATTCCCATATAATACACTTCCATTAGTTTTTGGACAATATTGCTTTCTAAAAATTGGTCAGAATCTCTTTCGATATCCTGAAAATTTTCCAGCTTTATAAACATCAATTATTCCACATTTTGACATCCTCAAATTGTAAATGTTTTCATCTCCAAGGCATAATACACACTCACATGGCCCCTTCTTAAAAGTCTGGAATTATCAAGCTTTAAAAGCTATTCCTCAAGCCTCATATTGACATTGAACAAAATATTCTAATAGCATGAAGCACCCATAAACTATTCCAGATTCGTTAAAGGCACTTATACTGTAGATGCATTATTTCTATGGAAAAAGTGCTCAGCAAAACCATTATAATTTTCTACCTGAGAAGTAATAGAAAGGATTCATGTGGTTGGGGAATTTTTGGGCTTCAAAATACCAATTTAAACAAGCACAAGATGGCTCCAAAAGAGATAACATGGTTAAAGAAACATATGAAAAATAATTTACCCTATTTTAGATGGGAAGAAAATTAGGAAGGAAAGAATCTTAGGAGGGAAATTAAGACTCTCAAAAATAGTAATTTTTTCCTATTTTTGTAAGTTTTCCTTCATAGTATTCCCTCCTCTTATTTTCCTTTCACTTTTTCTTCCATCCAAAGATAGGGTTAGAGAAAGGATTTATCAAACCTAGTGTGTCGTCTCATAAAGATAGTTAGCTAGTTTGTATTGTGTGTATTCTTTGTAAGAAAAAAATGATTGTTAGCTATAGTATAGGGAATTGAATAAAATCATATATAGTTAAGAATAAGTATCATATACGACCTAGGCCAAATGATTTATTAGATCAACTGGCAGAACTCTTGAATTGACTCCTTAAATTCATCGTTTTTATGTTTCTAGCTTAGAAAATTGTTCCGAGATGTTGTCTCGTGCTATTTGTAAACTTAGCTAAACTCGTGAGTTTGCACATCAAGTTTACCATTTTTTCATTTCCAACTTACAAAATCATGTTAACTGATTATTAAACTCGTGCTAAATTTTTTGATTTTGTCATGCTCAGTAGCTTTATATTTATATATGAATTTTATAGAATTTTCTTGGTTAAGTATGATAAATTATGATTGCTGGTTAATTTAATTTCAATTATTTTAATTTAAAATATATCTAGATCAAATTCTTGTCATTTAATTATTTAATTATATATTATTAATACATATTTAATGATTAAAATAAATTCTTACGTATTTACTATTCAAATTCACAATAGAAGTTTATATAACTGTTACGAGTTTGTTTAAACTCGTGAGTTTGACAATTTAGATTAAGAGGGAATACAATTAATGAGAAGAAAATCTATTTTTTCCTGCAAAATTTTATTAGCCTCTTGTTATATTTCTATTACTATTATAGTAGACTTTTAAGGATCCATTGCCAACAATAAAATTTAAACATTAATTATTAATTAATTATCACTGAATTCGTATTTGATATTTTGATGGGGACCATTAATACCAATTTGTAACCAGTCCTTGTCATAGTGATGGGGAAAATTAAATTGGTCATTTCTAGTGAAACGCATAAGAAACCTCAAATTTTGGAAGGTACAACTCAATTATAGCTATATAATTGGCAAAGAATTTGAGCACCGTACGTCAATCACTCTCAACAAAATTTAAACACCTTTCATTCAAATGCCTTGTGAAATATTTTCTTCGAATGTAGGAGCATAAGCTGACTGTGAGGTTTGCTTTGGTCTTTAATTATTTTTTTTGCTCAGACTTTGGCCTTTAAATATAAAACCTCAATTTATCTTGTCTTTCATATTTATATATTTTTTTTCTCCAAACTATCCCTATTGAATGGGGCACCTTAGTGAAACCAACACATATTTTTAATAAATAATTAATCTCATTTTCTTAATCTCCATATCTTAATTATTCAACTCTTACATTTAGGACAGGGAGAGTATATAATATGGCTAAAATAATTGCTCATTCACAAGAAGGGAACTTTCCAAGTTGTTAAATCAATTAAGATGGTGTATACTAGTTGACACATGCATAGACTGAAGGAGACTTGTATTATTGTCCGACCGTCGTGTATAAAATGACTTTTTCGATACGTCCAATGCGCCTATTAGAAGTCTTTATATATATATAGCTAAAAAAATGCATGTTTTAATTATTAAAATTCAGTATTAAATTTTTTTTAAAATATTTTATTATTGAAAATTTAAAAATATTTTTTATAAAAAATTATGTGCCCTAAAAAAATTGGTCAAAATCAAGAAAACCAATAGTTAAAACTAGTAAAAAAACTAGTTGATAATTAATCAAATTTTCATTTTTTTTAATTCAAAGCTTGAGTATGTATATGCAGTTATAAATTACAAAGCAAATGTATAAATTATATACATCTCACATGTCATAATAATGTTATCTTCGTTTCATTTTAAATTATAAAACATTTATTAATTATTTTAAATTATACTTTATTTGTTATTTTTACTCTTATTCTTTTAATCTTATAGCTGTAGTATTCGGAACCAGTTTTTATTATTTAAAATAGTTAATATATACTTACAAATATATTAATTTAATCACTATCAATTCAAAAACAACTCAGCCCCTAGTTTAACTACTAAATAATGAATAAGTACATGCCTAATTGTAATACTTTGTTTCTAATTAACCCCAATTGCTGAACAATAGAGTCAACCAACAATTTATTTTTGTTTATTATACTCGCAACTTGGGAGGAATTAATAAAACAAAGCAAGTAACAACTCATCACTGACTTTGACAGCTTCTTGGCTGCTTCAAGCAGCCTAGCTAGTTGCTGAAGAATAATAAATTCATAAACTTAATTATTTGCAACGATGCTCGTCTATATGAATCACTTGATAACAAGTATGCAGAGGATTACAGTTCTCTATCCTTTGACACAGTTGTTAAAAAATATTGTTACCAGGTATGGATCCCCAAGGATTGCGAGAGCCTCAATTTGATTCAAGCTGGAGTAATAGATCCCAACCTAGAAAATTATGGTGATGATGGGATGTTTGATGATGAATTCATGGCCGACACAGATTAAAGCTTGATATGACAAAAGATGTCTGCTACAGTTCAATAATATTATGCTTTTATAAAGAAGATTCCTTTACTTTTATAAGTGGATGCCAGCCTGCATGCTGGAGCAATGTCTTTTCAGCTTTAATAAAGATTCGTATGCTTTATGCAGCTTTACGGATTTGTAATGTTTTCAAGTCAGCGGATTCAAGCTAGAATGAAGTCCGCACAGTAGAGTCAGTCCGTGTATAAAATCGTGGATTCACAGTCTGTGGACACCACGAGAGGCATCAGCTAAGAAATCAATACACAGATTTCACAGAACTCTGATTTCCCTCTCTTCCAAACTTTCGTTTAGCTTCCGACTTACCTACGTTTAAGTCCTACCTCTATACATACAGGGGCGGACGCAGGAATTTTACTCACGGGGGGCGAAAATAAAAAATTCTACATTATAAATAAAAGTACTAAAAATACGATATAGATCTAATATACAAAAAATTGAAAGAAATCTATCACAGAAATTAAAATTACTTCACTTGACTCAGATAAATACCCAGATAAATAAAAGGGGTATTTTTGATAAGAAAATATATATGGTCTTAATTCTGCGTATGTTTGGTCTATTTTTCTAAGCTAATTCTTTAGGAAATTAGAGAATTTAAGGGCCAAAGTGCCGAAATGACGAAAATGCCCCTAAGGGACATAATTAACTTAGAAAATTATGAAAAATCCTAAAAGGCAGTAAAATGACTAAGTGAGTTAGGAGAATATATTATCTCTAATTATGGTAATTAAATAAATTATGAACTTGGAGAAATTGTGTAAGAATGTTCAAAAAGTAATATAAAGACCATAATACCCTTGCAAATTATAGAATAATGTAAGAGGCATGGAAATGCTAATGTTAATACAAGAATATGAAGGTAATGAGATGTTCTAAGTAAGAAAATTATCAACTTGTGATAATTAAGTAATAAAGTAATATTGGGCTAATTACTTAAGCATAAGCAACGAAATTCACAAGTAATTATGTAAAACCCTAAAAATAGTGGTTTTTGTTTTAAAATTAGTAAAAACATGTTTACTAATTAATTGGAAATTTTGGAGAAAAATAGTTGAGTTTAGGTATTTTTAGGCCTAAATACAAGAATGGACCAATTAGGGATTTTTGTGGAATTTTTGTGAAAATTAAATAAAATGAATAATTAAATAATTAAATAAAAATAAATATTTATTGCAAAAAATAAGGGGCAGCCGAACTTGACCAAGAGAAGGAAAAAAATTGAAGATAAGATATTAAAATCAAGTTGCTATTATAATATATTATAATTAATTAAAGTAAAAAATTATGAATAGTAATTTAGAAATTAGGAAACGGATCCTATCTAGAGATCTAGGAATAGGATTTCAAAAGTCAAGGTAAAATATTGATCGGTGAGTTTTTACCTTCAAGTGACCTCTTAGGAAGTTAATTAGAGACCGTTAGTGCATTTCCTAATAAGACGAAATAGGGAAAAATGCGAGATAGGCACATTTTTGGATATGAAGAAAATAAATTCTAACTCAATATCTAGGAATGAGTTTGAATTTATCTAGATATATTTGGAATCAGTTAATTTTTCTGAAGAAGTTGATGATTTCAGAAATGCGTTCTGAAACCGGACGCGTTTGGACACGTTTTTCGAGAAAACTTCAACTGGACAGTTGGAGCCCTATATGGGATCAAAATTTAGGTTAACTTGGACATTTCTAATGAGTGAGGATATGGTTTCAAAGTTGTAAATCCAGAAGTTTAAGATTTTTCCGAAATCACGCGAATCGGTACCGATCGGGAAATCGGCAGACAGGGCATAAAGTGGCAATTGTAATCAATTTTTGGACCAGCCAAGGGCTGCCACATCATCTCTCAATGTCGACCAGCACCCTCCCATGGTCAAGAATTAAACACCATTTTGGTGTTGATTTTCCATGGTTATAAACAACATTGGTATTTCCCTTTATGTCCTTACTTTCTTCTATAAATAGCCTTGTTTCCTCTTCAAAAATTCACACCATTTCTCAAGTGCCTTGGCCGAATCTAGAGAGAGAGAAGAGAGAAGGAGGAGCCCGGGGAATTTTGAAGCGAAGCTCTGTGTAAGTTTTTCGGTACCGAGCTTTAAGCTTCCGTAGTTCTTTCGATAGTTAGAGTAGTAATGTTAGATTAGTATTTAATCTTCCAAGTATGATTAGATATCATATGATAGGGGTATTTTAGTCCTAAGTTTCGAAAATTATCATTGGGTCGAAGTTCTGGCGAAATTTTGGGAAAAATCGGAGTCAAAGTAACGAAGTGCTGGCGAAATTCCGCCGATTAGGGGTATAGGGCCAAAATGGTAATTTTTACCTAAAATGCCTGTTATAATGCCAAATCACTAATGAAAGTGATATTATTCTAATAGGACTTCAGAAACTCTGATCTGCTGCCGTTACGCTGTCCGACGTACCGCTGTAGAACGTTTCGCTGTTTTCCGTAAAAACGTGCCGTTTCAGCCAGAATTGCCGACGTTCGTCAACGGAGGTACGTTCGCGTACTGTAACACTAATATGATGATTATTGAAGTGTCTATGGAACCGTACTTAGATACCCCGTGTCTATGGAACCGTACTTAGATACCCCGTGTCTATGGAACCGTACTTAGATACCCCGTGCCTATGGAACCGTACTTAGACACACTGTGATTAAGGAATCGTACTTAGATCACTATTACAGTTTTATGTTGTTGTATCGGCTTGATCAATGCCGTTAAGACTAGGAATACATTGTACATATATTGTTTATAAGCATGAGGTTAACTGTTACCCGAGATCCAATCCGCTAAATTGGATCTCATTATAGCTTCAGTCCAGAGGACCAGGGCCGAGGAGAGAAGCAAGCGAGCCACGTAAATCAAGGACAAGGTAGGGAGCTAGCATGAAGATCGGATGGAGACGCTTTAGTTGTACTTACGCTAGATGTAAACACTCGGAGGAATGTATGGCCTTATGAACGGCCGAGATACACTGTTATCAATGTTATTCAGTTACTCTTTATTATTAAAAAAAAATTTGTCGCTCAAAACTCTGATCAAAACGCTATAAACTCTGATCAAAACGCTATAAAAACAGTTGTGAAAACCGGGGTGTTACACCCTACTTTTTTTTCATATTCTTAAACTTATTTATAATTGAATCCGTGCTAAATGTAACATCTCATTTTCAAACGCGGAATAATTTTTCCATTTAAAATCATCAGAGTAGAGCATCGGAGCAAGAGAGTAACTGATATTTATATTCAAAATGCCTACTGGCTATTGCAGTAATGGTACATTGATCCGAGTGTTTTGTAATACCCGGATAAATAAAATGGTCATTTCTGATAAGTAAAATTGTGGTCTCAATTTCTATACTATATTTATCGTATTTATGAGGGAAAAATCCCTTAGAAATTAGGAAAAATATAATAAGAAGTCAAAATGACTAAAATGCCCTTATGGTGCATATAATGACCTAAGGAAATTATGAAAAATCCTAGGAGGCAGTAAAATAATTATTAAAATTAAGAGAGTATATTGTCTCTAATTTTAGTAATTTAATAAAATATAACCTTGGAAAAATAATGGGAGAAAAATCAAAAAGTACTATAATGACCAAAATGCCCCGTAAATGTTAATATAATGCATGAGACATAAAACACTAATGTCAGTGCAAAAGTTGCAAGGTAATGAGTTGTTCTAATTAAGAAAATTATCAAAAATTAGTGGGTAATTAATTAAGTAATTATTGGCTAATTATTTGAGTTTAAACAAAGGAAAATCCAAAGATAATTATGTAAAACCCTATAATTAGTGGGTTCTGGCTAAAATTATCATAAAATATATTTCCTAATTAATTGGAAAATATGAAGAAAAATATATGAGGTTAAGAAATTTTAAGCCTAACAACAAGTATGGACCAATAGGAAAATTTTGTAAAAAAATTATATAAGAAAATTATTAAATAATTATTTTATATAATAATAATTAATTAAATAATTAAAAAACGAAAATTTAAATAAAAAAAAAAGTGGCAGCCGAAATTTTTGCAAGAAAATAGAATAAGATTGAATGAAAAAAAATCATGATATTTTCTTTGCAACTTGTATTTAAATAATAATATAAATTATGAGAAAAAGCAAATAGGATAAATGGCCACCGATAGAAATTAAATTCTATCTAGAAAACCATGAAAAAAGTTTCTAAAGTCAGAGAAGATTATTAAAGAGTGAATTTTTATCTCGAAGTAGACTATCCCAGAAGTCATTTCCGAGATCGGTGGAATACTTAGGGCCCTTTTGGATGGGCTTTTTTCATAAAAAAACACTTTTTTTAATTCAAAAAAAATTAATTTATGTGTTTAGATGATATTTTTTAAAAAAAGTAAAAGTCACAAAAAAAAGCTAAAATGCTGCTTTTTTCAAAAGCTCAAATTTTGAGCTTAAAAAAAAGCACAACATGGGGCTAAAAAAAAAGTACTTTTTTTTTTAAGTCAATCCAAACGGGCTCTTAAGTAATAAGACGAAATAGGGTAATCTGTGAAAAAGACAGATAGTCACAAATTGGAATTTGAAGAAAATTAATTATAAATCAATGTCTGGGGATGAGTTGGTAATCAACTGGACAAATTATGAGTCAGTGAATTTTTGTCCCGAAGTTGATGATTCCGGAAATGATTTCCGTAACCGACGCGTTCTTCCGTAAAACAAGTTAGTGATGTCATGCATGACATAACTTTGTGCCACCTAAGGGGGGGAGGGGAAGGCCGGTTTTGGGCATTTGGAGGGCCAAGATGAATCATTTCAAAGAAGTGCGATCCGACGGTCTAGTATCCGCCTGACAAAGTGTGAATAGTGACCATATTTTTGCCTATAAATAGCCCAAGCTCTCATTTGAAATTCTCACACCATTCTCTCTAGTATAATTCGAAATTGAGGAGCAGCAAGGAAGGGAAGAAGTTCGGGGAAATTTGCAGCGAAGCTCTAAGTAAGTTTTTCGGTCCCTAGTCTTAAGTTCTTTCGGTAGTTTTGGTAGAACTTCTGGTTAGATCTTTAGTTTTTCAAGTATGATTAGATATCATATGCTAGGTGTATTTTAAGTGTGAATTTCGAAAATCATGATGGAGTCAGAGTTCTGGCAAAATTTTGGAAAGTTAGAGTCAAAGTAGCGAAGCTCTGGTGAAATTCCGCCGATTAGGGGAATAGGGGCAAAAATGGTAATTTATACCTAAAATGCCTGTTATGATGTCAGATATTGATAATTGTGATATTATCATTATAGGATATCAGTAATCTTGATATGTTGTCGTTACGCTGTCCGACGTGCCGCTGTCAGGACATTTCGCTGCTTTCCGTCAAAAGTACGATTTTTCGCCAGAAGTACCTACGCTCATCAACGAAGGTATGGACGCGTACTATAACACTAATCCTGTGCTACTTAAGTACATATATGTGATAGGTACGTTCAGAGATTGATATATAGACAGTTTATACGGGTTATAGTCATAATAATGCCGTTATGTTTTCCTAGCGCTGACGACACGAGTGGTTATCGTGGCACTGGTTTTTGTACAGGCTGTTGTTGTTATTACCTTATGGGGCTTTACATACTGCTCTGTGCTTATGTTCTGTCGTCATATTGATCATGCATCTGCTGTATGCTTATGTACTGATATACTGTTGTATTGTCTTGAATATCTATTGTTTGTATACTGTATTGTTTGAGCATAAGGTTAACCATTACCTGAGATCCAATGCGGTAAATTGGATCTCAGCTGTAGCTTCAGGGTCCGGAGGACCAAGAGTTGGAGACCGGGGGAAGCAGCACGATTAGACCGCTGGCCGGAGAATTTATATTTCTGTTTTGTTATTTACTTTTGAAGAAGTAGGATGACTGTATTATCCATACAATGTTACACTATGGTTTATATATTTGAATATGTATCATTACTCTTTCGCTCCAATGCTCTACTCTGATTGAAAAAAAAAAATTCCTCTTTTAAAATGGGATGTTACATTTTTGGTATCAGATCATGCATTCTGGCAAGAATTTGACAATGTTACTACGACAGTTTGGTGCCGAAGGCAAGGCTAGTCTACGTGGGTGTGCCAATCAGTCGCCGTGAACTCGGTGAGGCCCCCATGGTAGACACTTACCTGGCCATTCTGTTCGATTAACGGAGTTAGGTTCTTAAGCCTTTTAACTTTGAGCACATTTTGAAAATGAGTACTGATATGACCCTGGTGTAATGTGTAGAGATAGATAGGGATGCAAATCCATATACCCTCTATCATGGAAAGATGAGACGTACCCCTAGAAGGTCGGTAGTGCCCGGAATGGTGGGCGATAGGATGAACCCTGATCCAATTTCTCAAAATATATGCGATAAATATATATGTTTTAGTGCCAATGGTTGTGCTATTTTTCTGACGTTTATATTCCGTTATTTAAATAAAGGAAAAGTTAGAATATGGCCAACATAAGAGGTGCCGGTGCACCTAGAGGTAGAGGTAGAGGCCGAGGACGAGGCCAAGGTAGAAGAGGAGGCAGACAACCTCAGATTAGAGCGATACCTGAAATTGGACGAGACCAAGAGGACCAGCCCGAGCAAAATCAACTACATAACCAACAGAACGATATACAGGAGATGCGACAAACTTTGCAAGAGCAGAGAGCACTTATCGATGCACTTATGGCAGAAAGACAGGAAAGACAAAGACAACAGGAAGAGCGAGATAATGAGGACAACAACGAAGAAGATGATGAAGAGGATGATGACAATCAAAATGAGGAGCATGCTGAGGAGTCTGAGGGGTCTGATAGATCCCAATCACCACCTAGACAAGGAAGAAGGGAAAAGACCACACAATACTGGGTAAACCAATTCTGTAAGCTGAAACCACCAGCTTTCCGGGGTAAACTAGACCTGGCAGAGGATTGGTTAAAGACATTAGAGAAAATCTTTAAGGTGATTGAATGTCCTGAAAATCGCAAGGCTTAACTGGCGATCTACCAGCTAGAAGGAGACGCAGACCGTTGGTGGGAAGTCATAACAACAACCTTACAGACTCTTTACTGTCCCGTGACGTGGGATAAGTTTCTGGAAAAATTCCATGAGCAGTATTTTCCTCCCTCTATACAGATGACCAAAGAGTCAGAATTTCTCCACATCCGACTGGGTCAAGAGGAATCCTTTGATGACTACTATGCCCGATTCACCAATCTATCACAATACTCATCGCACCTGCGGAAGGACAATGATGAGAGCAGTATGGTGAACATACTGATCCACAGGCTGAAGTACGAAATAGGTGAAAGAGTTATGTCTCAACGATTCCTTGAGTTGACCGGTGCTTTGGAAGCTTGTAGGATGATTGAGAGGAATTTGAAGGGATTCCAGAAATTCAGAAACTTCAACAATAACAATGCAGGCCGTGGTGGTGCTAACCGTGGAAATTCCTCACAGAAGAGGAAGGCGCCTTGGGATAATAACCGAGGTGGGGACAAGAGGCCATATCAAGCTGGGCAACAGAACTATCCCAGACAGCCGGGATCCCAAACATGTCCAAAATGCAAGAAGTACCATCCGGGAGCCAACTGTGAAGGGAAGCAAATCTGCTTCAGATGTCAGAAGCCTGGACATATCAGCCGGGATTGCCCTGAGAAGGCTGCAGCGGCAAGACCTCAGAGCGCCGACTAGATCTTTGCGCTGACAGATACAGAGGCCAGCAAGTCTCCGAAGATGGTCCAAGGTACAATTTACCTTAATGGGAATCTATTGCAGGCATTGTATGATTCGGGTGCCAGTCATTCGTTTATTTCCTATGATTGTGCAAATCGTTTAGGGATGCATGCCTATAGATTACCATATGATCTGGTAGTGTCTACACCACTTGGTGTAAAATCTTTAGCTTCTGATGCATGTATGAATTGTACTGCGAATGTGGATGGGCGAGTTTCAAAAGTAGACCTTATCCGATTACCACTTCATGGCATCGACGTCATACTCGGTTTAAACTGGCTAACGGCAAACGGTGCAATGATCAACTGTGGAAGCAAGAGGATATCATTTCCCGATTCGCCTAGCAGAGACAAGGTTGATGTGAGCCTGAACTTTCTCTGCACTCTAAGGCCGATTGATGCATGAAGCAGGGATGCCAAGCGTACATGGTATTCTTTTCGGTAAAAGCAGAAGCTGACCTGACACTCGAGGATATTCCTGTGGTGAAGGAGTTTCCTGACGTATTCCCGGAGGATCTCACTGAGTTACCTCCTATCTGAAAAGTGGAGTTCGTAATTGAATTGATGCCTAGTACAGGATCAATATCAAAGGTGCCGTATCGTATGGCTCCAAACGAGATGCAGGAGTTGAAGAAGCAACTAGAGGAATTGTTGTCTAAGGGGTTCATCCGACCCAATGTATCACCATGGGGAGCCCCAGTGCTGTTCGTAAAAAAGAAAGACGGGAGCTTTCAACTCTGTATCGACTACCGTGAACTAAACAAAGTAACAGTCAAAAACAAATACCCACTTCCCCGGATTGATGATCTATTGGATCAGTTATCTGGTTCTACTATCTTTTCAGAGATTGATCTGCGTTCGGGATACCATCAGTTGCGAGTTAAAGATGGTGATATTCCCAAGACGGCTTTCAGAACCAGGTACGGGCATTATGAATTCCTTGTGATGCCCTTCGGATTAACAAATGCACCTGCGGTATTCATGGATTACATGAACTGTATCTTCCGACAACACCTAGACCAGTTTGTGGTGGTGTTCATTGATGACATTCTCATATATTCTAAGAGCAGAGTAGAGCACGAAGAACATCTCGACGTGTGTTGAGTATACTCAGGGAGAAGCAACTCTATGCTAAACTGAGCAAATGCGAATTTTGGCTGCCGGAAGTTAGATTTCTGGGCCATGTGATATCAAGCGGTGGAGTTGCAGTTGATCCAGGCAAGTTGGAAGCAGTTATGGACTGGAAACGGCCAGAAACAGTGACGGAGATACGTAGTTTTCTGGGTCTGGCAGTGTATTACCGCAGATTCATACGGGATTTCTCGCGTCTAGCCTTACCATTGACAAAGCTTACGAGGAAGAATCAACCTTTTGTATGGGGAGACGACTCTGAGGAGAGCTTTCAGAGACTGAGGGAGAGGTTGACTACAGCACTGGTATTGATTATCCCAGATCCGAGTGAGACTTATGTTGTCTACAGTGATGCCAGTGGGCATGGATTGGGGTGTGTCCTAATGCAACAGGGCAGAGTGGTGGCTTATGCCTCTCGTCAGCTGAAAACTCACGAGTTGAATTACCATACACACGATTTAGAGCTTGCGGCTATCGGGTTCGCTTTGAAGATATGGATGCACTATTTGTACGGTGTGACCGTAGAACTGTACTGTGACCACAAGATTCTGAAGTACCTTTTTGATCAACGAGAACTCAACATGAGACAGCGTCGCTGGATGGAGCTGATTAAAGACTACAACCTGGAGATCAAGTATCATCCGGGTAAAGCAAATGTCGTTGCTGATGCTCCTAGCAGAAAGACGGTGCAGGTGGCATACATGATGATTCAGGAGCAAAAATTGCTTGAAGATTTCAGAGATCTGAATCTATCAAATCAGATTTGTATGGGTCTCCACACACCACTGATGCCTATCTTGCAACTCTCCTTGTGAGTCAAGGGGAATATGATTTGAGAGATGAAGTTGAGGAAGCTCAGAAGCAAGATGATTGGGCTATCGAGATACGTGAAAAGATCTCTCGGGGTGAGACCCAAGACCATGACCTATCACCTAGCGGTTCGGTCAGGTACAAGAAAAGAATGTACATACCGCCAGTTGATGAATTGAGGCGGAAGATACTGGATGAGGCTCATAAGAGTAAATACACTCTACATCCAGGCATGGTCAAGATGTACCAGAACATGAAATCCGAACTCTGGTGGCCCGGGTTAAAGAAAGATGTAGCCCAGTATGTGGCCAAATGCTTGACCTGTCAAAAAGTAAAGATTGAACACCGTCGACCCCCTGGTCTTTTGCAAGGACTGGAAATGCCTGAATGGAAATAGGAGAACGTAGCCATGGATTTTGTGGTGGGTTTGCCCAAGATCAAGAATCATGATACGGTCTGGGTTGTTGTTGACCGGTTAACCAAGGCGGCACACTTCATTCCCATCAGTATCCATTACTCTCCGGAATGATTGGCGGAGATTTATATCAAAGAGATCGTGAGGCTACACGGTGTCCCTAAGAGTATTATCTCTGACCGGGATCCACGGTTCCAATCCCGTTTCTGGCAGGCAATACACGAAGGTATGGGTACCAAGCTGAGATTCAGTTCGGCTTATCACCCTCAGACCGACGGTCAATCTGAGAGAACAATACAAACGTTGGAGGATATGTTGCGAGCATGTGCCCTAGATTTCAAAGGAAGTTGGGATCGACATCTTTCGCTAGCAGAGTTTGCATATAACAACAGTTATCATGCTAGTATACAAATGGCCCCGTTTGAGGCATTGTATGGGCGGAAGTGTCAATCACCCTTATGCTGGACAAATTCATTTGAAAGGCAATTACTGGGGCTGGATATGCTTGAACAGACCTATGAGCAGATCGCGTTGATCAAGAAAAGACTCCTGGCAGCACAAAGCAGACAGAAGAGCTATGCTGACAAAAGGAGGAGACCTCTGAAGTTCTATGTCGGCGACCATGTGTTTCTAAAGTTATCCCCAGTAACCGGTGTCGGCAGAACGCTTAAGAGGAAGAAACTTAGTCCACGGTATGTGGGACCATTTGAAATTTTGGCCGAGCGAGGACAAGTAGCTTATCAGATAGCCCTACCCCCGAACCTGAGTAATCTCCACGACGTTTTCCACGTGTCACAATTGAAGAAGTACCAACCAGACCGTGATCATGTCATCGAGTACGAGGACGTTGAAGTACGGCATGACAATACCTTTATGGTCGAGCCGGAACAAATTATCGGACACCAGGAGAAACGGCTTAGAAACAAGACCATACCGATTGTGAAGGTAGTCTGGAAGGGTTTATCACCCGAAGAGGTAACTTGGGAAACTGTGAGAGAGATGAAGGAGAAATATCCAGAGTTTATGGCCCGGAGTTTAGTTACGATAGAGAAAATTTCGGGGCGAAATTTTGTTTAACGGGGGGAGAAATGTAATACCCGGATAAATAAAATGGCCATTTCTGATAAGTAAAATTGTGGTCTCAATTTCTATATTATATTTATCGTATTTATGAGGGAAAAATCCCTTAGAAATTAGGAAAAATATAATAAGAAGTCAAAATGACTAAAATGCCCTTATGGTGCATATAATGACCTAAGGAAATTATGAAAAATCCTAGGAGACAGTAAAATAATTATTAAAATTAAGAGAGTATATTGTCTCTAATTTTAGTAATTTAATAAAATATAAAATTGGAAAAATAATGGGGGAAAAATCAAAAAGTATTATAATGACCAAAATGCCCCGTAAATGTTAATATAATGCATGAGACATAAAATACTAATGTCAGTGCAAAAGTTGTAAGGTAATGAGTTGTTCTAATTAAGAAAATTATCAAAAATTAGTGGGTAATTAATTAAGTAATTATTGGCTAATTATTTGAGTTTAAACAACGGAAAATCCAAAGATAATTATGTAAAACCCTATAATTAGTGGGTTTTGGCTAAAATTAGCATAAAATATATTTCCTAATTAATTGAAAAATATGAAGAAAAATATATGAGGTTAAGAAATTTTAAGCCTAAAAACAAGTATGGACCAATAGGAAAATTTTGTAAGAAAATTATATAAAAAATTTATTAAATAATTATTTTATATAATAATAATTAATTAATTAATTAAAAAACGAAAATTTAAATAAATAAAAAAAGTGGCAGCCGAAATTTTTGCAAGAAAATAGGATAAGATTGAATGAAAAAAAAATCATGATATTTTCTTTGCACTTGTATTTAAATAATAATATAATTTATGAGAAAAAGCAAATTGGATAAATGGCCACCGATAGAAATTAAATTCTATCTAGAAAACCATGAACAAAGTTTCTAAAGTCAGAGAAGATTATTAAAGAGTGAATTTTTATCTCGAAGTAGACTGTCCCAGAAGTCATTTCCGAGATCGGTGGAATACTTAAGTAATAAGACGAAATAGGGTAATCTGTGAAAAAGGCAGATAGTCACAAATTGGAATTTGAAGAAAATAAATTATAACTCAATGTCTGGGGATGAGTTGGTAATCAACTGGACAAATTATGAGTCAGTGAATTTTTGTCCCGAAGTTGATGATATTCCGGAAATGATTTCCGTAACCGACGCGTTCTTTCGTAAAACTTCGGCAGGACCGGAGAAGACCTAAAAGGGATCAAAAATTTAGTTAACCCAGACATTTCTAATGAGTAAGAAAAGATCTTCAAAGTTGTGATTCCGGATTTTTGAGATTTTGCAAGATTACGCGATTAGGACACCGAACAGGGAACTTATCGGTAAGACGACTTCTAAAACAAGTTAGTGATGTCATGCATGACATCACTTTGTGCCACCTAAGGGGGGGGGAAGGCCGGTTTTGGGCATTTGGAGGGCCAAGATGAATCATTTCAAAGAAGTGCGATCCGACGGTCCAGTATCCGCCTGACAAAGTGTGAATAGTGACCATATTTTTGCCTATAAATAGCCCAAGCTCTCATTTGAAATTCTCACACCATTCTCTCTAGTCTAATTCGAAATTGAGGAGCAGCAAGGAAGGGAAGAAATACGGGGAAATTTGCAGCGAAGCTCTGAGTAAGTTTTTCGGTCCCTAGTCTTAAGTTCTTTCGGTAGTTTTGGTAGAAGTTCTGGTTAGATCTTTAGTTTTTCAAGTATGATTAGATATCATATGTTAGGTGTATTTTAAGTGTGAATTTCGAAAATCATGATGGAGTCAGAGTTCTGGCAAAATTTTGGAAATTTGGAGTCAAAGTAGCGAAGCTCTGACGAAATTCCGCCGATTAGGGGAATAGGGGCAAAAATGGTAATTTATACCTAAAATGCCTGTTATGATGTCAAATATTGATAATTGTGATATTATCATTATAGGATATCAGTAATCTTGATCTGCTGTCGTTACGCTGTCTGACGTGCCGCTGTCAGGACATTTCGCTGTTTTCCGTCAAAAGTACGATTTTTCGCCAGAAGTACCTACGCTCATCAACGAAGATACGAACGCGTACTGTAACACTAATCCTGTGCTGCTTAAGTACATATATGTGATAGATACGTTCACAGATTGATATACAGACAGTTTATACGGGTTATAGTCATAATAATGTCGTTATGTTTTCCTAGCGCTGAGGACACGAGAGGTTATCGTGGCACTGGTTTTTGTGTAGTCTGTTGTTGTTATTACCTTATGGGGCTTTATATACTGCTCTGTGCTTATGTTCTGTCGTCATATTGATCATGCATCTGTTGTATGCTTATGTACTGATATATTGTTGTATTGTCTTGAATATCTGTTGTCTGTATACTGTATTGTTTGAACATAAGGTTAACCGTTACGAGATCCAATGCGGTAAATTGGATCTCACTGTAGCTTTCAGGTCCGGAGGACCGAGAGTTGGAGACCGGGGGAAGCAGCACGATTAGACCGCTGGCCGGAGAATTTATATTTCCGTTTTGTTATTTACTTTTGAAGAAGTAGGATGACTGTATTATCCATACAATGTTACACTATGGTTTATATATTTGAATATGTATCAGATACTCTTTCGCTCCAATGCTCTACTTTGATTGAAAAAAAATATCCGCTTTTAAAATGGGATGTTACATGTTTTACGTAAACGTAACTACAAAACAACAGAAAGTCTTCAGCTGCTTCTCTATGCGTGCTGTTTGTCTTTATCCTCGGTCCTCCCGACCCTGAAGCTATGTTAAGAGCTGAAGTCCAACGCGCACTGGACCTCAGGTAACGGTTAACCTCATATTTACATATACATCATATGGATTACAGACAATTACACTGACATTGATAAATTATGCTCCATGTATTATTTTAAAAATCATGGGGCAACTTATGTTCCCCAAAATAATATTAAATTTCGCCTCATTATTTTCCAAAGAAAATAATCCCATAAATTACCTAAATTAGAGACAACATACTCTCTAATTTTTAATAGATATTTAATTGCCTCAAAGGATTTATCATAATATTATCAGAGTATTTTATGACCCACAAACTCACTTAGGGACTTTTGGCACTTTATTTCTTTTAATTTCAAGAGAATTTACCCTTGAAAATAAGATTATTACCTCACAGGATTTGAGACCACATATTCACCTATTCCCAATAGGTATTATTTACTAATTTATGATATTTATCATAAGTACGATTTTTAGGGTATTACACTAAAACTCAAAAAAAAAAAAAATCTTTGACAGGTGATTTATTTTTGTTTGATTATACTCGCAACTTGGGAGGAATTAATAAAACAATGCAAGTAACAACTCATCACTGACTTTGACAGCTTACTGGCTGCTTCAAGCAGCCTAGCTAGTTGCTGAAGAATAATCAATTCATAAACTTATTTGCAACGTGAAATGTCATACAGTTTTCCTTTGAATCATTGACGGGTAAATCAATTAGTCTTTGCCATTAATTAATTGAAGTTTACGTACTAAATTTGGATTCCAATTAATTCAGTTGCCCATGGGTAGGACCAAGGTTGTCAAACTTGCGAGTTTAAGTAAAATCGTGAGAATGACTTAAACTCGTATCGTAAACTCGTAAGAGTTTACTTTCACTATTAAATAGGTATTAGTAGTGTATAATAAATAATTAAAATATAAAAAAATGACAACAATTTGATTTAAATATATTTTAAATCCAAATAATTAAAATAAATCCATCAATATTCAAAATTTACCATATTTAACAAAGAAATTTCTATAAAACTCACATATAAAGCCACTGAGCATGATCAAATAAAAAAAAATAACACGAGTTTAAGGGTGAGTTAACATGATTTTGTAAGTTTGAAACGTAAAAACAGTAAACTCAGTGTATAAACTCATAAGTTTAACTGGGTTTACAACGATCATGAGTTTACTCTAGTGAATCGACTAGATTTGGTATACTAGAAACATAAAAACAGTAAATTCAGAGAGTTAACTTGTGAGTTTGACAACAATGGGTAGGACCTTGAAAATAGGATAGGAGGGAGTATTTTCACTAAATTTGTATCTCAATTAATTCAATTGGTCATGTAGATGCATTATTTACATGGAAAAAGTGCTGAGCAAAACGATTATAATTCTCTACCTGAGAAGTAATAGAAACGATTCATGTGACCGGTTGGGGAATTTTTGGGCTTCAAAATCCCAATTTAAACAAGCACAAAATGGCTCCAAAAGAGACAACATGGTTAAAGAAGCATATGAAAAAAAAATAAAAATTACCCTATGTTTGACGGATAATTTAATTAGTCTTTGCCATTAATTAATTGAAGTGATGCCCACCAAACAGATCTTTGCTATATAAATGCTGGTTCTATGAGTAGCCTCGATGTGCACAAAATTATTGTTCATTCACAAGAAAGGAACTTTCCAAGTTGTTAAATAAATTAATTCAGTTGGCCATGGGTAGGACCTTGAAAATAGGAAGGTAACAAACAGAGAGAGAAGTTGAATCCTAAAAATAATGACAGATGGGATATTGACTTTTCCATCGAATAGTACTTTGTTTCTAATTAACCCCAATCGCTGAACAATAGAAGCAACTTGGGAGGAATCAATATATATATAAAAACACATCCCTCAAGCCAACATCTAAACGGCTTATCCTTGGCTCCCCTCACAAAAACACTATTCATAAGCCGATGACGTCATCCAATATGGCTCGGCTTCACGAAGCTGATTCAACGCGGCTTTATCACGGTATTCACGGGACATTCTTTTCCCTTCTTTCCTTTTTCACAGTATGACATTGATGGATGAAATATGACATGATTTTTCTTTTTTCATTATATTGATTCTATTTCCCTTCTTCCCTTCATTTCTTTTTTTCCTTTTTCAACTTATACTATTAATGGATGAAATATTAAATGTTTTTTCCTTTTTCATTACAGAATTCAATTTCTCTTTTCCCTTCTTTCCTTTTTCACAGTATGACATTGATGGATGAAATATGACATGCTTTTTCCTTTTTCATTATATTGATTTTATTTCCCTTCTTCCCTTCATTTCTTTTTTCCTTTTTCAACTTATACTATTAATGGATGAAATATTAAATGATTTTTTCCTTTTTCATTACAGAATTCAATTTCTCTTTTCCCTTCTTTCCTTTTTCACAGTATGACATGATTTTTTGTTTTTCATTATATTGATTCTATTTCCCTTCTTCCCTTCATGATTTTTCCTTTTTCATTATATTGATTCTATTTCCCTTCTTCCCTTCTTTTTTCTCTGAAATTTCCCTTCTTGACAAGACTCAAATAAGGGCCCAAAATCCATTTTTTCCCTTTTTCAAATTATACTATTAATGGATGAAATATTAATTGTTTTTTCCCATCAATGTCATATTAAATCCTTTTTTTTTTCTTTTTCAAATTATACTATTAATGGACTAAATATTTTTTTTTTTGTTTAATATAGCTTTACTTATATCTCTTCTGTCATTTTATTTCCTTGGTTTGCAAAGCAGTGGAAGACCATGGACTGGT
Source organism: Acacia pycnantha (assembly GCA_025563575.1). Taxonomy (NCBI): domain Eukaryota; kingdom Viridiplantae; phylum Streptophyta; class Magnoliopsida; order Fabales; family Fabaceae; genus Acacia; species Acacia pycnantha. The sequence goes on along the minus strand of JAMWYP010000179.1, from coordinate 832,464 downwards.
TTATGGTTGCAGGATCTGGAACTTATGGATTACTATTGCCCAGATTGGAAAACAAAAGTCAACTTTAAATTTGCAGAATCACGTTCATCCAATTAAAAAATGAAGTATGTAAGTTATAGGATCTTGGTTGGTGATAAGCACTTGCTCCGGGCTTGAAGCCTGATGTGTGTATAAAGCATTTTTTTTTTTTTTATTTCAATGAAACAATCAAAATTTTAAATATTGTGGGTCCTAACTTTTTGGAATTAGGTATGTTGCGATGGTTGCAATGTTTGGGTGCATGCAGAATGTGATAAAATCTCCAGCAAACTTTTAAAGGTATTGTGGTTAATATAGCTTTACTTATATCTCTTCTGTCATTTGATTTCCTTGGTTTGCAAAGCAGTGGAAGACCATGGACTGGTTTATGGTTGCAGGATCTGGAACTTACGGATTACTATTGCCCAGATTGCAAAACAAAAGTCAACTGTAAATTTGCAGAATCACGTTCATCCAATTCAAAAATGAAGTATGCAGTAATTATTTGTTGATTTGTTTAGGTGTGTTCAACATTTTGATCTTATCTTGACACTGACGATTGCAGTCTTTTAATATTGTGACATTTTCTTGAGACAGTTCAATAGAAAATAACCAAGAACATATGATACCTGGGGAGGTAACGGTGGTGTGCAATGGCATGGAAGGAATTTACATTCCAAATATTCATTCGTAAGCCTTCACTTTCTATTGCTTTATTGAGTTTAATCTGCTCAAAATCTTTTGGGTTGCAATATTTAGTGGAAATAAAATTTATTATAATATCTTTGTGTTGTCTTTCATATATCAGAAGTGCTCTCTGTTCCTTTTCTTTTTAAATGAATTGCCTCAGGGTCTTTCATTTATTTTGTTGTGATTTTATAACGAATGGGAAAGAGTGTATGCTGAGCTGGAGAGACGGGTAACCTTCCGCAAGGACATGTTCATGGGAGCGATATTTTCAGGTAACCTTCTATTTGATGATGTTTATTTTTATTGCTTCTGTGATATGATGTGTGCATGTTCTTCTCATGTTTATTTTCATTGCAATCAACTGGAATAAAATGTTTTTCTTCTAGATACAAATTGCTTCTTCCATTTTGTTCTCTTTCTTTCATTTTTTCTCAAAATCTGAAACGCCCATGGTTTGGTAGGGATTACTAAACAGATGTCTCCTAGAGGATTTGGGGTGCAAATGTTCACTGCAAAACATCAGGCGTTTCAGTTTATTTTGCTCAAGGGGTTTGGGGTGCAAATGTTCATAATCACTGGGTATGTAGCAAGCCCCTTGAGAGTTGGATGTATGTTTTGTATTCTCTTGGATGGCTACTAACTAAAATCTGCTGCTTGTGGGAGCATTCCGATTCAAATTTGAACCGTAGCATTATGATAATATGATGATTTTGCTTTCCTGATCTAGATACGATAATATGATGTTTTTATACCATTATGATTATTTTGACAAACAATATATAAATTCATCCTAAACAGATGTCTCCTAGAGGATTTGAACATGAATGATCTCAAGTAGTTTGAAGTCAAAAACCTGTGATGTTGATATGAAGAAAAAGTCATCTCCCTTTTCAATAAACAGACTAATGTCAGGGATATTAAAACATCTTTCCAAGAAAGATGAAAGCACCAAGTCAAAGACAAAGTCACGGCAACTAAAGAAGAAAGCAACATTTGAATCAGGTTTATTTATTTATTTTAAACAATCAGTCAAATTTAGTTATTATTAGTGAGGATACCAATGTATATATTTAAACCAGTTTATTTTAATAGTTATGAAAAATGTAATTTTAAAAAATTATTGCCCACATTGGACAATGTAAAATAAAGTTCACACCTTATTCCATGCCTACTTATACATCATAATGTTGCATTTGACAGATTTATTTATCAGATTTAATAGTTTCTTTTTATTCGTCAGATTTCATATATCAGCAGAAACGAGAACAATATGGCTGAGGAAGGAAAACAAGCACAGGAAAAGGCACAAAAGTATAAATAAAGAGACAAAGGCTATAGTCAAATTTTGCAATTAATAAATTTGACCCTATGGTAAAGACAAGAACAAAGAAGCCTTCATTAAAGAAGTATAGAAGCTTTGACCAAAAGAAAAAGAAAAGAAAGAAAGAAGTATAGAAACTACCGAAGTTTTAATTACCAAATAGATAAGACTTAGAATTGAACCACTTTTGTGAATAATTTTGTTATTGATAGGAAAGTTAGAGAAATTACCAACTCGAAGTGAAGTACGACCTTAGTGCCTCATGGTTGAAGGGCTTTCATTAAGTTAGTGAAAACCTCATCTATCCATCTCGCCCCACTTTTCATTTATAATATAATATGTTTATAATATGTACTCTGAATCGATTGGAGAATATTATTAACATTGTTGAGGTTTTATTTCAAATGGTTAGTAATTCATTAATAGTGATATTTTAATATTATTTAAAGATAAGAAAATTATATCATTTTAAAAGTAAAATATGCTAAAGTAACTTATGAAATACTATCATCCGTGCAACGCACGGGGGAAATAAAAGCTCGTTAAGAAAACAAAGCAAGTAACAACTCATCACTGGACGAGCTCTGGACCGTCCAGATCTGATCTGGACGGTCCATATCTGATTTTTTTTACTTTTTAAATTTTTTATCTAAAATAATTTTAATGGGTAGAGAATCTAAGATAATCTCTCAACTAACATTTTTTGAAAAAATGATTTTTTCATATAGAAAAATAATAAAAATGAAAAATAATTAAAAAAAATCTGGACCGTCCTGATGGGATGGGTTCTCCCTGCCTATCCATTTGGATAGGCAGAGAATCTGATTCCCTCATCACTGACCTGCACCGCTTCCTGGCTGCTTCAAGCGGCCTAGCTAGTTGCTGAAGAATAATAAATTCATAAACTTATTTGCAACGTGAAATGTCATACAATTTGAATTTAAAATACATATAAATAAAATTGTTGTCATTTTTCATATTTTAATTATTTAATTATACATTAGTAATACATATTTATTGATAAAAATAAATTATTATGTATTTACGATTCGAGTTCATACTAAGAGTACATCACCCTCACAAGTTTGCTTAAACTCATTAGTTTGACAACCTTGATTAAAAGGGAATTAATGAAAAAAAAAATCTATTTTTTCTCTCAAAAATTTTATTAACCTCTTATTATATTTCTTATATTTCTATTACTGTTATAGTAGACTTTTAAGAGTCCATTACCAAAAATAAAATTTAAACATTAATTCTTAATTACTTATACTGAATTCGTATTTGATTTTGTGATTGGGACCATTAATACCAATATGTAACCAGTCCTTGTCATAGTGGTGGAGAAAATTAAATTGGTTATTCCTAGTGAGACGCATAAGAAACTTCAAATTTTGGAAGGTACAACTCAATTATAGCAACATAATTGGCAAAGAATTTTACCACCGTCAATCACACTCAACAAAATTTATACACCTTTCATTGAATTGCCATGTAAAATACTTTCTTCAAATATGCATAAGCTGATTGTGAAGTTTGCTTTGGTCTTAAATATAAAACCTCAATTTATCTTGTCTTTCATATTTATGATTTTTTTTCTCCAAACTATCCCTATTGTTCGTACTTGTTAATAAATGGTTTCTAAATGATAATAGTTTCGATTGCAAATGATTGAATGGGGCACCTTATAGTGAAACCAACACATATTTTTAATAAATAATTAATCTCATTTTCTTAATCTCCATATCTTAATTATTCAACTCTTACATTTAGGACAGTGAGAGTATATAATATGGCTAAAATAATTGTTCATTCACAAGAAGGGAATTTTCCAAGTTGTTAAATAAATTAAGATGGTGTATACTAGTTGACACATGCATAGACTGAAGGAGACTTGTATTCTTGTCCGACCGTCGTGTATAAAATGACTTTTTCGATACGTCCAATGCGCCTATTAGAAGTCTTTATATATATATATATATATATATATATATATATAAAATGGTTGATAATTGATCAATTTTTCTTGCATTTTTATTAGTTTTTATTCAAAGCTTGAGTATGTATATAAGATTATAAATTACAAAGGAAGTGTATAAATTATATACATCTCACATGTCACAATAATGTTATCTTCATTTCATTTTAAATTATACTTTATTGGTTATTTTTACTCTAATTCTTATAATCTTATAGCTTTTTTATTCGGAACCATTTTTATTATGCTTATATTTATTATTTAAAATAGTTCATATATAATTACAAGTATATTAATTTAATGACTATCAATTCAACCACAACTCATCAGCCCCTAGTTTACCTACTAAATAATGAACAAGTACACACCAAATTGTAGTACTCTGTTTCTAATTAACCCCAATTGCTGAACAATAGAGGCAACTTGGTAGGAATTAAGAAAACAAAGCAAGTCGCCACTCATCACTGACTTTGACCGCTTCCTGGCTCCTTCAAGCAGCCTAGCTAGTTGCAGAAGAACAGTAAATTCATAAACTTATTTGCAATGTGAAATTTCATACATTTTTCCTTCGAGTGATTGACGGGTGATTTAATTAGTCTTTGCCATTAATTAATTGAAGTGATGCCTACCCAACTCATCTTTGCTATATAAATGCTGGTTCTCTAAGTAGGATCGATATGCACAAAATATTTTGCTAAGTATCATGCCTTCCATAATGCTGCTTCTTGTAATACTATCCTCGATTGCCTTGCAATTTACAGGTCTGCTCTCTCTTTCTCTCTCTTTCTCTCCCTCTATATATCACTGTCTCTCTAACTATCTCTTGCCAATTTCATTGTACTGAAAGGTCCACTACTGGGGAAAAAAAACAATTGTTAGTATAGCATAAAATATTTTTCTAGTGGCACACCCAGTAGCTACCAAACCGCACCTGAAATATTTTTTCAGTAACACCCAATATCCTAAACTAATTTTTATAGTGCATTTAGCACTCTTATCTACTTTTCTCATTATATTGGAGCCAGCACCCTAAATTTTAGATACTGAGTGCTAATAAAAAAAATATTTCAAGATATTAGATGCACCAAAAATTGTGTTACAATACTGGGTATTGTTGAAAAAAATAATAAAAAGTAATGAGTGAACTAAAAATTAATTTAAGATATTGATTGTTACTAGAAAAATACTTCAGGGTGAAATTTAAAATGTTGATGACCCTCACATCTTGCACCCAATACAGCGTAGTTTTCGGTAATGGAGAGGCAAAGGAAGGTAACAACCAGAGAGAGAAGCTCAATCCTAAAAAAAATGACAGATGGGATATTGACTTTTCCATTGAATAGGAAATCTATAATTCTATATTCCTAATTTGTTTTTAACTCTTATGTGACCCTATACAATTTGAGAATTATCAGCTTAATTTGTTGTGCATGGTGCAGCTGTGAATTCCATAGGAGTTTGTTATGGCGTTCAAGGAGGTAATCTCCCAAGAAGAAAACAAGTGATAGATTTATACAAATCCAATGGCATTACTAGTATGCGAATGTACTTTCCCGATAAAGAAGCCCTTCAAGCCCTAAGAGGTTCAAACATAGAAGTGTTGCTTGATGTGGCTAAGGATACACTTCAATCTCTTACTGATTCTGCATCAGCCAACGATTGGGTCAAAAAGTTCGTAGTACCCTACTCAGATGTCAACATCAAGTACATTGCTGTTGGAAATGAAATTATGCCTGGTGACGTAGAAGCAAAATATATTCTACCTGGAATTCGAAACATTCAGAAGGCAATTGCTTCAGCAAATTTACAAGGCAAAATTAAGGTCTCCACAGCAATAAGAATGGATTTACTTGAAAACACTTTCCCCCCTAGGGATGGCAAGTTTACAGATTCTGCAACTCCATACATAAAGCCAATTATTGACTTCCTTGTCAGTAACGGAGCACCACTTCTTGCTAATATTTATCCCTATTTTGCCTACAGTGACCGAAGTACCAACATTGCTCTTGACTTTGCTTTGTTCAGACAACAAGGAACAAATAATCAATATCAAAATTTGTTTGATGCAATGTTGGATTCTATATACTATGCTCTTGAGAAGGTAGGAGGACAAAATTTGCAGGTTGTTGTATCTGAAAGTGGGTGGCCTTCTGCTGGAGGAGATAAAGGGCCTAGTGTTGATAACGCACGCACTTATTATCAGAATTTGATTAATCACGTCAAGGTGGGCGGGACTCCAAAGCATAAAGGGCCTATTAAGACTTACTTGTTTGCCATGTTTGACGAAAACCAAAAGCCAGGTCTACAAACTGAGAAGCATTTTGGTTTGTTCAACCCTGATAAGTCACCCAAATATGGAATCAGTTTCAAATAATTCTACTCTATTACAAAAGAATAATAAACTATGTACTTTGTGTTGCTTGTAACAAGCGTGCCATGAGCATGCTCGTGTTTCTTTTTGAGTGATTAATGTATCCACAACTCCATGTTTCAAAGTTCGAATAGAAATTTCCGTTTTGTTTTCACGCAAGTTCCAATTAAGAAAATCTGTTTGCAAAGTTATTTTGTATTTTTAATCAGTAAGTTCATCTTTTGTGCGTGCGCGCATGTGTGTCATATATTTTTTATGTTGCAAATGTTATTAAGTCATGCTTGTTTGAAAAATATGAAGTAGATTAATTATCTACAAGGCATAGTTAGGGTCCTTATTAGAGGAAGGATCTGAGGATTCATTTTCAACATTATCAAGTAATATGTTCATTTAATTTTCATGGCTAGAGAATGAACAAGAGCGGTGAGTTACTTCATGGTGGTGTCCATTCGTGCTTGCTTGCTCATTCCGGTATGCTGGATTGTATTATTGTGCTTGCTCATAAGTGATGCAGATGGAGCAGGACAGAAAAGATAGAGTTTGATCGAACAGGATGAATAATGGAAAGGTGAAGGAGAAGTTCAGATGTTTAAAGAGAGTCGAAGTAGAAGTTGAAAAGGGTTTCACGGGTTCTCATGTCTGCCGAGAACGGAAGTTAATATAAAATGTTTACGGAAGTTGATATATATATATATATATATATACTTTTTTTTTTTTTACCTAATGGCTATTTCTTAACAACTGTACGTCAAGCTAAGTTTTTATATTTTAAGAAATAATACATCACAATAACATGTGATCATTGTTGTTTTCTTTGAGCATTTGTTTAACCACTCTCGACGTATTTTATTATAACCATTAAATATAGTTTTCATGGTCTTTGTAATACCCTAATTTTCATAATTCTTATAAACATTGTATTTTGAAAAATAATTAGCAAAATATAAAGGTGAATATGTGTCTCAAAGAATTATAATCTATTGATTATATTTTCACCCAAATTTCACTTTGGAATTAATTAACCAATGGTTAATTATGAGACATTATTTAGGGGCTATTTAATGTGATATAAATAGCACATAAGATAGTAATTAATTTATAATTAGAGATAAAAAACAGGGTTACGAAGACCCTTAGCCAAATTAACATAGATTAGCAATTAATAATTAGCAAATTAGCTTGTGCTAATTGGGGTAGTGGCTTATGATTTCAACTTGATTAAGGGAAATCAAATAACCAATGACAAATGCAATTAGTGGGCATATAAACACTTGTTTAGCATTTTAAATAGCTTCATGAAACAGCTCTAAAAATCCTAGCATTTAGTCCAGATGGGAAGAATGAGCATAAGATGATGAAATAAAATTATTAAATATTAGTGTTGAAAGGTCAACAAAAGTGGCGCATGCATGAAGGAGTTTTGGATGAAAATTAATATTAAATAATCTAAGACACTTGGCAATTAAAAAATGCATGAAATGGTTAAAGAGAAGGAGACATGTCGGCAGCCCTTATGGAAGGATGAGATTTGATTTCATAAAGTGGAAATAGATCTATGGTTGTAAGGAAGGAAGGAAAATTGGAACACTTGGTGAATTACTATCTTAGCCTTGGCAATTTGCCTATAAATAGAGGCTTAAGCTCTCTTCCGTCTTCACACCAACACAAGCTAAAACATCTGATTTAGTGAGTGAGAAGAGAGAAAGCTTGAGCAAGAGGAAGAAGGAGCAAAGTTCTTGAGGTAATTCTTGAGATTTGGTTTTTAGTTCTTGAAAAATGGTAGTTTAATCTAGGAAATTGTTAGGAGAATTCCTTTACTCTTTTTTAGGCCTCCTTGCATTAAAAAATGCCTAATGAGGTAAAAACATTTTGGGAAATAATTTTTGATATTAATGAAATAAGATTGTGAAAATTGTAGAATTTCCAAGTGTTAAGCTTTCTACTGGCATCGAAGTTGATGCTGTTATTTTATGTAGTAAATGAAGTCATTAAATCATGAAATATTACAGGAATAAAGTAGACATGTAGGGCTTTCTAAATATATAAAATATGAAACGTTTTGATCTCTAGTCAAGGAGATATGAATTTTTGAAGAAACGCCTTGTTTAATTGATTTAAATCTGAACAGTGTTTGAAAACAAAAAATCTGGGAATGATTCTTGATGTTCTAGCTTCTAGGAATATTTTTCCTTTAAACTAGGCATGTCAAGGGTCATGAGTAATTTTTAATCACCCAAATATGATTTTTTTAGAATTAATTATGATTTTGCAAAGTTAGTGAAAAATCTGGGCAAAATGCTGGAAATTGCATTTTTAATAAAATGTAAGGGTAATAGTGGAATAACAAATCCACCAATGGTAGAAATGTCAAAATAGGTGAAAATATACTTTTTGATTTTATTCTATGAAAATATGATATTAATTATAATATCATGGAAATGGGAATAATCCGACGGTAACATTATAGGATATCCAGGAAGTCCGGAGTCGGATTCAAAAGGTTGGGCGTTATGCGGTGAAAGGTACGTTTGCGTACTGGTAACTTTAATCGCCTATATATTGTATGATTATATATGATTGAATGATTCATGAAGGCGTGGACAATACTAGGTCTTGGGTCATGCACCGTGACTAAGTTATGGGCCTTAGATCACATGTTTATATACATTCAGCTTTGTGTGGGTTATAGTCATGATAATGCCGTAGTATGTTTTCCTAGCGCTGAGAACACGTGGATTCGTGGCACAGGGTGAGTGTGCAAACGCTGTTAACATTACATTTGTTGTGTGCTATGTATTGTTGTAACCTTACATCTGTTGTGTGCTATATATGATTGATGTTGATATGTAATGAATATCTGTCATATATTGTTATATCTGCTATAGAGGTTAACTGTTACCTAGGATTCAATGGATATTGAATCTCAGCCCTGACTAAAGGTTCAGCAAAGGAACCGGGATCTGAGAAGACAACATGGACGAAGCTGAGAAGAGGCACCGGTAGATGGAGCCGTGGAAAGACACTGGCCGAAACGAAAGTCTGAAGAAGGGCATAGTTTCTAGCATGAATCCGATAGAGTTGTTTCAAACCATTTGGTGCTTAAACTAAGAAATGGTTGGTCTAAGTGGTTTAGTCATAAGTTACCGTGAAAGACGGGGATACTTCCACTAGACTTTACTCGCCCTGGCCAAATGGGTTTGATTAACTATATTGGTTTCTAAGCCACAAGTCTAGTTAAGGCTTGATTTAAGATTGTCTAGTTATTATGTAAGAGTTTTAATTATACAAGTTCTGTATTATTATTGTATTACATGAATATTCATTTGGAAAATTTTAATATACCGCTTATGCCTAGACATTTTATATCAATTACTCATCATTCAAACGTTAACGCATGCTCTCCGTTATGCTTTACTCTGAGTTGTTAACACCGTATTCCTAGATATTACGTGTCACCGGGCATAATAAATGGTATGGAGTCTGGGGTGTTACAATCTCTGCCCATCATATTCGATCATGCTTCTCTTTAACCTTTAAGTATTAATTGCCATATATCTGCCCATCATATTTAAGTATTAATTGTCATATATCATATTCTGTAGTTGCATCAATTTCCACCAATGCCTTCTGATTTAATTATATGTTTATATTTGGTGAAATTTCGACCAAGAAAAACTAGGAAAATATCTCCTTCCAGCAGCCCATCCAACACATCACTCCCTCCTCCTACTATGGGCTTTAATCGGGCTCATATTAATTCCCTCCAATCCTCCTCCTATTAAAAGTTGTTACGAGTACATATAATGTTACATTGAAAGTCAGCCAATGACTCGTTTTGTTTTGTTTTATCATGGGCTTCATGCTTCATATTTTCTCATAGTTATTTGGAAGAATATCATTTAGGTTCTAACCACCAAAAATAATATATTGACAAGCCTCATAACTTGTTAATGTTAGCTCTTTCATTTATCAATATAATATGATAGTTCTTCAATTGTCAATGGAACATTTATGATATTATTTCTCTTGGTTGGGACCTAAATGATATTCTCCCCAGTTACTTTAATGTTTATTGGACTTTTTATATTCTCCCTAGCTGTTGACGTCTATTTTATGCCTCGTTTTATTTAGTTAATAATACAGTTCCGTTATTCATTTAAAAAGGTCTTTATAACTCAATTATCTGGAGTTTATAAGAGAATTTCCCCGAAACCTAATAACACATATATATACTGTTAACAAATATAATTATAGAAGTAATTAGAGAAACATAATGAAGAAGATTAACAAGCTTGTATTCATCATATATAAGAGCAACATGCTCATACCTATAACCCACTTAGTTTATCTCTAATCTACCCTCGATCACTTGAGGGAGATAACCAAAGACCTAAACCAATTAAGATCTTGGAGAGGGAGAACAAGTTAACTTCCTCTCTTTGATGAGGAATCTGCATCCCACATATTAAACAATATTAGCTATGAACCTTTATATAGACTAGGGCCCTAACTAACTAATCAAGTAATAACATCTAATATCTTTAACACGCCCCCTCTAGTTGAACACTACTAAACACAAAAAGTGTCAAGTTGAACAACACAAAAATAAGGGGCAAGGTGAATTAAATTGAATAGTTTTCCATTCACACAAACAATACAAAATTTCTTCATAACATTCTTCTCCATGTTAATCCTCATAATGCATGCTTGCTGCTTCAATAGGCCTCTAGCCCACACTACTACAAAAAAGCCCTTTAACGTCCCAAAATAAGCCCAATTAACATCCCTTATTCATGGGATGTCTATTTAGGAGACGCAGTAAAGTTATACTTTTGGAGTCCCAAATTGCTACGTGTTTTTTTGCTACGGAAAAAATCCGTAACAAATCGATTTTGTTACGGAAAAAAAGCCTTTTTCCGTAGCAAAATCGATTTGCTACGTAATTTGCTATGAATTTTTTTTATAGTCGGTGAAAAACAGAAACTTCACAGAATCTAAGGAAAACTCTAATCGTTGACATAGGAGCAACCGAATAACTTACCTTTTAATCAGTTTCTAGTTTGTTCGTTTGAGTTCACTGATTCTCACCGTCACAAAACCTCTGTTTTCTGGATCCAAAAACAGGGCAGCTAGCGCTTTGAACTCTCTCTCTCTCGTTCTCTCTGTCTCTGCTTCAACCAAAGCAAGGTGAATGGAGGACAGTGAGAGAGTTATGGTTTTATACTGAACTTATGATCCAGTCCGATGGTATATGGTGCTGGGCTCAAGGTATCTGGGAGAGCATGGTTATTTCTGTTCTTGCGTGTGCATAGTCGAGGCCGCAGGGATACGTTGACGAGGAAGATATGGCATTTTGCTTTTGCGTGATCAGCTTGTCACAGCAGGCCGATAGAATGAGTTAACGTGTTTTAGCTGAGAATAGATTAGAGAAATAGGAATTATATATACACACACCTTGCTGCCTCTCTCTCTGTCTCTCTCTGTCTCTCTCTTTGCTTAACTGTCTCGTGCAAGTTGGTTAAATGAATGAATAATGGTTTGGGTTGAATATACATATGTTGTGGAAATATAAATCGAGTAGGGAAGAAGGAGAACACAGACAGATTTGATTAACGTGGGAAAACCTTCCTCAAGGTGAAGAAGAAAAAACCCACGGGACACTAGTCCAGTATCAAACTTCCACTATGAAAATAATGGGTACAATCAATCTATCATTCAATCTCTAAACTTCCTCTAGAAAACTCAAGCTTCACCAACAATGGTGGTACTCAAACTCTCAGAGTTCTCAGACACTCTTTTTCTTTTTTCACTCTGGCTTTTTTCTCTCTCTTTTTTCCAAGAGTCACACACTATATATAAAGAGAAACAAAAGGAATACAATCAAATCTAGAAATTAGGAAGAGTCATTCCCAAGTTCAATAAAGTCTAGAAATTAGGAAGAGTCATTCTCAAGTTCAATAAAGTCAACCTCGAGTCTTGAACCCACTTTCAAATAAGTCAAATAGTCACACTTGGAACCCCACAATGCATTTATGGAGGAACAAATTTCCAACAACATATGAAGAGTGGAATATCACCTAGAGGGGGGGTGAATAGGTGATTACAGAATTCTTTCGCTGATTGCTCAAGACCTTTCGCTGAATGCTCAAGAATAAAGTCACCCACACAACAGATGTAAGTTAAGGCAATGTAGAAATAGAGATGAGAAGATTCACACAGAGATGTATACTGGTTCGGTCCAAACCTTGACCTACATCCAGTCCCCGGAAACACTCCGAGATTTCACTAACACACCTAGAAACTCTAGGATTTTACAATTGCCCAGAAACACTCCGGGACTTTTCACCACCTAGAAACACTCTAGGATTTTCCTTGCCTAGACACCTCTGGGACTTTTCACCACCTAGAAACACTCTAGGATTTTCTCTGCCTAGACACCTCTAGAACTTTCTCTGCCTAGACACCTCTAGGACTTTACAAGCACAATTACACACTCTGCACTAGAGCTAATCCTTTCCCTAGGACTCACTCCCCCTTACAAGTTGTAATTGTATATCCCATACTTAAGGTTCCACAACCTTAAGGTTTACAGATAATCAATAAGTGTTTAGACTCCTCACTGAGTAGATATATGATAAACACTGAAGCTCTAAGTATCAAAGATACTGTACAGACAGAAACCTAAAGAATAAATGAACTAATGAAGTGTATTTCGTTTTTGTGTGTTGTGTCTTGTTGAAGACTTGAATGCAGCTCTATTTATAGCAGCAAATCATCTTCTGACCGTTGCTTCTCCATTCAGATGAATGCCCATTCGAAATTATAGCTGTTGTGAGCATGGATGGAGAATATAGCTGTTGGGGACATTTGTAGATTTGAATAATTGAAAGTTGGCTCTTCAAGAATGTCTCCCATGCTTCCTTGTTTGGAGGATAATGTTGTTCAGCTTTTAGATAGTTGTTTCCTTGTCTTCTGCATAGAGGAATGGTTGTCTCTCTTTCCAGGCTATCACCATTTGCTGTGAGAAGATATATTAAAATAATATAAGTTGCTCATTGGGTTGCTTTATTTGACTTTAAAGCAAATCCATATCTTCTGAAATCTCACAAGCAAACTGGTTAAGATTGGTTAGAAATATAGATATAAAACATGTCAATCAAGTACAACCAATTCGCAGCAGAAGGCTAAAGTATATATCAAACTGAACAAATTAACCTCAACAGCGTTCATCTCTTCTGACGTCCCAAACTGGAGTTTCCAAATGCAAACTGGAGTTTGGAACTGTTCACTTAAGTGCAAACTCGAGTTTGGAAACTCAAACTCGAGTTTAGATCTTTCTCAGGAATATGTCGCGATTGAGATTCGAAGAACATCTTGAATTTGAAGCCAAACTCGAGTCATTAAGTGACTAACTCGAGTTTGGGAGTTCCTCTGCCCTTGGTTGCTCTCTGTCTGATGTAAACTCGAGTTTAGGTATCACAACCTCGAGTTTGGAATATGCTCTGATGATCTTTGCTCTCTGTGTTATGCAAACTCGAATTTCCAACTTAATGACTCGAGTTTAGGTCTTTCCCAAAATCAGATTTTAGCCTCTGTCCCCGACAAACTCGAGTTTGGATTCTCAAACTCGAGTTTGCTTCTTTGATAGCAAACTGTGCAACATCTTGAACAGACAGTCAAATTTCGAGGGTCATATCTCCCTGGTATGAACTCCGTTTTAGTTGGTTTAAATCTCGATGGAAAGCTCTTTGAGTCTTCTTTCCAATGCTACCAATTTCAGCTCAATCGGATTTGTACTATGTGAGATATACTCAAAACATTGAAGGTTGATCTGATGTGTGACGTGGATATCACTGTCAACTTCATAAATTCATATCTCCTTCATCTGATCTTATTTTGGCTTGAATTGTATATCAAAATGACGCATTGGGAGTCTAGTTTCATATGTCACTGGTTTCACCTCAATCTGATCTCTGGTTTATGAGATATCATCAAATTACCAAACGTCGCCTGAGTGAAACGTGAAACAGAGTTGCTGAAATGCTGAAGACCGCTGCGAACTCGAGTTTTGTACTTAATGACTCGAGTTTGGCTTGTCCAAAGATGCAAACCATTGTAGCGAAGTAGGAAACTCGAGTTTGGAGATCTGAACTCGAGTTTGCTCATCCTGGAACTGATTTTTTGCTGGTTTTAACTCTGAATTGATCCATTCCAGCTTCCATATGATCTTGGAGACTTCTAGCATTAATATAAGAACTTGAATAAAGATGTTCCACTACATTGCAAGTTCTTCCTTCTTCAATTTCTTCTCTCCTTCAAGATTATCCCCCAAAATCATTTGATAACTTCTTGCTTCCTTGATTTTATGATATTCCCATTATATTGTGCAAGAGCTTCTTTCTTCAATCAATATTCTTGATAGTTCTCCATCATTCAAGTATACTCCATTGTAGCTCAAATATGATGAAGCTTCATTCCAACTTCTGTTTTAAACTTTGCATCTACATTAAATATAGGAATTAGTCAAAGTAAAAGATAAATGTAGTATGCAACCTTTTTGCTCTTAAGAATGGCATCTATATAAGACATCATCAAAACTAATCAAAGCCAACAACATATATATTGGGCTTGAGATGAGAAGGGATATGCTGGAGGTGTTTTGGATAATTAAAACTCAAGGCATAAAGGATTGGGCTAAACGTGTGTCGCTGCATATATTGGAAAATTGATGATTTGAAGGAGTATGGGCTTGTATAAGAATGTGAGAAATATTTCTCGCACTTTAATCCTCTACAAGGCTCTTATGTACAAATTAGGATGATTACTCAATTTATTGCAATTATTGGATATTTATGGAAAATAAATCCTTAATTTAATATAAGCATTTTTCTCTATCAATTTATTTTCCCTAAACCATAAAATATTGATTTCATACTTTTTCTTTGGCCTAAATTATTCCTTGAATTTATTCTTTTCCCAAAATAAATTAATTAAGGGAAAAATATGCCTTAATTTCCAATAATTATTCTCATAATTATTTTAAGCCAATGTCCAAAAAAATCAATCTCCATATAATATTTCAAATTTTCAAATCCCAAAATTTGGGATGTTACAGGCAGATCATGTGCTCTACCAGGGTTTCGACAGTTCTCATTCTCTCATGTGTCCAGAGAATAGAAATCACGAAAGATGTTCTTTTACTTAAGTGCTTTGGTTGTTGCAATGGTTGGAGGTAGTTATGCTGCAGTCCCCTTATACAGGAGATTTTGTCAAGCAACTGGCTATGGAGGCAGTACTGTTCAGCGGCGAGAGGTTTGATTTTTTTTTTATTTTTTATTTTTCAAAACAAGTGTCAGCAATACTTATGCCTGCTGACTACTACATTTTAATTTTATTCAGACTGTTGAAGAGAAAATTGCTCGACATGATAATGATAATACAGTCACTACAAGGTATAATCATATTCATGACCTCTAAAGGTGGTTATTCTTGTTCCTCTGTTTGTTGAATTTTGCGTTTGAGTTTGCTGTTCAAGTTCCAACAATCTTTTATCATTTTGACATATTGTAGTGTCCATGCTCATTTAATGAAGTCCTGATTCAATTTCTTTATGCTCCTCCTCCTTTCTTCCTTTATGTTGTGAAATTGTTAAGTATTCTCTAATCTCTCGATAAAAGTGAAAGCAAATAAAGATTTGCCAACAGATATATTATTTAGCTTTATGCTTTACTCGAACAGAACTTTATGCAAGGAATTAGCCTCTTTTAAATTGGGAATTATATTGCTCTTCCAGGTCTATTATGGCTTGTTACAATTGATACGTCAAAAGGGTAATGAGTGATGATCTTGTGTCAACTACCTAGGATGGTTGTTCCTTTGGCTTTATTAATCTTTAACTGTCTATATGAAGTTTGCTTACAGTATATTATTCAGTTTGATGAGTTGTTCCTCAATCAGAATTTAGGCTTATGATATCAGACCGTTTTCAAGTGTTAATGGTTTGATGAGTTGCAATTTATATCATCTTCAAGGGAAATTGTGGTGCAGTTCAATGCTGATGTTGCTGATGGTATGCCATGGAAGTTTACTTCTACTCAGAGCACTACTACAAAAATTGGATATTACTACCCTAAAAAACGTCCTTATTTAGAAATAGGACGTCCAAAGTGAAGGCGGTGGCATTCTTGTAATTATATTTAAAGAAGTTGAGCCTTCAGCGTCCTGAATAAGAAATCAGGACTCCTTAAATTGATTTTTGGCGTCCTGATTTGTTTTCAGGACGTCTTTAATGTGTCAATTCTTCGCTCCCTGAATTTTTTGTTTGGCGCCAAGGATTTTCTTTTAATATTAATTAGAAAATTTAATAATATTGGCGACCTGAATCATAATCAGGTTGCCTATATTTTAAAAATGGCGACCAGATTTTGATTCAGGTCGCCTATATTTTAAAAATGGCGACCTGAATTAGAATCAGGTCGCCATTTTTAAAATATAGGCGACCTGATTCTGATTTAGGTCGCCATTTTTAAAATATAGGCGACCTGAATCAGAATCAGGTCGCCATTTATAAAATATAGGCGACACGATTCTCATTCGTGTCGCCAAAATTGGAATATAGGCGACTGAAAGATGATTCAGTCGCCTATAGTCAATTTTTTAGGTTAATAAACTCGCGCCTCTTCATTTTCCCTCACACACTCATACTCTGACAGAGGCCGCGAAATACTCTCAGACTCACTCTCGTTCCGCTCTTCGTCGCTTTCCTTGCCGTACGTCTCCGCCGTCGCTCCTTCGTCTCCGCCGTCGTCAGCGATCGATCACAGTACTCTCTCGCTCACTCCGCCTCTTTCGCCGATCGAAGAGACCCACCAAACCCAAGTAAGCTTGTTCGGATGTTACTCTTAAGTTCTTTGATTCCTAATAACCCATTTTAATTGTTAATGCTTCTTGCTTATGGATTGGATTTTTGCTTCTGATTAGGATTCCTGCCTCTCACTCGCTCACTCCACCTCCTTCCCGATCAAAACCTGCGAAACCAAGTAAGCTTGTTCGTTCTTCTCTTTCTTTGATTCCAAACCCCATTTAATTGGTAATGTACTTCTTGCTAATTAAAAAGAATACAATTTGGAACTGCTCTTATTTGTAGATTTTTATTCAAGTAAATTTGGTGGCCAACTAAATTGTCTAAAGCTTCATTAAATTGGTCATGTCACACCGATTGGTTGTAGTAGTTGATTTTGAAGGATTATAGGAGTATTTTGTGATTAGATAGTGGTTTAGTTTTGGTTGTTCTTATGCCTCTGGTCATTCATTGATTCTCTGTTAGATGTGCTTTGTGTTACTCTTCCCTATCGAACTTCTATATTCATCGTAATCTCTTGGAGTCTGCTTTATGATTAAGGCCCCAATGTCCTTAAAGGTAATACTTTGATAGCAATTAATTCAATGCAAAACACTTCTAGCTTTAAGCATTGTAAAAAGCACGTTTACTTTAAGTAAACATTGACTCTATGGCTCTATGGTTTCTTTATCTTACATAATTGATAAATTGTTTAGCTGAAATTGGTTTAGTTAGTAAGTTTAGGGTTATTAAGCTGAAATTGGTTGTTATTGAAATTTTGGGATGTCTTACTTTTAAGGGGAAATCTTTGCGAAATTTACTTAAAAGAAAACATGTCGTTCTTGAAATTGACATGAACTTGATGTTGTTGGAAATGTTAGGTTGTAATAAAATGGGTCATAGTTGGATGAATGCATTGAGAACTAGTGAAGAATATGAGAATGGGGTGGAAGAGTTTATTGAATTTGCTAGAAGGAATGTGGCCACAAAAATAGGATGTATTATTGTCCATGTGTTAATTGTTTAAATGGGAGTCGAAGGGTTATTGCTGATATAAGGGACCACCTACTTTGTGATGGAATACACCTTCGATACACAACGTGGATATGGCATGGTGAGGAAGTAAGTACCGGTGCGTCCCATGCAAATGAAGTTGAGGTAGATGATGATGATGGAATGGAGAAAATGATTAATGATGTTGAGGCGAATCTTTTGCACAATCGGGTGAATATGAAAGCGTGCGGAGTGATGCGAGACACCTTTGTTCCCTGGGTGTACTAAGTATACACGGTTGATGCGACCTTACATTTGGTCAACTTAAAGGCAACTTGTGGGTGGACCGATAGCGCTTTCACGTCGCGCTTGAATTGTTGTGTGATATGTTGCCGCTTGATAATGTACTTCCAAATCGTATGTATGAGGCCAAGAAAATCTTGTCTACGATGGGTATGGAGTATAAAAAGATACACGTTGCCCTAATGACTGCATATTGTACGAAACGAGTACGAAGGCCTCAGTAATTGTCCGAAGTGTAAAACTTCACGATACAAAGTGAAGAAAGTTAGTGTTTCTGGAGAGCAGACAACAAAAAGGCAACCTTTGAAGGCATTGTGGTATCTTCCAATAATTCCACGGTTTAAGCGTCTGTTTACTAGTGAAGCAACGACGAAGAAGTTGAGATGGCATTCTGATGAGAGAATATCCGATGGAAAATATCTTCGGCACCCGTATAGTCGGGTGAAACATATCAACGTCATATTGGGTAAGCAGCAAAGGAAGGCGAGTGAGAAGAATATATGGAAGAAGAGATCAATTTTCTTTGATCTTCCATATTGGCGTAGTCTTGATGTGAGACACAGTCTTGATGTGATGCATGTGGAGAAAACGTTTGTGATAGCCTTGTCAGTACTCTTTTGCACATACCGGGAAGACTAAGGATGGAATTAGTGCGAGACTAGATCTGGTTGACATGGGAATAAGAGAAAGGTTACATCCACGAGTAATGGAAGATGGTAAGAGGGCATACATGGAGCCAAAGAACTCATACACTATCAAAAGCGGAGAAGAAAAGTTTGTGTGGATGTCTATATGACATTAAGGTGCCACAAGGATATTCTTCTAATTTGAGAAAGTGTGTCTCAATGAACGATTTGAAGTTAGTGGGAATGAAGTCCCATGATTATCATGTGTTGATGCAACAACTACTACCAATAGCTATAAGAGGCATTATGAAAGATGAAGTTCGATCCACTATAACAAGATTGAGTATTTTCTTCAATGCTATCTCGCAACAAAGTCATTGACATTGAAAAGTTGGATGAATTGGAGAATGAGGGTTATATTATTTTGTCCCAACTAGAGATGCATTTCCCTCCCGCCTTTTTGATATCATGGTGCACTTGATAGTGCACTTGGTAAGGAGGTAAGACTGTGCGGTCCGGTTTACCTAAGGTGGATGTACCCTTTCGAGCGATACATGAAGATCTTAAAAGGGTATTCTAAAAACCCTTATCGGCCGGAAGCCTCAATAGTTGAGAGATATGTAGTTGAAGAGGCTATGGAGTTCTGCAAAGATTATCTATCAGGGCCGACGATACAATCTCAACATGACGAGGGGATAAGCGAGGGAACTCGAGGAATCAAACTGAAGAATAAGCCTCGTGAAGAGGTGTTGCAAGCACACCTGTACATCTTGAATAATACGGAAGAAGTTCAACCATACATTGATGCTGTGCAAAATAGTGGGGTGATGGTTGAAGCTGAATCCATGCACTTTTCGAGTTCGAAAGACAAAAACCCGGTGGTAGCATCAATGGCCTATTATGGAGTGATCGAAGAAATATGGGAGATCAACTACAGCAAGTTCAAAGTTGCTTTATTGAAATGTAAGTGGGTTAGCAATAATGCTGTTGTAATAGATCCTAAATTTGGATTTGTCTCGGTTGATCTTCAAAGACTTGGTCATAGAGATGAGCCATTCATTTTAGCAAGTCGGGCGAAACAAGTGTTTTATGTTACGAGACCCGCAAATAAAAGAATGTCCATTGTACTTCAAAGTAAAAAACGAAGTATGGTGAAGAATCCTTGAACCTTGACGACACACTCCCTTTCACAACAAATCCACCTACAACACGTGAAGTAGAATTGATAGATGATGAAGAATATGCTGCAAGAAAGGATCATTGTGAAGGAATATGGGACACCATGTAAAGTAAGATCTTCAGTTACAAAATGATTTGTTTAACTACTATGTTCTTTTTGTGGTCGTTTAACATGTTGGTTCATTTTATTAATCTGTTTATTATTTAAAAACCTATCTAACATAAATGATTGGTCTTTGATGAACAGGAATATGTCTAGCTCAGACGAGTCATCGGGAGATAGGGTTGATATGCCCGTTGAGAGAAAAGGGAGAGGTAGCACACACATGGGTGAGCTAATTGCTCGCCGTGACGATCGAAAAAGAGGCTGCATGTGGAGTTTGATGAAAATATGAATCCGGTTGGCGAGAGGAAGACAGCTTCATTAGCTATTTAGGCTATCGGCTCGAAGCAAAGTGCGTATTGTTTACTCGGCTTGGAAGTTCGTTGATGATAAGACGAAGGATTTGATTTGGACACGATTTTGGTATCTCACTTTCGATATATCTGCATTTGTATCTTTAGTCTTATTACTTGATTTCTGTCATATCTTCTCTTTCACCTTGCAGCAAACATTTGATGTCCCTAACACTAAGGCCATGAGGAAGCATTGGATGGGCGAAGTTCGTCTCCGTTGGAAAGATTTCAAGAACAAGCTGACAAAAAAGTATATTCGCGGGGCAAAGAGGGACCAAGATCCATGTAAGACCTATTCCTTCATTTCTCCGGAGGACTGGAGGGAGTTTGTGGCGTCCGTGCAGAATCCTGAATTTCGGTAAAATTTCGTCATATCTTATCTTTAATTTGAATCTACTTGAATTCGTACGATCAGTTTTGTTTGTTTTCGTGTCACAGAAAACAAGCCAAGCCAATAGAGAGAGGCAAGCGAAAAATAAGTATCCGCATTGCTTGTCTAGAGGTGGCTACAGAAAGCTGGAACGAAAGATGATGGAGGAAGAGTTGCAGCGATTGAAGGAAGCTTCCCAATCCGATCCTTCCATCGCTATCCAGGCCCCCAGCGTCCTCCTCATCACAAAAATGGAAAGCTGCGAGGATGAAGGGGACAAATACATCAATGAAGATGTTGTTGCGGTTGCCTCAAAGATCGTAAGTAGTTGAATTAGAAGTATTAAATAGCCTCAGTTGTTTCATACTATATAAGAGTTTAGTTATTATTTATGAAAAATCTTATGGTACAGATTCACTTGAGCAGCAGAGTAGCCAAGGCTCATTCACGCCGGTACGCGGCGGGACATTTTGTCGACGGCGATTGGGAAGCCGGATTACCCGATGCTTTGTTCGAGGGGAGACGAGGGAGTGAGTGTCGCAAAATTTTTCGGACGACGTTCACGTTTGTATGACGCAGAGCGCAGCGGGGAGCTTGAAGCGAGTCGAGCAAACCTTATGAAAGATGTTATGGCACAACTACGGGGTGAAATGCAAGCTATGGTACAACAAAGAACGTACATCCGACGAATAGAGGTGCATATTAGCGAATCGTCTCACACTCCACAGGGAGGTATAGCTTGCACCCTATATTTGGATGACACACACCGGTAGATTGTTGCCGATGGTCTTGTTTACCCAGAACAAGACAAACACCACAACAAGCAAATTCCAGAAAACCAACGTCGGGTGACTGTGACGAGTGTGCGAGAGGGGAAGAAGAGACAGCCGTCCCGATTGATGATGAGGAGGTTACCACACTAGGCGCCGCCATCACATGGTTCATCCTTTGGCCGGCTCATCTTATTGAGATGTGGACGACACTGCGATGGTAGGAAATACATTACGATTGAGTGTGAGTTGTTTCCGATTGATTTTCATTGCTCATTCACTCATAATATGTTTTTTTATGTTTTCATAGGATGAACAAGCTGCGGGCTTATTTCCGTACCTAGCACAGCTGCAAGAGATGTACAAGGACATCGGCCTCATAAGCTTGCAGATGCCTCCGGCATTGTCGGTGCGAAAAGACATATCCGATGACATTTGACAATAAAGATTTGATGGAGTTTTTGACGATGGATTTTTTAGATATACGGTTTCTTCAACTTGCAATCCTGTAAGTTTGTTTAACCCTTTAATTATGTTAGTACTCTTTTTTGTTTAAGATCTTCAATAACATTTATCATTTCATTTCATAGTGTCTGCCGTGAATTATGCGCCGACACACCGCGAGCGAGTTCGTATGGATACTTATGACCTGGATGCACGGCTTCGGCTCGCGATACGTTACCCAGAGGTCAATTTATGTTGGTCTAACAATGGGCGACGGAGGGTCGTCTTGTTATCTAGCGCCAATACATGAAAGGTGCGTACTTTTGTTTTGTCTTATAAGATTTTTGTGTCAAAATTGCGGTCTTATCTTAATTTAATATTAATACGTATATGTTGTAGTGGTCATTGGACGCCGTGTGTTGTTTGTCCGAGCAAGAACTCCTGTTATTGGTTCGATTCAAGAAATGACAATCCTACTGAGGATATCAAAAACATGTTTGCCGAGTAAGTAAATTTTTTTCTGAATCGTCGATTCTTCTTTTAAATGAATGGTTTAACATGTATGTTAATTTCCATTTTAATGATAGGGGCCTCAAAACTTATAGACAGCTTATCAATGCAAAAGAGCAGGGAGTACCGAAGTGGTTTAAACCGACAGTGAGTAGTTTCAATTCAAGTTATTTCATTGACACAGTAGCTTTAGATATGCCTTTATTCGTTTTTAACAATTTGCCTTTGATTTATAGTGCCATCAACAACCGGGGAGCACCGAGTGCGGATATTACGTTATGAGTTGGATGCAATCCATCGTTAACGAGTGGACGTACTCAAGGTTTTCAAAACGTACGTAATCGCTCTGTGATTCTCAAGTTTATTTAATTTTTGTTGTTGTACTTGAGTTGTTAATTATTTCCTTCACTTAATTGGTTTATCTTATACCTTGTTTCCCCAATTTACGCTTTTGGGTACTAAGGATCCGTACTCGCGAGGATGAGATCGATTCGGTTCGAGACATGATATCTAGATATCTTCTTCAACACATAGCGTCTAGTTAGTACCGAGCATGATTAATTAATATGTTAACCGTTGTTCATTTGTATGTATTTGGTGTTTTGTCCGTACAAAATATGCAATTTTGGTGTTATATATAGTCTGTTTATGTATTGTGTTAGAGTGAGATTCTTCTGTTGCTTGTGGTGGTTTCGGCTGATTCTTGTTAGAGTGTGATTCTTCCGTTGCTTGGTAGATGTTCATATTTTGTAGTTTACTTTTTTAAAAAATTTCAACAAAGGCGACCTGATTTTTAAACCAGGTCGCCTTTGTTACGATAAGGCGACCTGAATAGAATATCGTCGCCTTAAGTTCAACAAAGGCGACTGATTTAAAAATCAGTCGCCTTTCTTGAAATTAAGGCGACTCGATAAAAATATCAGTCGCCTTTAAGGCGAATTCTATCTTCTTAAAATCAGGTCGCCTTATTTACCTATATAAGGCGACCTGATTCCGTAGGTCACCTTATATAGGTAAATAAGGCGACGATTTCAAATCGTCGCTTCTATTAAGGCGACGATCTAATATCGTCGCCTTAATAAGACGACCTTATTTTGGATCAGGTCGCCATTTTGGAAATTTTCCTCTACCCCCTCCAAGACGTCCCTCAGAAAAGGGTCGTTAATTGGGTCTTATTTAGGTCGTTGTTTAGCATTTTTGTAGTAGTGGAGAGAGGTTTTTCTTTAATTAACATCCTGGAACTTCTAGCTAATGTCTGCATATCCAATACAAATTAGAATATGATATTAATTGTAAAACTTTTCTGTTATAACTTGAAAATTTTGAATTTACTTCTATAAGTCTTTGAAGTATTAACACTGGCAAAACAATAAGGGGGACAACGCTAATTTTCTATGGGAACGTCTTCTTTGACCTGAAAAGGCTTATTTGTCATAATTTCATTTAGGGAAATAAATATGTTTCACTTGTGTTCGTACTTCTTACCTTATACTTTGACTTTGAATCCTCTAAGTTGGCCACTTGTCATCTTATCAGAAGTTAACTAAAACTGAACTGATACCAAGTGTCCCTTGCATGCATGATGAAGTTATGGAGTCTAATTTACACTACTACAAAAAAGCCCTTTAACCTCTCAAAATAAGTCCAATTAACGTCCCTTATTCATGAGATGTCTATTTAGGAGATGCAGTAAAATTATACTTTTGGAGTCCCAAATTAATTTTGGGACGCCAAAAATATGATTTAAGGAGTCTCAAACTAATTTTGGGACGCCAAAAATTACATATAAAGTGTGTAGGCTAACTGTCATTTTTGGAGTTTTCATTTGTGGAGTCCCAAAATTTGGGACTCCAAAACTTTCATTTTTGGAGTCCCAAAATAGTTTTGGGACTCCAAAAATATAATTTAAGGCGGATTTATTTTGGGACTCCAAATATATTTTCTTTTAAAAAAAATCATGTTTTTGGAGTCCCAAAATAATTTTGGGACTCCAAAAAATATCAGTTTTGGAGTCCCTAAAGTTATTTTGGGACGCCGTAAGATTTTTGATTTTTTTAATTGTTTAGCACGTATTTTGCACAACCCAGCAATTAAACCCTATAAAAACCATCAACCAGATAGCGATGAACATACATTACCAAAATGTTCAGATCATTAGTAAACCATTAAAACCTATAGGCCTTAGGCGATTCCAAATAAACTAGAACAATGAATCACATTTCAACAATTACCCATCATATGATCAAAAATGGTAACTACTACTACTACTACTACATATAGAACAATGAATCACATTTCAACAATTACCACAAAGTGTCAAAATATAATGATGTCTCTAGCTACACATACAGCTACCAAGAAATATCCAAAGCAAATGAAACTTAACACATCTACGTGTGAAAAAAGATACCCAGCCAAAGCGTCTCGACTCAAATCAATGTCTTCCTCTGAGTACGCTGCCTCAGTACCAAAAATCTGTAAATTAGAAAATAAGGTATAAGATAAATCAATGAAGTGAATGAATTAATGAACAACTCAATTAAGTACAACATCAACAATATTATCATTTGAGAATCAGGGAGTGATTACGTACTGGTTCAAAACCTGTAGTTTGTCCGCTCTGAATGATGTAGAACATGTAAAGTATGACATAATATCCACATTCAGTGTGCCCGGGTTATCGAGGGCACTATAAATTAAAAGCAAATTGTTAAAACGAATAAAGACATGCATATCAATTAAATAAATTGAATCGAAACTACTTACTTTCGGATAAAACCACTTCGGTTCTTTAGCTACACCCTCTTTTTTCCCAGCAAACATTTTAGACGTCTTGATTGCACTATCATTAAAATAAAAATTAGAGTGTATGGATATATAAAGGAAACAAAACCTGTGGAATGGCAATTGCCAGTTCACGTTATTCCCCAAGATGCCAGAAGAAGATGTAGGACCTCCGGGAGCATTTGCTCCATTTTCCTTCTTGTACACAGGCCTTCCCTGCAGGAGACCAGAATCTGACCCCCAAAAGAGGAAAAAAAATTAAAAGAAAAATATTAGCAGATTAAATACTTTTTTCAATTTACCAGAAATATCACATTAAGAGTATATAAGAACTAATATTAAGAACTAAGAAATTTATCACCAACTAGGGGGAAAAAAGGCATATTATTAATGATATCACCCAAACAATACATGAAACTAAACGACATAAACACATGTATAGTGAGATTTATTTTGAAGTTCACCATTCAATTTCCTTTTTTTTTTATCACAACAAATCGACCAGGGAACTAGAGCCGGGAAATCGGGCCGAGCCCATCGGGCTGGCCCGTTTAAGCCCTGGCCCGTCAAGGGCTGGGCTTGAAAAATGGACGAGATATTTGAAATTGACCCTGTAGGACCAGCCCTGCAGGGCCTCGGCCGGGCTTGAAAAATGGACGAGATATTTGAAATTGGCCCTGTAGGACCAGCCCTGCAGGGCCTCGGGCTTAAACGGGTCAGCCCTGCAAAGCCACGGGCTGGCCCTGCAGGCCCTTTTCACTGTAGCTTTTTCTTTTTTTAATTTATTAATTTATATTATATTTTGTATTTGTTATAGAGTTATTTATCCATTTAACTACAAATATATAATAACTATACCCTAATTTTATGATTTGGTTTATTATTTGTTGCAAATAAAGATTATGGATGTGTTCATAATGCGGGAGAAGAAATTCATAATATTTTTACTCATGAGCCAGAGGCAAATACTAAAAGTGAAGAACAATCAAATGTCATTGAAATTGATGATAGTGACTAAGATGACGACAATAATAGTCATCGTACTAATGTTGCTTAGTGGTATACTTCTTATGTTTTATATGAGTTATTTGTGAATATAGTTTGCTTTTGATTATGAATTAATGACTGTACTTATTTGTTGGATGATTCGTGTTGTAATTTACTAATTATATTTCTTTAAAAAAAAGAAAAACAGATGTTTTTCTTACCTCGGGCCCTGGAGGGCCGGCCCTGTTAGGCCCTGGCCCTTCACGGGCTAGCCCTGGAGGGCCGGGCCGGCCCTGATTCCCAGCTCTACAGGGAACACGGACAGGTTTATACCTATTATAACATAAGTATAAGGTAGACACTTATTATGCAATATACCCCCCCCCCGGGGACTCAAGTCATGGAACAAATTCAATATATACGGAAAATACTCGTCCATCAAATATAAACTCCACTCTGAAGAGTAGTGGA
Source organism: Acacia pycnantha (assembly GCA_025563575.1). Taxonomy (NCBI): domain Eukaryota; kingdom Viridiplantae; phylum Streptophyta; class Magnoliopsida; order Fabales; family Fabaceae; genus Acacia; species Acacia pycnantha. Next base: position 805,353 of record JAMWYP010000179.1, on the reverse strand, counting down.
GGACAAACATCATGCAAGTTTGAATATAGACACACCTCTTTTTTCTTTTCGCGTCCACTCTGAAGAGTAGTGGAGGACAAACATCATGCAAGTTTGAATATAGACACACCTCTTTTTTCTTTTCGCGTTTGCTTTTCACCTCATGAAAAGGATCTGCACAATTAATAAGCTGGAAATTAGAAATAAATTTCAACATCTAACTACTTTGCACATGCAATATCTCACCATTCTTCTGACCACCATATCTTTAATGTATTATGTACAAAATTAACATCAGAAGTCCATGGAAATGAATAAGGAGACCTACGTTGCATCTACTGTAAAGAGATTAAATACGAGCTCTAAAACAATATATGTGCTAAGTGAATTTGTTCCTTGGAGTGATTTGTAGGAGGATAGCAAAATCTATAGGTTCTTCTGCAAAGATACAGTTAATGTATTAATAGCGAACGAACAGACTTGAAGCAAAGATTTATCCATACCACTACGCGTGCTACTAAAATCAAAAGCCTGTGTTAGTGTTATGGAAACTTAAACTTCAGAAAGCATACTTCTTTTTTTATTTTTCAAACTTAAACCCATACCTAACAAAAACTAGTTAAAGATAAAGCCATACAAGTGAGTTGCACGACTTTAGTAGTCAATGTTACCCGGAATATGAGACACCGCAAGAACTACTAATACTAGTTTCCTTCCAAGTCCATATGAAAACCAAACAACTACGCAGCAAACAACTACTTAACTATCTTTCCAAAAATAAAAATAAAAATTGTTTCAACACACTAAAAAGACGGGGGACCAAAAAGAATTAGCAGTTCACACGAAATAACCTTGGGAGAGGAGGCGACTAACAGCTTCATTGGGGTCCATATCACACTCTTTAAGCATAGCATAGATCTCATGCTCAGGGAAATTACTGACAATCTCCTTCAAGCTCTGTACCATCTTCCTCGAAACCGCCAGAACCCCAGCTAATCCATTACCTCCTTTCCCATTGCCGGAGCCGCCGCCTCCACCGCCCTCGCCGCTCTTCCTCCACTACTCCCCCCTCTCCGTCACCCTCTTCTCTGATTCTGTGACCAAACCCAGATCTGCAAATGCCCCAGAGGGCTCCCTTACTACGGTTCTTTCTAGGGTTGCGCCGCACGACGGAGAAGAAGGAGATGATGAAACCGAAGCTCTCTCTCTCTCTCTCTCTCTTGTTTCCTTTTTCGCAAGGTTAGGGCTCAATGTTTTTGAGGATCGAATGAAGGAGGATACGCTGGCTCTTCGGTTTTGTAGCTAATTTGTGCTTGGGGAAATTTTTTGGAGTCCCAACTTATATTTTGGGACTCCAAATATCAATTTTTGGGCAGGGATGAATTTTTGGCGAGTTGGGGAAATTTTTTGGAGTCCCAAAATATAATTTGGGACTCCAAAAATATTTTTGGAGTCCCTACCTTAGATCCTTATACGAGCTGCCTCATGTGAGCTTGCGTTCTCTTGGGACGGAAGAGTCTCGGGTCATTGGACCCATTGTCATTTCGGGTGATGAAGGATTGCCGCACCCCCCTCTAGCTTTCGGACCATGAAGAGGTTCCCGCTTCCCCTCTAAGTCCCAGTTCCTCTTGGTCATAAATGTATCATAGTGAATCGAAGAAGCAAAATAAATGCATGACGAGGAAAATAAATGCATCATATGAGGTCTTGTGGACTAACCTGTAGCGTATAAATTAAAATGTTTTTGCTGAGGATTTCTTCTCCAGCAATCTCTTCATCATCCGTATTAAGAATACAGAGGAACTCAGCATAGATAGGGTCACTGGGACTTAGAGGGGAAGCGGGAACCTCTTCATGGTCCGAAAGCTGGAAGGGGGTGCGGCAATCTCTTCATCACCCGAAATGACAATGGGTCCAACGACCCGAGACTCTTTCGTCCCAACAAAACGCAAGCTCACATGAGGCGGCTCGTATAAGGATCTAAGGTAGGCACGAGCTTCAGGAGTACCCCTACGAGGGGTTATATTGTATCTAACCATGGTTTGAGCAGTTAGGGATAGAAGATTATCAGAGACGCAGTGAGGAGTTGGGGCAGAGATGTAGTGAGGAGTTAGAGAAGGGAGAAACGAAATTGTGACAATGAAATGAGATTAAATAGGTATATATAATTAGTAAAAAATTTTAAGAGCGTATTTTAGAAATATCTGGTCCTAAATATTATTTTAAGACCGATTTATTGTAAATAATCCGGTCCTAAAAGTCTATGATTAATTTTTTTCAATTAAATGACTTTTAAGACCATCCTTTTATCATATATCCGCTCCTAAATTTATTTTATTTATTTTTTCAATCAATTCCTTTAAGACCGACCTTTTATCGTATATTCAGTCCTAAAAGTCAATTATTCTTTTCAATTCATTTTTTTTTAAAGTAAGAATTTTTTCTTAAAAAATATTACTTTTAAGAACGGATCTTTTACAATATATGATATTAAAAGTTCATTCATTTCAAATTACTCAGATAGCAGAGTCATATCCTTACACTCTGTTCAATTCAGTGTCTCTTCGGCTTCCAGGTAAACTTCTCAACTATGCGACTCCTCATATTCTGAGGAACTATGAGTCTCTTCGGCTTCCAGGTAAATTTACGGCGTTTTATATTCTTCAAGATAGGGTTCTCTATTTAAACCCGTTGTTATTTTAGTTTCTTCACATTCTTCTCCATCACTTCTACAACCTCCACGACCTAGCCTCCATTGTATAGTGAAAGAACCACCTTTTTCATAAAGGACAATCTGCTCTGTCTCTACATCATTAGCAACTCTCCCCCTGTCATTGACTCCCCTTTTTAAATAACTAATTTGCAGTTCCTCCTCTGCTACTTGTGAAACTGACTGTGACATATACTAATCAGGACTAATCCCCAAAAGCACTAACCCACGATCGAAATAAGAACCACGAAAACCATCGATTCTTGAAACCTCCAAGTTTACCATTGGAGCACTATTGTGTTCTCAAAACCTCAAATCAAACTACAAACCTTCATCGCGCATCCACTGTGTTCTCGCTCTGATAGGGCCTCGATGGAATAACGTCACCGAGACAACCGAGAATAGAATGACACCGTAATCATAGAAACTCTGAAACCCTCGATGGGATAACATCACCGAGAAACCTTCGATGGAATAACATCACCAAGATTCACTGCCGCAACCAAGACGCCAAGAACAGTGCAAAACTGGGGCTCAAGGAAAATTGACACAATTGCCCATTCTGTAAACAAAATCGAGAGCAAAACCGCTCCCTCTCACCATTACGATAACTACAATATGCAAGAGGGAGACGATAATCACCAGAGTTGCAGATTAAACCAGAGTTGCAGATTTAAAACCAAAACCAGAGTTGCAGATTAAATCAGGGCACAACTGCGAGCCACAGTCGTAAATCATGGCACAACCGCGAGCCACCGTCGTAAATCAGGGCAACAACCACAAACCACCAGTGAATCTCGCACCACCTGATCAAATCGTGCGAAACATAACCTATCGCAGGTCGGAAAACTTGACCCGACTTTATTGAACCAAGATCCTCGGCAAGCTTCTACGGAGCAAGGACAACGACCTTGCGTGGGTGTAGATCGTCCATGGTAGGATAGGGGATGAACCAAGAATGAAGACCGTCGAATCGTTTTGGGCTCTCTTCCCCCTGTTCTAGGTTCTCAGATCTTTTCTTCATCATCTCGTGGAGGTGAAACCTGCTCGTGGGTAGATGAAATTAGCTTAGAGGAAACGCGTTAGACTCTTCTTTGTTCTCAAGACTTACAAAGACAGCCATTTGTGTGGGCTTGAGGCCTGGGATCTTGATAAATCAGTGTTGGATCTTTAACCTGGCTCATGATACCATGTTAAACTAATGAATCTGTATTATTCAATCATTATTAAGTGACATATAGAGTGACTCTCTCTGCCTTACATAAGCTCATGTCCACTCAACAATATACAACTACTAATACAAGAATACAAGACTACTAATTACTCATACTAACAACTTGATTCTCCTATTTCAAGTTCAATTACATTCATCATATATAATTTATAATCTTCCTCCTATATTGATGAATAATCTGATTCTTTGTTATATTCGTCATCTGTACTTTTATTTTTTGAATTATTATATATTCTATATATTTCTATTTCAGGATTTTCTATATCACTATATATTGTTTCATCAAATTCTAAAGGTTCTGAAGCATATTCATAAGCTTGTTCTATTATATTCATTCTTTTTTTCATTTTTAGGTTTTTTACAATCTATTGATATATGTCCTATTTTTCTGCAATTTTAACATCTACATTTATTTGGTTTTTTATTATAATTTATAATTTTTCCTTTTTTCTTGAAAAACTTTCTTGGTTTATATTGTTATAGAATCTTTTCTTAGCATATTCTTTCTTATTATTCTTTTTTCTTTACCTCCCCATTTATGTGGTTTTTCTATCTCATTACATTTTAACATTCTTCTATTTACTTTATAATATTTCATATTTCTCCATATTTCTTTACATTTTTCTAATAAAAAATATCTTAATTATTCTTTTATTCTTCCCATTGTATACAAATATACAAATATATCTTGTCTTGCTTCGAAGTGTTTATTATATGCTTTTATTATGTTTTCTGATTTCTTTGGTAATTTTTCTTGGTTTATGTGAAACATGCTAGAAGTGTCTTATAAATAGGACAAAATGGATATTATGTAAAAGAAAAATAAATTAATAACCGATATTTTAATTTAATATTTCTTAAAAAATTATGTTAGAAGGTGTATATTTCTTCATTTTGTTACTGCTAGGCCCACTTATCACCTCAAGAAACAAATACCCAATATATGTCCATAACCTTCCAACTTTGTTACCTGTTGGGATCATTTTTTTGGGATAAAAAAAAAAAACCTTATTAAAATAAGGTAAAACGATACATAAAAATTGGGTCTCTACATTAGAAATAGTCTCAACGTTACTACAAGCTTGACCTCCTCTTCCCTTCCCATCCTCTTTCCTCCTCTTCTCTATTTTTAACATTAGATTATCAACATTTGAATGGTCTAAATTTAGTCTTTTATAAAATTATTATTAAAATTTTAAATTATAAAAATAAAAATAATTAATTAAATACATATTGCTAAATTTTGATATGAATAATTAAATACTATAATAAAAAGATTATATATATATATATATATATATATATATATATATATATATATATATATATATATATATATATATATATATTGTATAAAACTAAATATGGACTATTTAAATGTTCATCTTATAGATAAAATAATTAATAATTCCAAGCCGTGTTAAAGTGGGGTTCAACTCGCTAAAAGTGAAAAAAAAAAAAAAACATACGAAGGCCAAAGCCCACAAAAATATAAAATGACTGTAATATCTAGGATTTTCCCTAAAATCCTTAACCTTTTATTTTAATAAATAAAATGAAGGTGAATATGTCTCTCAAATTATTATAATTTATTGATTATAATATTAGGAAAATTTCCCTTAGAATTAAATAAACAAAAGGCAAAATATAAGACTAAAACTAGGGATCATAAAATGTGATATAATTGACACATAAAATAATAGATATTTTATAACCAAAATAGGCAAGAAAATGTTATAAAAACACTTAAGTAAATTAATGGAAATTTTCAAAGACTAATGGGCAATAAGACTTTAAGTAATTAAGATTATTTTTATAATCCTTCAATTTAATTAGAGATAATTAAATACAAAAAAGGGGCTAATTTAAATCAAAACGTAAGGGCCAATGAAAGACAAGATTAAGCATGATTAATAAGGCACAAATGACTTTGATTGGTTACCAAACAAATTGCACAATGAACCCTTAATTATATTATCAAATGACATCACCAAGTCTTCATTTTCGCTGGTATATGGCTGATTTAGAATCAGATTTTTCAATAATAAGATCACATGTTATAGGCTTTAGCTTTGAAAAGTCAATGTTTTCAACTCACCAATTAGAGAATGGAACTATATATTAGTTATTTGTTAATTAAAAAAACAAAACAAAACAAAATTAAATGGCTGACTTAGAGGAGGAATGTCGGCACATTGAATGGAGGGATAAGATGAATTTTCATAAAGTGCATTTTGATCTAAGGGTTAAGGTGAGTTTTGGTCACATTTAATTGTCATTTGTGTCCTTGATTTTTCTCTATAAATAGAGACACCCCCTTCACAAATTCTTCACACCAACCACAAATACCTCTGATCCTTAGATTGAGAGGGTGAGAGTGAGAGTTCTCTTGGAGCTAGAGAGAAGGAGCAAGGTTCTTCAAGGGTAAGTCTCTAGTTCTTGAGCATTGGTATTAATTTTTGGTAAAATGTTAGTTTAATCTAGGAAATTTGGAAGTAAATTCTTATACTTTTTTTTAGGTCTCCTTGCATTGAAAAATTCCTAATGAGGTAAAAACATGGTAGGAAATAATTTTTGGGGATTAATAGTAAAAGATAGTAAATTTTCAGGTTTGCTGGATTGTTGGTATCAGTCGGATAGAAGGCGTTATTTTATGTGTAAATTCATCTTCACAAATTATGAACTTTTTTCACGGTTATAGTAGACATGTATAGCTTTCCATTGACATAAAATATCTAGCAATTAGAGTTCTGTAGAAGGAGATAAAAATTCTTGAAGTTGGGTTACATTTTCTGGAAGAAAATCTGAACAGTGATTGGAAAACATTAAACTGGTATTGATGCATATACTTTGAGTGCAAGCCTTTATTTTTCCTCACAAATATACATGTCAAGGATTGTGTAAAAGTTTTAAGCATCTCATTTCAATTTTTGTATAATTAATTATGATTTTTCAAAGTTATCGAAAAATCTGGGCAGAAATGCTGAAATTCCGTTTTTTAGGAAATTAAAGGGTATAATTAGAATAACAAAACCACAAGGGGGTAAAAAGGTCAATATGGCTAAAATATCTCTTACGATATTTTTCATAAAGGAAATTATGCCACTACAAAAAAAACGACAATTAGTAGCGGTTAAAATGAACTATTTGTAACGGTTTTTGACGTGACAAACGACATTTGTAGCGGTTAGAGGAACCGTGACAAAAACGCCTGTGGCAAGCCGATTTGTAACGGTTAAAAAAAACCGATACTACATACATATAAACCGCTACTATATCTGTTGCGGTTATGATAAACCGCTACAAAATATTGAAAAAAAATGGCGCCCAAATTTTGTAACGGTTGTAAAACCGCTACAAATATTTAATCCGAATTTAAATTGAAATTTGTAGCGGTTGTTGTAGCGGTTTTACAACCGCTACAAAATATTGAAAAATTGAAAAAAAATCGTAATTTGTGTCCATTGTTACAATATTATATTGAATATTTTTATTATTTAAGTGACAAATTAAATGATAATAGTTAATATTTAAAAACTGATTAACTTAAGTTAGATAAGTATAAATATTATGTAGGTATAATATTGAGAATATGTAGATAATAAGGATTTATTGTGTTGTTCACCTCTGAGCAAAAAAATTATGTTGTGCATTAGATGATATTTGATTATATAAAGAAAGTTGATGATGATAAAAGGAATATTGAGGAAATATACTTAAAGTTCTGGATAAGGAAAAAAAAAATAGTATCAATATTATAAGAAGTAAAAATAAAACATTGAAATCAAAGATTTTAGAAGGAGTGGGAAGAAATGAGAGAAAACGAGAGAGAAGTGAGTGGGAAGAAATGAATGAGTGTGTGAGATGAGGTGTGGTGGGGATATTTATAGGGATATACGTAACATTTGTAGCGGTTGATGTGACGGTTTTGTAACGGTTTAATGTTTTGTAGCGGTTAAAAACCGCTACAAAAATTCATTAGTATTTAAAAAATATATAATTTTCAAATTTTGTAACGGTTACACTAACAACCGCTACAAATGAATGAACGTTAGCGGGATTCAAAATATTCAAATTTCAATATTACACACTTTGTAGCGGTTGATGTAACAGATTTTGTAGCGGTTCACATTTGTAGCGGTTTTTTTGCGTTTTGTAGCGGTTTCAAAACCTCTACAAAATTGATTGGTATTTTTTTAAAAAAATTCAATATATCACATTTTGTAGCGGTTATCCTAATAACCGCTACAAATATGAACATATTTTTTTAAAAATAAACTTGGCGGGATTCGAAATATTCAAATTTCAATATTACACACTTTGTAACGGTTGATGTAACAGTTTTGCATTTTGTACATTTTGTAACGGTTTATATAAATAAACCGCTACAAAATAACCGCTACAAATTTGGCGCCAACTTCGCGCCATATTTTGTAGCGGTTAGTTTATGATAACCGTTACAAATGTCGTTCACGAACCAGCGCGAGTCATACCGCTACAAATTTGTAACGGTTTCGGTATAAACCGCTACAAATTCGCATATTTGTAGCGGTTTATTTTGACCGCTACAAATTAACCGCCACAAAGTGACATTTTTTTTGTAGTGTGCGGTGATACTATTATAGGATATCTGGGAAAATCAGGAAGCGGTACCGAAAGGAGAACGTACCACTAGCTACACAAACTAAGGTACAAACGCATATTGTAACTTCAACTCTGATGTGTCTTGTATGCTTATATGTGAGATGATTTATAGAGTCATGGACAAGACTAGGTCTTGGGTCATCTACTGTGGCTAAGACTTGGTCTTAGGTCACATGTTTATTTACATTCAGTTTGTGCGGATTATAGTCATGATAATGCCGTATGGTTGTTTTCCTAGCGCTGAGGACACATGGATTCGTGGCACAGGATGAGTGTGCAAACGTTGTGAACATTACGTTTCCTTTATTTTATGTATTGTTGTGCTGTTAACATTACATTTGTTGTGTGCTATGCATTGTTGTAACCTTACATCTGCTATGTGCTATGTATAGTTGATGCTGAAATGTAATGAATATCTTGCATACATATATTTTTTATACTTAAACATGGGGTTAACTGTTAACTGAGATTCAATGGGTATTGAATCTCAGAATTTACCCTAGCTTCAGGATCTGGAGGATCTGGAGTCGGTGGAAAGGGTAAGCAGCACGTGTAATAAGGACTCAGCTGAAGTTCTTATTTTAGACTATATTTTGTATGATATTTAGATAATTGTATCAATGAGGTGCCGCCTAGATACACCGCAAAGAGTTTTAAGTTTGTAGCCACTTATTAGTTACTCACTCATTTAACCCAACTTACTCGCTCTATCGCTCCACTCTGATGATATTCTCATATACTGCTTATTATTAGTATTCATAATAGGTAGTATTGAATCCAAATACACTTGATATCTAGCCTACAACTTAATTTTAAAAAAATAATCAATGTTTTTTAATATATGGTAGTCCCTTTACTTTCATACATGACATTTTAAAACATTTTATCGTGATTTTGTATATAAAAACCCATTCATTTTAGGGAAAAAGAACTTTGAAATTGAAAAGTCTCAAATTAGATTTAATATTAAGAATTGATAAAGTAATAATAAAACGAGAATTGATAAATAATTAACAACTTATTTTATGAAAAATACCCAATTTGAGATTTTGTACTTTCAAAATTATTTTCTATCAATTTTCTTTCATTTTATCTATTGTATTACTTTTTTTTTTTTTGGACGAAAATACCCAATGAGAATATGATTTAAAATGCTGTATAAAGGTTTGTGTTGATTCAACTGATGAGGGTGTGGGAGGTGAGAAGTTATAAAGTAACCTCATTTATAACGAGGAAAATGGACTGGCGAAAAAATTAAGGTTATGTTCTTAATTATGAAATTTATCATGCATTCGATCGTACTTTTGATGATATTTTTTGGTCCCACCGTCCTTCTGATAGATGAATGTGATCAATGCATTCGTACCAACAGGGCATGCTCTTGTAGTCCCACTGCGACAAGGATAATGAAGAGTGTAGTGACTACTGACAAGGGAGTGCCTGCCACCCATAGTTTAAAGTCAATGAAGTAGAGAAAAATATGTCCAACACTTGGTAATAATATGTTGAATTTCGACAAAATGTGGGTCCTTCTTGCTAAAGTATATTTCAAAATGCATCCACTATTCTAACTAACTAAGGTAATTTAATTTGTACTGAGTCTTTACGCTTTAAAGTATTGAAGGTAAACTTTAGTTTTTGGTATATTAAATTTCCTGTTAACATTTCTAAATACTATTGTATACATTATTTATCATTCTTCCATCTTGTTGTTAATAATTCTATAGGTGAGTCTATTCTACTGTGAAAATATACCTTTAGTAATAATTGTATTCCTTTTTTTTTTTTTTGAAAAATACAGGTACACTGAAGCTTGATAAGATAATATAGGAATTAGACTATGAAAATCTAACCCAAGTACAACAAACTTGAAAATAAATTACAAGTGGCATGATCAATGATCATTTAAGATCATATCGAGGCATCCTCTAGGAATCAATGGAAACAAAGCCACCTCCTCTTCAACAGGTACTCCATAACCTTCTTTGGCCATATAATCAACACATGAAATGTTATCTCTTGGAGTATAGTGTAACTCCACATCCCAGTTCCGGAACAATAGATCTCTGGTTTCCCAATGATGTCTCTTAGAGGGTGATCTATAGGACAATCTCTCATAAGGATATTGACTGCATCAAGAAAATCCGAATATAATAAAGAAGGATTTTCTAAAAACCCTTATGAAGACCAATCTTAAGTCCTATCATGATAGCATAAATTTCAGCTTCAATAACATAATGAAGGCCTAGTGATTTGCAGAAACCCATCAACCATTCGCCCTGAGTATTTCTTATCATTCCCCCGCAAGCCGCTTGGTGTTGTTGACGCACTGAACCATCCACATCAATGCGGACCGCGTTTGCAGAGGGGGGGGTATCCAAGCTGTCTCCTTAATAATTGTATTCCTGCTATATAAATTTTTGAAACTTCATCTTTAAAAGATAATTTAGATATTTCATGTCCTATTAATGTCTTACTTATTAAAGGAATTCTTAATACTACTTCAATTAAAGTAGATTCAATATGATGTTTTTTTTCTCTGATATTACACATAATGCAAATTTTTCATTTTTCTGTGATTTTATTATTTTTCCTACTTTTTGAATAAAATTCTCATTTTTTATATGTCCTGTAGTCATATCTAATGTTTAATCTTTTATTTTATCATATTGATTTTTATTAAAAGTCATTCTTTTTTTTCTTTTTTTTATCTCCATCTATATTTCTGTACGCCTCATATTCTTTATATTCTTGGTTACTTGATTCTCCTATTTCAAGCTCAATTGCATTTATCATATGTAATTTATAATCTTCCTCTTCTATAGATGAATAATCTGATTCTTCATCTGATTCATTGTTATATATTCGTCATTTGTACTTTTACTTTTTGAATTATTATATATTGTACATATTTCAATTTCAGGATTTTCTATATCACTATATACTGGTTCATCAAATTCTAAAGGTTCTTATGCATATTCATAAGCTTGTTCTATTATATTCATTCTTTTTTTCATTTTTAGGTTTTTTACAATCTGTTGATATATGTCCTATTTTTCCGGAATTGTAACATCTATACTTATTTGGGTTTTTATTATAATTTATGTTTTTTCCTTTTTTCTTGAAAAACTTCTTGGTTTATATTGTTATAGAATCTTTTCTTAGGATATTTTTTAAATTTATATACTCCTTTTCTTTTATTCTTTCTTATTATTCTTTTTCCTTACCTCCACATTTATGTGGTTTTTCTATCCCATTACATTTTAACACTCTTCTATTTTTCCCATTGTATCTAAATATACAAATATATCTTGTCTTGATTCTAAGTGTTTATGATATGCTTCTATTATGTTTTCTATATAAGCTTTGGTAATTTTTATTAGTTTATGTGAAAAATACTAGAAGTGTCTTATAAATAAGATAAAATGGATATTATATAAAAGTAGAGTAAATTAATAATCGATATTTTAATTTAATATTTCTTAACAAATTATGTTAGAAGGTGTATATTTGGATCCACGATTGAGACTTGAGGGGTTCACTCGGCTTCTCAGGTAGCCTTCTTCATGTCTTTTTTTACTGCTAGGGCCCACTCATCACATCGAGAAACAAATACCTAATATATTTGGTGTTGGGTATTCTTGAGGGTAAAACATATGTACATTTTTACACCTTTACCAAAAAAAAGAAAACTTATTAAAATAAGGTAAAACACGGTACATAAAAATTGGGTCTCTACTCTCTAGTCTCTACATTAGATAATAGCCTCAATGTTACAAGCAGCTTGGGATCCTCTTCCCTACCCATCCTCTTCCCACATCTTCTCTATTTTTAACATTAGATCATCAACATTTGAATGGTCTAAATTTAGTCTTTTATAAAATTATTATTAAAATGTGAAATTATAAAAAATAAAATACATATTGCTAAATTTTGGTATGAATAATTCAATACTATAATAAAAAAATAAAATAAAACTTTGTATAAAACTAAATCTGGACCATGTAAATGTTCATCTTATGGATAAAACAATTAATAATTCCAAGCCGCCTTACAGTGAGTAGGGGTGGAAACAGGCCAGGGGCCTGTGGCCTGGCCTGTTTCCGGCCTGGTCAGGCCTGGCCTGTCAGGCTAACAGGCCAGGCCAAGGCCTTTTTTTAGGCCTGTTTATCTTAATAGGCCAGGCCTAGGCCTCTCAGTAGGCCTGTTAGGCCTGTCAGGCCGGCCTGTTATAGGGGCAGAAATGTAATTTCATAAGTAATCTTCCTTTGCCCTCTCAGATGTTGACACGTTGATGTAAAATCCATAACCTTATCTCTTGTGAAACCCGATGCTCACAGTCACAGATCTCATCCTCCTCTTCAACCTTATCCTCACCGGTTTCACTCTTCCTCTTCCCCTTCATCGTCATCCCAAAGTCTTTCCCATGTTGGCCGTCGCTCACCGCCGTTCACCGTCGCTATCACACAGATCTCACTCTCAAATCTGAGTTCTTCAACCTTATCTTCACGCTTCCCCTTCCCCTTCCCCTTCCCCTTCATCGTCATCCCAAACTTTCTCCTGTTGGCCGTCGCTCACCGTCGTCGTTCACCCTCGGTATCGCACAAACCTCCATTCTTCATCTTCCACCGTCGGCCTCTTTTTTTTTTTTCTTTTTTTCTTTTTGTGGTCTCGTTTTGTCTCTTTGATTGTACCCATTCATGCTTGCTTTGATTTTTTTCGGTTTGTTATCTATTTAACATTCATGCTTGCCTCCCTCCATTTGAAGTGACCACAAATGAGAATGAAAAATGGGAAAAACCTGTCTGTTGGATTCTAAAATAGAAGGGTACTCAACTTGAGACGTAGTTAAACTGTTAATGATATCTAATAGTTGGCTATTTAACTTTTGTTTCAGCAAACTTGACAAATTTTTGAACTGATTCACAAAGGTGGTTGAGGTCATAGAGGTAAAAGTGTTGGTGTTATAAATCATATCTTCTATGTTCTTGTGATCATAATATTGCTCTTCATTCCTAGGTCTCTTGGTGCATGCTAATTCTTCTCTCTGGATTTAAAATTTTCTCCGCTGTAGTTTTTTCCCTTTTGATAGAAAACTTGTTTGAAAGATGAACAGAAATCTAAATTGATCTGGTGTAAGATGAACACAAATCCAAAATGATGCGATGGGTTCAGTTTTAAGAAGGTTCTGTGTAGAGATGGATGTGGGCAGTAAGGAGCTTCTTCTCATTTAAGTTCATGCGCACAAACTTGTTCCCCCATTAGTGTCCCAAAAATGGGTCCGTGAGAATTTGTCCATTGATAAGATTGGTGATTTTTTCTGACGATTACCTTTTTGTTGTTAGACAGGATTTTATGATTGTTATATTTCTTATATTTGGAGTGAGAATTTGTCCATTGATAAGATTGGTGAGTTTTTCTGAAGATTACCTATTAGTTGCTAGATAGGATTTTATGATTGGCATTGGACTCCATATCAGGTAAACTGATTCAGTAAAACTTGAAAGATGAGTTTTTGGCATTTATGATGTTTATTTTTGTTAACAAGTTCTAGTAGCTCAAATAAGATGTAATGCTCATTTCAGGCAATGGACGAATAGAGAACACCATCTTTCTTCTTCTTTATCTATTGACACCATTGCCAGTGTGAAGTGAGAAAGCTGATTGCAATGTATGCACATCTTTGTATATGGGAGGAGTGCTATTTATTACTGCAAGCTTTTTCAATGTTTTAGTTTTTGGATTGTTGCTGCTTGAATTTGACTTGTTAGAACATTTGTCTTAACAGGCCACAAGCCTTAAAAAAAACAAGATTTAAAAAAAAAAAAAAAAAAACAGGCCTTAACAGGCCACAGGCCTGTATACAGGCCAGGCTCAGGCCCAAAAATAGGCCTGTTACAGGCCACAGGCCAGGCTCAGGCCACTTTCTTCCTTAACAGGCCAGGCCTGTTAAGGGCGAGGCCTGGCCTGTTTCCACCCCTAACAGTGAGGTTCAACTCGCTCAAAGCGCGATAAAAAAAAAAATACAAATCCCAAAGCCCACAAAAATATAAAATGACAATCACAATTAAAAGAATATAAGGTGAACAAGCAGATCAAGATTCATTCAAGTTACATAAACGTATACTGATGATATAAAACGTGTGTATTTGGATCCATGATTAATCTTTGAAACGTGCTTTTAGTTGTTTTTATAAGAATTTGAGATGTTTGGATTATCTTTTAACCAATTTGACTTATGGGCCAAAAGCTGCTTAGCAGAGGGATTGAGGTGCTTATGCGGTCGCTACTTTAGCTTATGACCATTAAGGCATTTAATACTTTTTGATATTTTTTCTTAACCTTGATTTACTATTGATTCTCTTCATCCATGAACGTCACTATATCTTTTCTAACAAATGAATTGTCAACACCTTGACATAATTGTTAGAAAATTAAGCGATCTAAACATGTTAAACACAGATTAACATTTAGATCAATGCGGAGAAATGAAGTAGAGATCACAAATACCTCCCGCCATTGATTTGTCTCCAGAAGCAAGCAGGGATGAACTCCGAGTAAGCAAGCAGGAAAGAATCCATGCAGGGATGAACTCCGAGTCTCAGTCCTTCTGGTCATTCTCTCTGAATCTGCAGATGGTGTGCTTGTCTCAATGTTAGAGCAGGTTCAGGGGACCAGACAGAATTACACCGTACGTTTCTGTTCGCCTCGCAAGTGTACGAGATTCGCAAGTAATAAAGTGATAAATAAAGTATCGTTCCCACGAGGATTTGTTTAACAAATTGGTCAAACAAAAGGCTTAGTGAATTTCATCAAGTTGAGCTAAAACAAAGTCTTAATTTGGAATGAGAATTTTTAAAGACTATTTCTAAAACATAAAATTGATAAAGGCAATTGATTCTTTAACTTCAAGGATAATTGAGCCTAGGGCTCTTTTTCCCCTTTTGCATTTCATAAAACTTAGTTAATTTCCTCTCTAGTAGCATTTCAATACATATATGTGTTAGTCTAAGGTTCTAAAACACTTGACCCGCTCTCTCAAGTCAAAATCAAGTTTCTCTTCTCATTAAAATGCACAATCTCTTGCTACAATTAATGAGAATCAATATTTAAGCAACAACCCTAATATGACAATGCAAGGCTAGTAAACATATCTCTATTTTACCAACAAACCATCCATTTATCAAGTAAACTTCAAGACAAGCATGATTTTAATCAAGTTCTACACCTAGATTAGCTCTCTCAAGTCAAAATCTAAGTGAATAAATCATCTAAATGGAGGCCAATCATTTAGAAGCATTAAGCCAAGATTAAAATCAACACATACATATATTAATCTACCAAAAGAGAGGAATATTCAAGTCTTAATCCATACAAAGGGTCAAAAGAACCCTAGGATAAAAGGGAAATTAGCCAAACATGGCTTTAATCATATCCAAACCAACACAGAAAAATTCAGAGTCCAGTAGCATACTAGAATATGAACAAACAACTGGAATCAGAGTTAAATAAGAGACAAAACCAAGAAAATCAGCACAGCTCACGGCCTCCGTTCTGTTTCTTTCTCTTTTTGGTTCAGCGGCGTCCCTCACTGGTTCGGTCTCCCTGCACTCTTTTTCTTTTCAGCGATGATCTCCTGTTCTTGCTCTCTATTTTCCTCCGCGAAAAATCACCTCGTTCTGTTCCAGCCGCCTCTTTCCTTAGTTCCAATTCACCCTGCCAGCTTTTTTTTCGCGTTCTGTATCTCGCTTCCGCCGCACACTTCGTTCCCATTCACAAAACAAAACTTCAATTGATTAATTCCCTTTCATTGTGGGCCCAGAGTTGCTGCTTGGTCCATCAATTTCATTCATCTTCCATTTACTCTTCTATGCGTTTGGGCTTTTCTTAATTCTCAATTGGTTGGGCCCTTCCGTTTTAATCCCCAAAAGCATTGAATTGCTTGGTGCTTCTACCTCATCATGAAAAAGAAATGGAAATTATATAATAATAATAATAATAATAATAATAATAATAATAATAATAATAATAATAACTGAATTTTAATTAAAACTTCTCATTACTATTATTTATTTCCTAAACTCAAAAACTTTTATTTAAAATTGAAAACCCCACAACTAATGCGTCCAGATTGATATCTCTTAAAATCTCAATAAAATCTCTTCAATTTAGTATTGATGACTTCCTAAATATATCAAAATATGTCTCAAATCTATTAAAAATAGGAAGTCATCAGTTTCCCCTCTGACCATCACAGAGCTAAAAAAGGAAACGCATTCAATACGCATTTATTGCATATTAATTGGGCCGTTACAGTATTAATGGACGGTTACAAAACCGGCAATAATGTGGGTCATTAATAGAAATAACGGAATATTCAATACACATTTATTGCGTATTAATTGGGCCGTTACAGTATTAATAGACGGTTACAGAACCGGCAATAATGTGGGTCATTAATAGAAATAACGAAATATTGATTACTAAATTAAATATTCCAACAATAATTAGTTATCAAATTGTGCGAGACATGTAATCCATGTAGTTATGCAGATAGAAAATTTTGCATTGGCATGATTTTCTGATTTATATGCATTTTTATCCATTAAATATATTTAATGAAGTGTTTTAGTATTTTCCAAAAATTTTCAAGAATAAATTAACTATTTTTTCATAGTTTAAATTTAAACTTTTATTTTAAAATTATCATGCATGCATGCATGCATGTCATTTTCATGCATGTCATTTTCATCTAAAATTGCTTTTCAAAATAATTATTCAAACATATTTTAGTTTACAAAAGCCACTTTTGTCACAGTCATTTTAAACATATATTACATTACACTATTTGACTTTGATCCTATCTTAAGTTGCAAAATTCATATTGAAAAAAAAGCACTTCTACTATTGTGAATCCAAACACACTTAGAGATATCTAGCCTGCAATTTAATTTTAAAAAATAATCAATGCTTTTTTTAGATAAGGTACTCCCTTTACTTTCATACATGACATTTTAAAACATTTTATCATGATTTTTTATATAAAAACCCATTCATTTTAGGGAAAAATAACTGAAATTGAAACGTCTCAAATTAGATTTAACATTAAGAATTATTGATAAAGTAATAACAAGACTTGATAAATAATTAACAACTTATTTTTGAGAAATACCTAATTTGAGATTTTGCACTTTCAAAATTATTTTCTGTCAATTTCCTTTCATTTTATCTATTGTATTATTTTTATTTTTATTTTGACGAAAATACCCAATGAGAATATGATTTAAAAGGCTGTATAAAGGTTTGTGTTGATTCAACTGATGAGGGTATGGGAGGTGAGAAGTTATAAAGTAACCTCATTTATAACGAGGAAAATGGACTGGCAAAAAAATTAAGGTTATGTTCTTAATTATGAAATTTATCATGCATTCGATCGTACTTTTGATGATATTTTTTGGTCCCACCGTCCTTCTGATAGATGAATGTGATCAATGCATTCGTACCAACAGGGCATGCTCTTGTAGTCCCACTGCGACAAGGATAATGAGTAGTGTAGTGACTACTGACTAGGGAGTGCGTGCCGCACATAGTTTAAAGTCAATGAAGTAGAGAAAAATATCACTTGGGAATAATATGTTGAATTTCTACAAATTACACTAGGGTTAATGTGGGTCCTTCTTGCTAAAGTATATTTCAAAATGCATCCACTATTCTAACTAAGGTAATTTAATTTGTAGTGAGTCTTTACGCTTTAAAGTATTGAAGGTAAACTTTAGCTTTTGGTATATTAAATTTCCTGTTAACATTTCTAAATACTATTGTATACATTATTTATCATTCTTCCATCTTGTTGTTAATAATTCTATAGGTGAGTCTATTCTACTGTGAAAATATACCTTTAGTAATAATTGTATTCCTTTTTTTTTTTTTTTTGAAAAATACAGGTACACTGAAGCTTGATAAGATAAGATAGGAATTAGACTATGAAAATCTAACCCAAGTACAACAAACTTGAAAATAAATTACAAGTGGCATGATCAATGATCATTTAAGATCATATCGAGGCATCCTCTGGGAATCAATGGAAACAAAGCCACCTCCTCTTCAACAGGTACTCCATAACCTTCTTTGGCCATATAATCAACACATGAAATGTTATCTCTTGGAGTATAGTGTAACTCCACATCCCAGTTCCGGAACAATAGATCTCTGGTTTCCCAATGATGTCTCTTAGAGGGTGATCTATAGGACAATCTCTCATAAGGATATTGACTGCATCAAGAGAATCCGAATATAATAAAGAAGGATTTTCTAAAAACCCTTATGAAGACCAATCTTAAGTCCTTTCATGATAGCATAAATTTCAGCTTCAATAACATAATGAAGGCCTAGTGATTTGCAGAAACCCATCAACCATTCGCCCTGAGTATTTCTTATCACTCCCCCGCAAGCCGCTTGGTGTTGTTGACGCAGAATTCTTAATACTACTTCAATTAAAGTAGATTCAATATGATGTTTTTTTTCTCTGATATTACACATAATGCAAATTTTTCATTTTTCTGTGATTTTATTATTTTTCCTACTTTTTGAATAAAATTCTCATTTTTTATATGTCCTGTAGTCATATCTAATGTTTAATCTTTTATTTTATCATATTGATTTTTATTAAAAGTCATTCTTTTTTTTATCTCCATCTATATTTCTGTACGCCTCATATTCTTTATATTCTTGGTTACTTGATTCTCCTATTTCAAGCTCAATTGCATTTATCATATATAATTTATAATCTTCCTCTTCTATAGATGAATAATCTGATTCTTCATCTGATTCATTGTTATATATTCGTCATTTGTACTTTTACTTTTTGAATTATTATATATTGTACATATTTCAATTTCAGGATTTTCTATATCACTATATACTGGTTCATCAAATTCTAAAGGTTCTTATGCATATTCATAAGCTTGTTCTATTATATTCATTCTTTTTTCATTTTTAGGTTTTTACAATCTGTTGATATATGTCCTATTTTTCCGGAATTGTAACATCTATACTTATTTGGGTTTTTATTATAATTTATGTTTTTCCTTTTTCTTGAAAAACTTCTTGGTTTATATTGTTATTGAATCTTTTCTTAGGATATTTTTAAATTTATATACTCCTTTTCTTTTATTCTTTCTTATTATTCTTTTCCTTACCTCCACATTTATGTGGTTTTCTATCCCATTACATTTTAACACTCTTCTATTCTTCCCATTGTATCTAAATATACAAATATATCTTGTCTTGATTCTAAGTGTTTATGATATGCTTCTATTATGTTTTCTATATAAGCTTTGGTAATTTTTATTAGTTTATGTGAAAAATACTAGAAGTGTCTTATAAATAAGATAAAATGGATATTATATAAAAGTAGAGTAAATTAATAATCGATATTTTAATTTAATATTTCTTAACAAATTATGTTAGAAGGTGTATATTTGGATCCACGATTGAGACTTGGGGTTCACATTAGGTGTTTTTCCCTTATGTGCTTCTTATATGCTTTTCTCTCTAATTAGAGGGATTAGGCATTTTTTTATTTTTTTTAAATTTTTTTTATAGATTCTATTTATTTAGATTAGATTATATGTTGCATCTTGAAATTTTTTTACACCCAGTATCTCAAATTAATTAAAAAGGTGAATATATGGTCTCAAAGAGTATATGGTCTCAAAGAGTATGTTATATTATCTTATTTTCTAAAGGAAATTCAAGGATAATTATGTAAAGCTCCAAAATTGGTGGTAAATGGCTAAGAATTAGCATAAATATATTTGTTAGTTAATTGGAAATTTTCAAGAGAAATTGATGAGATTAAGTAATTTTAAGCCTAAATACAAGAATGGACCAATAGGAAAATTTTGTAAAAAAATTATATTAAATAATTATTTTATATATTATTAATTAATTAATTAATTAAAACGAAAATTTAATAAAAATAATAATAAAAGGACCAAAAATCTCAAAGGATAAGGGATAAGGTTTTGTTGAGATTCTTGATTTAGACATATGAATATTTTATTATATAGTGAATAGTAACATAATAAATAGGAAACGGATCCTATCTAGAGTACCAGGAATAGGTTTTCTGAAGTCGAGGTAAAATATAGATCGGTGGATTTTTATCTTCAGTTAGACTTTTCCGGAAGTTGATTAGAGGCCGGTAGAGCATTTTCCTAATAAGACGAAATAGGGAAAGATGCGAGATAGGCACATTTTGGATCGAAGAAAATAAATTCTAACTCAATATCTAGGAATGAGTTTGAAATTATCTGGACATATTTGGAATCGGTGAATTTTTCGAAGAAGTTGATGATTCCGAAATGCGTTCAAACCAGGACTCTTAGGACACGTTTTCGAGGAACTTGGTGACGGTTGAAGCCCTATATGGAATCGAAATTTAGGTTAACTTGGACATTTCTAGTAAGTGAGAATATGTCTTCAAAGTTGTAAATCCAGAATTTTGATATTTTTCCGAGATTACGCGATTCGGACACCGATCGGGAACTTTATCGGTGCAAAACCATAAAGCAAAAGTTGGTGACAATGCAATAATGACCTTGGGGAGGGGAGCACGTTTTGGAGGAGTTTTTGTGGTGGAGAAGTGATTTGAGCAAAAAGATGTGTTATGTGGCCAAAATTGAAAGTTGGAAGATTGGAAAAAGACCAAAATGCCCTCACAAAAACTCTATAAATAGCAAGCTCCTCCCTTTGCATTCTTCACACCAAAACCATTTTCTCTAGTTGAGCTATCCTAGAGAGAAGTTAGAGAGAGGTGCTCGGAGGAGGAAGGAGTCAGGGAAATTTTGCGGTGAAGCTCGGGTAATTTTTAGGTCTTTAGTCTTTAATTCTTTCGGTAGTTTTAGTAGTAATGCTAGATAGATCTTTATTTTTATTTTAAGTATTAAATTCGAAAATCATGGTGGGGTCGGAGTTCTGGAAAAATTTTGGAAAGTCGGAGCCAAAGTAACGAAGTGCTGGCGAAATTCCGCCGATTAGGGGTATAGGGGCAAAATGGTAATTTTTACCTAAAATGCCGTTATAATGCCAAATCACTAATGAAAGTGATATTACTCTTATAGGATATCGAAACTCAGTGCTGCTGCCGTTCTGTTGCCCGACGTGCATTGTTTCACGTTTTTCCGTAAAAAGTACATTTTCCGCCAGAAGTACCTAACGTCGTCAACGAAGGTACGTTCGCGTACTGTAACACTAGCTCTGATGAATTATTGAATGCATATATGTGATGATATGTTGTGTGAATAGTTTGATGCCGAAGGTAAGGCTAGTCTATGTGGGTAAGCCAAATAGTCGCCGTAAAGTCGGTGAGGCCCCCATGATAGACACTTACCTGGTCATTCTATTCAGTGCTACATGCACCGTGTCTATGGAATCGTACATAGATGCACAGTGTCTATGGAATCGTACATAGATGCACAGTCACTTTTGCCACAGTCATTCTAAAGATAAATCACATTACACTACTTGACTTTTATTCTATCTTAAGTTGCAAAATTCATATTGGAAAGAAAACCACTTCTACTAAATCCAAACACACTCCTTTATCTAGCCTACAATTTAATTTTAAAAATATAATCAATGTTTTTTTTATATGGTACTCCCTTTACTTTCATACATGACATTTTAAAAACATTTTATCTTGATTTTTTTTTATATAAAAACCCATTCATTTTAGGGAAAAAGAACTTTGAAATTGAAAAGTCCCAAATTAGATTTAATATTAAGAATTAATAAAGTAATAATAACGAGACTTGATAAATAATTAACAATTTATTTTATGAGAAATACGTAATTTGAGATTTTGCACTGCCAAAATTATTTTCTGTCAATTTCTTTTCATTTTATCTATTGTATTACTTTTTCTTTTCTTTTATTTTTTTTTTTACGAAAATACCCAATGACAATATGATTTAAAAGGCTGTATAAAGGTTTGTGTTGATTCAACTGATGAGGGTATGGGAGGTGAGAAGTTATAAATTAACCTCATTTATAGGGTGGAGGAGCAATTTTGCCAACCGACTATTAGGTCAGGAGCGTTGGGCACAAATAACTTTTAAAGTGACCAAAAAGGCCAACAAACAATTAAATGGGTGAAAAACGCACAATTCCGTCCATGAACATCTAACACCGTTTAAAGGCAATCAGGTGAAGGAGCAATTTTGCCAACCGACTATTAGGCCCTGGTCACAAATAACTTTTAAAGGGACCAAAAAGGCCAACAAACAATTAAATGGGTGAAAAACGCACAATTCCATCCATGAACATCTAACACCGTTTAAAGCCAATCCCATGTGGCATTTGATGTCCAGCTGGTCCCTTCTTTTTGGTCAAAAGCCAGGTGGCTTTTTTGTTTTTTTTTTTTTGGGTGGAGAATCCCCAATCTGCGGGCAAACGAAGAAATAACCAAACCAAAGCTTCCAAAGTATTTACTTCCAAGCCGACGTCGAAATCCCCTTACCGGCTCCGACAATGATGTACGTCTAACATTGTTTTTTTTTTCTGTACTTTGGGAACGGATGAATTCATAGATTTTGGTCAGAACAATGTAATATACATGCACGACGAAAGGCAAAGACGGAGAAGAAGATGAGGGTTACATTGTGGCATTCGTGCACGACGAGAGGACATGGAAGTCAGAGCTCCAGATTGTGAACGCGAAGGATTTGAAGGCGGAGGCGACGGTGAAGTTGCCGACATTTGTGCTGATGCAGATTGGGGATTCTCCACCCAAAACAAAAAACAAAAAAGCCACGGCTTTTGACAAAAAAGAAGGGACCAGCTGGACAGTCAAATGCCACATGGGATTGCCTTTAAACGGTGTTAGATGTTCATGGACGAAATTGTGTGTTTTTCACTCATTTAATTGTTTGTTGGCCTTTTTGGTCACTTTAAAAGTTATTTGTGCCCAGTGCTCCTGGCCTAATAGTCGGTTGGCAAAATTGCTCCTTCACCCGATTGCCTTTAAAGGGTGTTAGATGTTCATGGACGGAATTGTGCGTTTTTCACCCATTTAATTGTTTGTTGGCCTTTTTGGTCCCTTTAAAAGTTATTTGTGCCCAGCGCTCCTGGCCTAATAGTCGGTTGGCAAAATTGCTCATTCACCCTCATTTATAACGAGGAAAATGGACTGGCGAAAAAATTAAGGTCATGTTCTTAATTATGGAATTTATCATGCATTCGATCGTACTTTTGATGATATTTTTTGGTCCCATGCACCGTCCTTCTGATAGATGAATGTGATCAATGCATTCGTACCAACGGGGCTTGCTCTTGTAGTCCCACTGCGACAATGATAATGAGTAGTGACTACTGACTAGGGAGTGCCAGCCGCCCATAAGATAAATTCAATGAACTAGAAAAATATGTCAAACACTTGTGAATATCAGGATAGGTTAGTCTGGCACTCTTATTTTGCCTATCCTTCTCAAGACCGCATTAGATTATAATCTCATCCAGAGGTGAATATTTGAGAAATAAAATAAACCATTTTACTCCTTCTTCTCTCCCACCGCCTCCCACCCTCTCTCTCACCTCCGATGGAATATACAAACTCCTCCGCTGGCATGTATGAACTCGGATTCATGTTTGTTCAAACAGATCAATTTCTGAAAAAACTTTGATTGTTAGGTATATTTATATGATGAGAGTTCAATTGAAGGATTCATTTTGTCGCAATCGCTTGGCTCGTCGGAATGGTCATCAATTGTCCTATATCTAATCTCGTTGATTAGCAGATAACGTTTGTCTCTAATTGAATTCAAACCCTAGATCCCCTGGTACCACATTTTTTGTGGCTCTACATGCCTTCCTCCCATATGGTTTTTTTCGTATTTAATTTGAACTCTTTGCTGATATTGTCACAAATCTTCAAATATGAATCTTCATCTAACGCCTTGTTGTCGTATATGATACCCCATTCCACTCCGATATCCTCATCTAATGCCTTGTTGTCGTATATGATACCCCATTCCCACATGGTGGTGTTTCAACAAGTTGCCATCCGGACAATCTCTTCTAGTGATTATCAATAATCACTTAATTACTATATTCCATCACATGTTTAATAATGGAATCCCCATCACGAATCAATGGACGAGTTCGTACATACCAACGAAGGAGAGAGAGGGAGTAGGAGGCGGTGGGAGAGAGGAAGGGGTAAAAGGGTTTATTTTATCCCTCAAATCTTCACCATTGGATGAGATTAATATCTAACGGTACTGAGGTAGACAATGGTAGGCAGAATAACCTATCTCGTGAAAATATATTGAATTTTGACAAATTACAATAGGGTAAATGTGGGTCCTTCGGCCTAAACTATATTTCAAAATGTATCCAGTATTCTAACTGCCTAGGGTAATTTGTAGTGAGTCTTTACGCTTTAAAGTATTTTTCCAAGTGTTTATAGCGCCCAGAAGCATTTTGTTGTGCAATTATACGCTTATAATGATGAGTTTTTAATAAACATTTTGTATGTAAAGTATTTTTTCAGGAAAATTTAAATCTTGCTATGAACTCTCAAAAAGTCCTTTAAGTGAAGATTCATTCAACACCTAATGTATTTTCTCAGTAACAACTTTAGAGTGCTAAATACACATAAAAAGATACTTTAAGATGTTTGATTAACCACAAAATTTTTAAAGGGAAATGAACACGCCTGAAAAAGTATTTTAGATTCTCGATAGCACCACAAATTACTTTAGCATGTTAGACGCATTTGAAAAAATAATTTAAGGTGCTAAAAAGACCTTAACCCATTATAAAGCAAAGGAATCATTAGGTACCTTTTTTTTTTTTTTGGGGGACAGCGTAAAGGACGCCACCATTATAATAAATCAATTTAATTATTCCCTTTTATCTTTTTTATGCATATACTTTTTGGAGATACAAAAAAAATTCACTACATTTAAAATGAGAGAAAAAAAATGTGAGGACAATTAAATATAACCTAACAGTAATGTTGCTCTTTGTGGTTGAGTCCACACTATTTTTACATATGTGTATATAATAGAGTTAGGTTATATTTGATAAAATCCTGACATTTTATTATCTATTCTTAAATGTTAGTTGATGTTTTTGTATTTTTGTGAAGCATATGATGTTAAATGCATTTTTAGTAAAATTTTAGGTGTATTTTTATTAAAGAAGTGTATAACTAATCTATAAGAACTAAAACATTAATTATAATTAATTATAATCTCTAAATATTTTAGACATGTAAAAAATAAAAAAGATCCTCATTTAATGAACTTTGATAACTATTCACAGGAAATAAATTAAAAGTTTAATGTGATTATAGGTTTTTTTTTTTCAACGAGTGTATTATGAGTGGAAATGGGCTAAGGTAGGCTAGACTTGACTTTGACTAAATAGGTATGAGCATGTAACCGGGGCCAAATGTAACACCTCAAACCAAACAAATAAATACTTAACCAAAGTATCTCACATATAGCCAATAAGGGTGTCCAACATCCAAATTATCAAAATACATAATTTGTTCAAATAAAACCCACACTAAAGTTTCAAATCAAATCCTCATAATATTTCAGTAAAATAAAATAAAATATAGAAGTCTTAGGATCTTGACAACTAAAACAATATAACATGCGCTTAAAGAGAACAAAGGAGCCTTTAAGGCTCACTCCACAGGTGCCTTCTCTTGCTTCCTACTAGAACAATCACATGAAAAATGTTAATATATAGTGATGAGATTCTACATCTCAGTAATTACTGAAAGTTTCTACCGTATACAAGCAAACCATATGATTTAAAACAAAGAATTGACTACATATATATTTGAATGTGCCATAATCATCATACAAAACAATGAAAATTTAATCATCATTTCTTCAATCTATATTTTCAACACAACATGTAATATTCAATTATGTAAGATGCAACCACCCTTATATCATCCTTATACACTTGATTGGAGCCATAGTCTAACCAAAACCCATCCATGTGACTAAATTGTCCCAAACTCATCAATTATTAAGATAAACCCAGCCAAATGTGTGGAGCTTAAATTTGAACTATGACTCCCCTTCTTAAAAAACACAACTAAGGAGGTGTTCTGTCATAGAACATAAACCCTAACCCTAGGTGGGCTAGGATGTGGATCTAGGATCAAATAGCTCTCCCCCAAGCATCCATGGATTGGATACCCGAGAGGATCAGAGATCACAAAGCACAGGGACTTGACCTAGGTGCGATACCTAGGGCCTACGTACCTGAAGAGGGATCAAAGTCCACGTAGTTCGATGACACCGGAGGCGTTTAGCCGGGGGTAGTGTGTGTGCTCTGTGTGCGGTATATGCAATTGAGAGAGAGCTTAGAAGATCGTACCTCTTTAGGTTAACCAACTATATATAGAGGCTACCTTAGGGTTAGGGTTTGGACTTGCTGGGCCTTTGGTGCCTCAAGCCCAAATGTATTAGATGTCTCTGATGGGCCACACCTTGGATGGGCCTAGTATTTTATTCCATAACAGTTGCCCCCAAGCTCGGTAGTTCAGGTCTCTGAGCTGCCGAGATTAATTGACTGCTTTCCGAGATCCCCTGAATCCGACTTTGCTGACTTTGCTTTCGTAGCAATTTTCCCGGCTAATTATGCGGTTTATATTCCTGCATTTAATAACATGTAAGCAAATCACAATAAATGGAAAATACTTCTTGTTTGTGCAAACCGTTCAACGTGCTCATTTCGGATATTTGTCAGAGCTTGCATTAAACTTGTTGGTTTGCATTAATGGCGGTTTTGATAACACGCTTTTCCACTTAACAAATCGTTGTCACCTCTGTTGCCCCAGCCTGGTAGTTCAGGTCTTTGAGCTGGCAGGATGTGTTGCTTTCCAAATCCGGACGAGGTGCTCGCGATTGTTGGGATTCCGTGCGTGTTGTCCCGAGATTCCGGGTTTATTTATTTTAAATTGAGATTTCAGGTTTATAAACTTTAACCTCGAGATTCCTTCGGGTTATTTATTCTAATACCGAGATTCGGTTTAGATACTTTAACTCAGAGATTTCGGGCTATAAACTTTAACAGAGATTCCGGATGTTATTTATTCTAACAGAGATTCGGTTTAGATACTTGAACTCGAGATTTCGGGCTATAAACTTTAACACCGAGATTCGGATGTTACTTATTCTAACAGAGATTCGGTTTAGATACTTGAACTCCGAGATTTTGGGCTATAAACTTTAACATCGAGATTCCAGATGTTATTTATTCTAACACCGAGATTCCGGATGTTATTTACTCTAACTCCGAGATTTCGGGTCTATAAATTCTAACACCGAGATTCCGGATGTTATTTACTTTAACTCAGAGATTTCGGTCTATGATTTCTGGTTTGTTTACCCAAATTCAATCAAATAGACTTAGCGGCATTGTTGTTGCCAAAATGATTCCAATAACGGAAATCCAAAATAGATTTGCCGCCTCAATACGGATCCCATTAGTTATAACCGGTCCGCCTTCGTCTTTGTTTCTGGAAAACTTTTAAACAGAACTTATCTCGGTTTTACCGTGTCCCAAAGGGTGCACGTTTTAACCATTAGATCTGGTTTTACCATGTCTCGAAGGATCACGTTTTAACCGTTATTTCTACGGAACCCAGATGTTAACTAGATTCAGTTAAGCCGGGATCCGCCTTCATCTCTTTCGTAGGAATGGACTCCACAACTTATCCGGGATCCAATTAAGGAGTGCGGATTTGTGTATAAAATAGACTTGACATGATTCATGAAAGCGGGTTTGTGCACCTCGGATTCACGCATGTTTAAATTGGAACATGATTTTTGGAAACGGGTTTATGTACCTCAGATTCCTACATGTTTAGCTTTGACATGATTTTCGAAGACTGGTTTCTTTACCATGACTTCATACATGTTTAAATTGGTACATGATTTTCGGAACCGGGTTTATGTACCTCGGATTCCTACATGTTTTATTTGTACATGATTTTCAAAAACGGGTTTCTTTACCCTGAATTCTACATGTTTACTTCCTTCGACATGATTTTCGGAAACGGGTTTATGTACCTCAGATTCCTACATGTTTTCCTTCGACATGATTTTCGGAAACGGGTTTATGTACCTCGGATTCCTACACGTTTCATTTGTATATGATTTTCGAAAACGAGTTTCTTTACCCTGAATTCTACATGTTTAGTTTGTACATGATTTTCGAAAACGAGTTTGTTTACTCAGAATTCATACATGTTTAAACTGGACATGATTTTCGAAAACGAGTTTATTTACTCAGAATTCATACATGTTAAACCTGGACATGATTTTCGAAAACGAGTTTATTTACTCAGAATTCATACATGTTTATAGACTTGGTGGTCGTAACCGTCGCAAACGAAGCCCGAAATTTAAACTAGATTCAATTTAATCGGGTCCGCCTTCTTTTTCTTTTGGAAGTGGACTCCTTTGCAAAACTTTACACGGAGCCCAGATTTTAACTGATTTAGACTGAAGGCCATTTTTGCATTCTGCATTTATTCTCTCAAGAGATCAACTTCTTCAACAAGCTTCTAGAGCCTCTTCAAAATGTGGAGCTCTTGAGAGATTTCAATGTCCATTTGATTTTAATGTGCCCAAAAATTCCTGATTTCAATGTCAATGTTGAGCTCTTGAGGATCCTGGT
Source organism: Acacia pycnantha (assembly GCA_025563575.1). NCBI lineage: Eukaryota > Viridiplantae > Streptophyta > Magnoliopsida > Fabales > Fabaceae > Acacia > Acacia pycnantha. Next base: position 776,074 of record JAMWYP010000179.1, on the reverse strand, counting down.
CCATTTAGCATCAACAGGGCTAAAATTACTTCTTGCGGAGGAGAAGTTTCATTTATTCTTTCCTTCTTGCCACTAAAGAATTCAGACACAGCCCATATGGCACCGTCTTCTCTTCCACCGGGCATTGCAAGAAAATTGACGACTCCTTCAAGAGCCTATAACTTGGTCTAGATTTCTTGAAGTGACTTCAAGTAAAATTAGTAAAGAGGTAGACATCAGAACCCATGTATTAGGAGTGATGCATGCTTTTGTTGCCTCTCCCCTCTTGACCTGCAATTACATCAGGGAATCCACAATTCATCATGTTCAAGTGAGACTTTGAATAATGCTTACCTTGATTGGTGAATGTGCATTGGCTGTACGATCAGTTTGTCAAGAGTAAATTTCACCACATAGCCATCACAGAATCCAATAAATCTGCAAACTTCAGTTCTTCCCAAAGAAAGAGGCTCTGGAAGATTTTTGTGGGAAGATTAATTGCAGCTTTGTTAATTCCTTCTTCAGATCTATCTGATTTAGAATTACACTACTGTTCTCTACCATGCTTAGGGAAATTACATTCTAAAGGATAATCCTTACAAACAGTAACAGATGTAGAGCTTTAATAGGAATAACCCTGGCACACAAGCATAAGGATTTGCATATTTGATCACCAGCTTCTCACTGATGCCTCCAAATGAACAACAACAAGCCCCAACTAGTTGTCAGCCACCGGAACATATCCCTCATTCAAGCTCTGAAGCCGAATGGAAACTAGTCAAAGAGTGCAATTTAATGCCCTTTTAATACTCGCCAGAGGAACCTAATGCAAATCTTGAGATAACTTGACTATTATTTTGGACTATGTGCAACTTGTATTTCCAAGAAATTATGCATCTATTTTTCTACCATGTAAGCAATTCGTATGGCCATGACTAGTAGCCTAAGACTATTGATAATAAATCAATTGCAATGAGCAGGAGATGAAAACAAACCCATTTCACCTCAAGTAGCTTCGTTCAGATTCGAGCAAACTTGTCATCCACCTACTTCTCTTTCTTCATCCTCCAGCAACGCTTTTTATTGTTGAATTTCCTGCTACTTTCACTTTTTGCGGAGATTACGAACAAATTGGAGATTTGACTGACTAAGAATCGAAGATCGACGTTCAGGATCCTGCTTTGGAGATTTGCAGCAATCGAAAATGGAGATAGGTACTGGAGATCAAATGCCCTCAACTCGATGCCAGGGGTAATTCCAGCTTTCAAACGATGCTGATTCTGGGAACCTAAGAAGTACGGTTAATTGCTCGATTGGTTTGGGGCTCAGAAGCAATCAGCAATTCCTCAACTCAAACCCCTCACTTCAATTTGTGCATATTCGTCCGCATCTGTGTGAGCTCCACCCTCGGCAACGTGTGAGCTCCAGCTGTGTGCCCCTATCCCGGCATCAATCCCATCCGAAATCCCATCTCTGAACCTTGGCAACCCGGGATAGCGATGGAATTTACACCCCGAGATAGCAATCCATTTTTACACCCCGACATGCCTGGCAACTCGGCATCTCAGGATTCAAAGGATCTCGGTCTTCAAAATATAAACCCGGATTTCACCCAAGTCGGCACCATTCCAAACCGGAATTTTGAAGCATCTCGGTCTGATCACTTCTGCACTCCGGCATGACTAGCATCTTCGCATCTCAGGATCTCAGGATGTTATTTGAACGATTTGAGTATACTGGATAAATATCCTATACTTGAAGCATCACGGCATAGCCTCTCGGCTCCACTATCCCGCCATGATGTAAACCCAGAGAACATTCAATTCTGGCACGAACTTAGACTGCTCCACGCTGCCAATTGGGATTGTGACCTCGGCTCTACAGATGGAAATAGATGGAAATAAACCTGTATCTGTGCATACATACAGTCGGCAAACAACAGGTTGCAGCAATCTACTTCTTGGCAAACACAGAGAGATTTGACAAGAGCAACAATGAAGGATCAGATTCAGAAACCACGTCGTTAACATCTATTGGTGATACTCATCGCGTCAGTGATCATTTGTCTTCTTAGAAGACAGGCACGACTAGCAGATGATGCTCGCCGTTATTGGATCTTGGAGCACCTCGTGGAGTATATTCAGAGACAGAAAAAGAGTGATACCAAGCCTTGAACCCAAAAACATGCCCTGCAGCTGCTCACGTGAGACCTAACATATCGAGATTCAAATACCATAAAAGGCATCCCGGCGCACTAACCTTGGCATCAACCCGGTTTAACTCGCCATACTGGTGGTAAAAGGCCGAGATCATTGAGGATTCAGCAGTTTAGAATAGACGCCCTACTCCATCGCCAAGGTAACGTCGCAGACTGAAACTCCCTTTGAAAGTCAAGACTGAAACTTCCACCTCAGTTATCGCTGGGATTATACTTTACTACATCGTCGAAAACGTCAATCGAATTTGAAAGAGGAGGTTTGGGATTTTGATTCGCCCTAACTTCATTGGAATGGCTGACCATCATTGGTCGCGGTGTTGTTGGTGGTGATTCACGTTTTATCGAACAAGCAAGACCCCGAATCCGCTAATAATGTCTCTTTAGAGGCAAAACTGAAACTCTGGAGCTTTTCTTGATTTTCCCTGAATTTCTGGTGAGCCCAGAATTGAAATAATTGACCATCTCAGGCCAAAATTCCTGGCTGTCTAACTGCTAGGTTTTTTTTTTCATGGCGGCAGATTATCGAGATTGGCACAGATGGAGTCTCCAATCAGGTTTTTTCATGACCTTATAGTGATCTCAGCGGGCCGAAGTTCCACTGTGAACATTCGGCAATCTCCCTTTTTCACAGGAGAGAAAGAGGTCTTCGACGAATAGCCACCATCTCCAACTGAAAAGGACCTTTTCTTCCTCCACCCAGAAGCGATGGTATCGTCCCGCATTTGTTGGGCCTGAATGAACAGTTTTGACCGAACTTTGCTTTCATCGTACAAAGTCTCTCTAGCAGATCAATGATCGTTGATTTGGCAATTGGAAATTGAAATCATTAACCATCTTCGGTCACAGGAATCGAATTTTACCGACTCCCCACGGACGGCGCCAATGTTCTGTCATAGAACATAAACCCTAACCCTAGGTGGGCTAGGATGTGGATCTAGGATCAAATAGCTCTCCCCCAAGCATCCATGGATTGGATACCCGAGAGGATCGGAGATCACAAAGCACAGGGACTTGACCTAGGTGCGATACCTAGGGCCTACGTACCCTGAAGAGGGATCAAAGTCCACGTAGTTCGATGACACTGGAGGCGTTTAGCCAGGGGGTGGTGTGTGTGCTCTGTGTGCAGTATATGCAATTGAGAGAGAGCTTAGAAGATGTGTACCTCTTTAGGTTAACCAACTTTATATAGAGGCTACCTTAGGGTTAGGGTTTGGACTTGCTGGGCCTTTGGTGCCTCCAAGCCCAAATGTATTAGATGTCTCCTGATGGGCCACACCTTGGATGGGCCTAGTATTTTATTCCATAACAGGAGGTGTCACATGTCCCACAGTTCTAATGCAATCTCGGCCAAAGGAAAACATGAAAGAAAGGGCCCTGACAAGTGTAATCCACTGTGCAACGAGTGATGACATACCATGTGGTAAAAGATTTCACCATATAAATTCCTCCTTACTCCAACCCATCACAAATGCAACTACCATGACAGTTAAGTTCAATCACCAATAAATATAATATCATTAAAAGACAAGGTACAATAAATCATGCTTTCCATTCATATGAAATATCATCACATATTCAAATATGCCCAAAAGGAAATCATAATCCAATAATACATTACTTATAATTAAATTATTTATGCCCAAAAGGAAATCATAATCCAATCACTACAAGAAAAATGGTAAATACCGACCGACTATTGGAGGCGGTTTTAAGTAAACCGCCTCTAAAATACATTTAAAGGCGGTTCTGTCGGCGTACATGCTAACCGCCTCAATATTATCATTAAACATAGGCGGTTATTGTTATTCCCCCTCCAAATGAAACATATAGAGGCGGTTACCAAGGCGGTTTTCCATTAATCGCCTCCAATGTCCAATTCAAGATCTCTGCCCTAATTAATCGCCTCCCCCTCCCTCCCGTTCGTCACAACTCCACTCACCAAGAACCCTAAATCAATTTGCCTCACGCCCTCACCTTCGTCGCTCTCACACCGCTCGTCACTCTCGGCTTCTCACCGTCGGCCGTCGCACGTCTCAGCGTTGAGTCGTCGATCTCACTCTCAGCCTCGAATCCACCAGCCTTCCTGTTGGAGTAACACGATTTCTCTTGGATTCTCCTTAGATCACAAGGTTTTTATTTCATTTCCTTTCCTTTTCAGGTTTGAGCTCACTTGGAGAATTTTCTCTCCCATTTAATTCCAATCCCTCTATTTTTCGCTTCTTCATTTACACCATCCGTGGATCGACTAACTAAGGAATCTTATCCTGCTTTATCAGAGTCTCAGTCTCGGCCGACTGCTTGTCTGTGCTTCACGTCTCCAGGTTTATATCAGAGTCTCAGAGCTGATTTATTTATGTGCTTGTCTGTGCTTCTCGTCTCCAGGTTTATTTCTGTTTGCACTATGTTTTGTGTAGCTGCCTGTGTTTATTTTCCTGGTGTTGATTTAGGTTCTGTTATGACATTTGAAGGAGGATCGGAACAGTGAGGTGCGATTTTGATATGCTTGAACGTAGTGGTAAAATCAAGTTTGGTAATGGAAGGAAAATCGAAAATGTATCAAATATGCTCTCCTTTTTAGGAATTTGTTAAAGGTTCATTTGTCTGTATTGAGTTTGTGGGATTCCATTCTCTGTATCACTATTTTTTTCCCCTTCTCAGAAGTTGTCTGTTCTGTTCCTTTATAAACTTCGTCAGAAAGCACAAGCAACTTCTTTAATTTTGATCTCCGATAAAGTCTAATTCACCTCCACTACTTTTCTATCGTTCTGGTTGTTCTCAAAATCTGTGTCTTCATATTCCACTTGAAGTGAAATTGTTATGGTATATTGTTTCTCATGCATCTAACTTCTTCTAAAAAATATCATGCAGCATATTTTGTCTTAGGGACACACTAGATTGTTATGAACTTATGCAGCTTTTAGGTTTCTGTCTATGGATAAATCTGGTTCTCTGTTTTTTTGGATTATTAAGTGGTGGTTCCAACTTTTGTCACTTGTATTTGCGTTGAACTGGTTTTTTTGTAAACAAAATTGATTTTATAAAATGAAAAAGGTTATGCAACTAAAGGTTGTATAACAAAGTCCAATGAATGAGGAATTAATGAAACATGAATTTTATAATGAGTAACTGGGAAAAAAAATTGAAGCAATGAATTAGTATCATTTTCCAAGTTGGCAATGAAATTTGAATGGACAGGGCAATTGAATATCATTTTCTTAGTTGCTAGAGAAATTAGAATTGTTGGTTTATGGTTTCTTCTGGTTGATGAAGCAGATTTAATTGTATGTTTGTTAAGTTTGGTCAAACAATTTTCCCTTGCAGGGTAGAGTTTAACTAGAAGCATATTGCATCTTTAAATATTTGGTTGGATGCTTGTTATACTTATTGTGTAAAGTTCTGATATGGTTTTGCTAATGAACAGAAAAAATAAATTTCTTTTTCTCATTTTTTTGCATTTGGATTTTCTAATTATTTGTGCATTTGTTAGTAGCCGGAGATTGAAGGAGATTTCTCAGAAGCAGGAGACGGCGTTGTGGGTGAACGAGTTTCTCTCCAGTTGATAAGGTTAGTTCTTTGCTTCCATGTTTAAATAAAATAATTAAAAAAATTGTTATAAATTAAACTTACATGTATGAAGGATGAGAGTACTTCACACTTAACATAAAGGTACTTCAGCATTTGTATTTGCTCTATCAAATAAATAAAATCAGTGAGGATGAAAACGAAAAAACTATCAACATGCAATTCTTGATTTTGGATATGTGGATGTTGTTAGTTCTCCATATTAATGTTTTGGTTTTTCACTTTAAAATCTAACTTGCATAAACAAACTAATACAGATTAAGATTAACATGGGAACTACATTATCTTTCACCCTAACCCTAACATAGAACCCTAACGGTTTATAAATAGTGGTATGAATGTAAATATCTTACATTCATAATATTGTATTATTGTCCTATGTTGATAACTTGGACAATAAAATATTGGCACATTTTTGTCAAAAAAAGAGTTTGACAAGAATGCTTCACTTATTTTCAGAGTGAATGGACAAGTCTTGGATTATAAAACCGCAAAATTCAATTGAGTATGATGAAGGAGTTAGGAGATTCATTGATTTTGCTTTCCAACACAGTTCAATTGAAGGCAAAATACTATGCCCTTGCTCACCTTGTGGTTTTATAAAGTGGCTGTCAAAAGAAACAATGTATGATCATTTATTGTGCAAGAAATTCCTTGAAGGATACACATTTTGGTTCTATCATGGAGAGTCAAAGGTCGGGTCAAGTAGTAATGTTGTTGGTGGATACATGTCACATGGTGTACGAGACCACAATGTTGATGTAGATCCAATGTTCAACATGATCAATGATGCATTTGGCATAAATAGGAAATGTGACAATGAAGCACAATTTCAGTCAGAGGAAAACATTGCCCAAGATGAGGGAACAAATTGTTTTGCAAATGAAGAAGTTAATGCAGATAAAGAATTTTATGAATTAGTAAAAGATGGGGAACAACCATTGTATGGAGGGTGTCAAAAATATTCAAAGCTTTCGTTTATTGTGAAGTTGTATCATATTAAGTGCTTATGTGGGATGACTGACAAGTCCATGAATATGATATTAGAGCTATTGTGCGATGCGTTTGAACATGCAAAGATTCCATCTTCATTCTATGAGGCAAAGAAGACCATTACCAAGTTAGGATTGGACTACCAGAAGATACATGCTTGTCCAAACAATTGTATGTTGTATTGGGGCGTGGAAGATGAAAACAGACAAAGTTGCAAGGTTTGTACTGTATCTAGATGGAAGCCACTTGTTAAAGAAGGTGATCGTACATCTTCTCAACAAGGAAGAAAGAAGCGTAATGTGGCTGCAAAAGTTGTTCGATACTTTCCCCTTAAAACACGCTTGCAAAGATTATTTTTATCAACAAAGACTGCTGAAGATATGAGATGGCATGCTATGCATGATAAAAATGATGGCTTGATGAGACATCCTAGAGACTCTCAAGCATGGAAGAAGTTTGACGAGCTGCACACATCATTTGCTTCAGTCCCACGAAATGTACGACTCGGTTTAGCAACTGATGGTTTTAATCCTTTTGGTAATATGAGTGCTAGTTACAGTATTTGGCCAATCATTCTAATTCCGTACAACACCCCTCCATGGTTGTGCATGAAGTCGACGTCTTTTATCATTTCAACCATCATACCGTAAAAGAATGCCGTAATGACATTGATGTGTTTTTACAACCTTTGATCAAGGAGTTGAAAGAATTATGGCAAGATGGTGTAGATACTTATGATGCTTTTGCACGAGAGATGTTCAAGTTACATGCAGCATTGATGTAGACGATTAGTGATTTTCCTGGCTTGGGAAATCTATCTGGGTGGAATACATACATAGGCTTAGCTTGCCCTTCATGCAACTATGATTTTGAACCTTGTCGTCTTTATCATAGTAAAAAATGGTGTTTTATGGGTCATCGACGCTTTCTTGACCAAAGACATAGATTTAGATTGAACAAGGTTCGGTTTAATGGGAAGCAAGATCTACGTAATCCTCCAAGGTTGTTGTCTGGTTGTGAAATACTTGAACAAGTTAAAAATATTAATGTCAAATTCGGTCGAACACCCGAAGTTAGTGGAAGAAGAAAAAGAGGACGTGCTAGTGATCGTGATGCAGATGGCAACACCCTACAGTGGAAAAAGAAGAGCATATTTTTTGAACTTCCATATTGGAGGCATAATTTATTGCGTCACAATCTTGACATGATGCATATTGAGAAAAATGTGTGTGATAATATAATTTTCACATTACTTAATAATGCCTCTAAGTCAAAAGATCATATGAATGCTCGAAAAGATCTTAAAAGAATGGGTTGTAAGCATGACCTTTGGCCAGATGAGAATGGAAAATATCCTTTAGCAATCTATACAATGACTAATAAAGACAAGATGTTTCTGACAACATTGAGGAATATTAGAGTACCAGATGGTTATGCAAGCAATATTTCTAGGTACATTGATGTTGATTCTATGCGGTTGAATGGAATGTTGAAAAGTCATGATTGTCATATATTGATTGAGCAATTACTACCATTGGCTACACGAGTAGCAATGCCTGATAATGTTTCAAGCATTTTAATTGAGTTGTGTTCATTCTTCAAACAATTGTGCGATAATGTGTTGAATGTTGCAAATTTGGATATACTACAATGTGGAGTTGTGCTCTTGCTATGCTACATGGAAATGTTATTTCCTCCGTCATTCTTCACAGTCATGGTTCATTTGATCATCCACCTTGTTGAAGAAGCTAAGCTTGGAGGTCCTGTGCACTATCGATGGATGTATCCTATTGAGAGATACTTGGGGCAATTGAAATCATATGTACGTAATAGAGCTCGACCAGAAGGGTCTATAGCACAAGGTTACATAATGCAAGAAATTCTAACATTTTGTTCAAGGTACATAGATGATATTGAGACTCGATGGAATCGATCTGGGCGGGTCGATTATGTACCTAATGATGCACAAGCCAAATCACGAGTGGATGAATTGTTTCCTCGGGTGGGAAAGCCAATCGGTGCATCATCATATTTCAATCTTACATCAATGGAGAGGTTACAGGCTCATAGACATGTGCTGACGAATTGGCCACTTGTTGAATGCTACATTCAGTAAGTAGACCTGAATATTTTTTTAAGCAACTTATTATTACTCATGTTTTAATTTTAATAATTTATTTAGGGAGTTCCGAAGAGATGTGAAGAGGAAACTAAGAAGGACTACTCGAAGTCAAGCTGAGATAGATAAACGGGTTCATAGGGAGTTCGTTGATTGGTTCTCTAAGCGTGTGGGTATTTTATTGCACAACAAGGATCAAGAATATTTTTCCTTTTTGAGTTAAATTGCACGGTGCTAACATTATTTCTTTTGTGTTGTAGATTCCTTTAGATATTGACAATGTTAGAGAATCAGACAAAAATATTATGTTTTCCCTTGCTAAAGGTCCTATTTATGAAGCAAGAAGGTTCAGTGCATATAATGTGAACGGGTTCAAATTTCGAACATTAAATCGAGACAAAAACCTGAAAACACAAAATAATGGGGTTTTTGGAACATTTGACACAAGAAGTTATTCAAGTAGTAGAGATGGCCAAATGATATGTGGAGGAGTTCCTTACTATGGAAAATTGGTTGACATTATTGAGATTAACTACAATGGCTTGTTCACTGTGCCTTTGTTTAAATGTCAATGGTGATACTACCACTCATAGAGGGCATAAGAAGGATAAGTTGGGTTTTACCCAAATTAACTTTTCAAAACTGATACATACTGGTGAAAAAGAGGATGATGAGCCATATATTAAAGCTTCTGAAGGTCAAATGGTTTTTTATGTTGATGACGAGAAAGAAAAGGGTTGGAGCATACATGTCCATGTAAAGCCTCGAGACTTATATGATATGGGCGAAGATATCATGACAACCACTGACCTATTTCCATCACAAAACTTGGACCACATTTTAGTTGATGACACAGTAGCTCTACAGTTATCAAGACCTGCCATAGATGATGACATTCCAAATTTGATAGCTAATCACAATGAGGATGAAGATTTAGACATATAATTTTTTGTTTAAGGCTTATGTTATGTGTAGTTACATGGGGTTGTGTAGTCTAACATTTTGAAGATTGTCTTTTGTATGGTGTGTTGTGTCTGGTTTTCTTTATATCATGTGTTTTGGTTGTATGTGATTGTTGTTGAATACTTAATATTTACAATTCAATTTCTTAATGCTCATATACTATTATCTTATTCCAATATATATTGGAATTGTATGATTTTGTAAATACTTAAATATATGTTGCCATATTATATTTTGGACAAATGGATTAGGTGGAATGGGGCGTACAAGGAGATTCCCTGCAAGAAAAGCTTCAACAAGCTCTACAACACCTACCCTCCAAACACAAAATGTACAACCCAGTGAGAACCTAGAAAATGATATTCAAAGGGTGGAACCACAGCCACGTGAAATGGAAGGCCAAGAAGATCAAGTTTCTAATCAATCCCAACAACAAAATGAAAGACCACATCCCTACAAACCCAAGAGGTTGTGCAACAAATATTGGGTGGTTGATGTTAAAGGTATACCATTTAACACCTATGTTACATTATGTATGCCTATGTCATATATTATTGCTCCACTAACAAAAATCACATGAATATTATATGTTATAGATGATCAAGGAAGGATTTCTGAGGAAAGATTGTGCATTAGGGATGTTTTGGTACTTCTACCTCACAAGCAAGTAGTGGTGACATGGAGTGAAGAGAATCACCTGTTGGTGGCGGTTCACTGTTGAATGGCTTTTTAGGACATCTTGCATGTAATACTAATGTATTCCCAATATGTTACGATAGGTGGCCTAATGTACCTCGATCGTATAAGGCTAATGCTTGGGAGATGACCATTCAGGTATCAATGCTCTTTCAATTTCATTTCCTAAGCTTAAATGATTGTGAATTGATTTTTATATTTTCCCTATTGTAGAAAAATTTTTGTGTCAATACTGATGAACAATATGAATATTGTTTGGCAAATATGGGGAAAAAATGGAAGGATAATAGGTGGAGGTTGTGCAATTATTATTATGATAAAAATGCAAGTTATGAGCAAAACCTTGAAAACTATCCTGAAGGTATGACTCGAGAACAATGGGCTGGTTTTTTGGCATATAAGTTAAGCGAGAAAGCTAAGGTAATGACATAAGCTTGCATATATTTGTTTAATTTGGTTTACTTGACTTAATTTGAAGAATTTTTTGCTGAACAATGTAGAAATACAGTGAGATAAATACTAGAAATAGAGCAAAACAAACAATTATGCATACCCTTGGATCCAAAAGCATTGCATGTTTAAAATATGACCTGGTATGTACGTCAATTATAATCTTTTTTATCTATCTTTGATCTTTTGTGAATTTAACTAACCTTTTGTATACTGACATTGCTTTAGGAAAAAAAATATGGACGCAAATTTAGTAAGGGGGAGATGTACGCCATTACGCACAAAAAAAAGGATGGCAGTTTTGTCTGTGAGGAAGCTAGAGAAAAGAATGTATATATTTTCTTGACTGAGAAAGCTATACATGCTTTTTTATAATACATGTTTGATGTTGTATTGTAGGACCAATTACTAGCTGAGATGGAGGAAACGTCTTCTGAAGAAGAGGCCTATGAACATGTCTTTGGGAAAGAGCACCCTGGACGCGTTAGAGGAATGGGGTTTGGGGTGGTTCCATCTCAAATGCGTAAGCGCTGTAGCGGTTCAGCATCATCTTCTAGTGCTGGTCCTTCTCAAGCAGAGTATGATTCCCTCAAAGAAGAACTGAAACCTTAAAAGGGAAAAAATGGGAGAACTTGACGCCTTGAAAGCACAAATGGCTTCTATTTTGTAACATATTGGTGTTCAACAACCTTCTCATTTTCCCTTCAATGAGGTAAATCTTGTGTCATAATTAAATATATACTTTGGAATTAAATCGTAGGTTCAATCTTTGTTGGCTATGTTGGTCATCATTTAATTTTTCTGGATTATGGATTATTTGCATATATCTTTATTTCATATGATTACTTTGGAGTGGTGACTGCTTCTGTTGATGATAAATTTAGGATGTTGACATGGTCAGAGCTTGTATGGATTATAAGTCATGTGTATCACTTGTTTATATATGTGGCCAAGATGGTATATTTATGAATAGCCTTGCATATATGTAAGAAATTCTGATACTGTTGATGTGATATGGGGCTGTTTATATGGTATGAACAAAAGCTGGAACTTGATCAAATTTGTGAATTCGGTCTGAATCATTAGCCTCTTAGCTGAAACTTGATCAAATTATGAATTCAGGTCTGTTTTTGTTTGCTTAATATAGTACCCTTATGTTTTGTTTTAAACCCAGTGTGAAGGCAATCAAAGGTCAAAAGCTTAGGAAACATTAGCCAATGATAAGGGACCAACAAGGACTAAAGGAAGGCTTATTTTTTAAGCCAATTGGGGTCAAAATCTGATCTCTCATCAGCCCATAAAATCGTGCAGCAAGAGAGACAAAAGAGAAGGGACAAAATACAAAGAAAAAGAAGCAAAAAGGTCAAGGAATAGTGATAAGAAAACAAAGTCAAGAAGGCTAGAGTTTTTGGCCAATAAGAGAAAGCCAAGAGAGGATACTTTATGACCCTCACTTATGACTTTTGTTGACTCAAAAGCATCCCTCCAACAGCCATATATTTCGTGCAGCAAGAAGAGGAAAAGAAGACATACATAAAAATCATATATTCAAATGCAAAGTTAAGCAATTAACCCTAGTGTGCTAAGTGGTAACTTGGGAGCTAATATTTGACTTTGAGCAGGCAAGGTACAAGAGCATTAAAAGGCAAACAAAAGTTAAAAGAATGAAAGGGAAGATGAATGATTTTAAGTCAATAAGAAAGCCAATTGAGTAGTCAAAGGCTTAGGAAAGAAAAATTAGGCAATAGGAGAGACCAACAAAGACCAAGAAAGGACTTTATTTTTGTATTCGGTCTGAATCATTAGCCTCTTAGCTGGAACTTGATCAAATTTGTGAATTCGGTCTGAATCATTAGCCTCTTAGCTAAAACTCTTCTTTGTATTATGCTTGATATATGCTAAATTGATAATCATGTTGATGCCATGATGCAATGAAAAAATGGCTGAACAAGACATTGTAGCATTTGATGTTTGTTTTCAATTTTGTTTCAATGTATCAGGATGCAAATTTGGGGTCTCCGGGGCTCAAAGATCTTCTCATGCTAGTCATGACCCGCATTGTGACGGACCGGATTCATCACCTCATATTCCATCTTCATCACCATAACCACAACCTTGAATATTTTATTTAGATATTGATTTTGGATAGTATTGTCATTATCAAGGGAATTTATCCAATGTTTAGCAGTTGAGACTTTGTTTATGGTTGTTAAACATATTTTGTTCTATGATTTTGGATAATGTATGCAAACATACACTTTAATCTTGTGGTGAATTTATATATCTTATGCTTTTAATTAAGGGCTTTTAACATTGTATGGATATGTATGCTGAAATGCAATATTTTTTTTTTCTTGATACATCAAATACAACAAGTTATTATTTCATTATTAGAAAAAGAATTATAAATTAAAACTGTAAAAAATCACCTATTAACTACATTTCGTGATTAAAATTTAAAAATATAAAAAAGTAAAAAAAATTGATTTTATATATATTGGCTGATAAATAACCATCTGCAAACCGCCTCAGAATGACATGTTGAGGCACTTTCTAAACCGCCTCGGAATGATATTTTGTGGCGGGCACAATAACCGCCTCCAAATCACAATCTGAGGTGGTTAACAACAAACCGCCTCCAAATACCGTTCTAAGGCGGTTTACACACCCGCCTCAAAATATCATTTAGAGGCGGTTATGAAAACCGCCTTTAAATTCAATAGGACTTTTGTTGTGCCGATTGAGGCGTTACTAGCCGCCTACGATACCGCCTTTGTTTCCAAGTAGGCGGTTTGGCCAGCGGCTCATTTAAACCGCCTTAGTTTTCCTTTCGACGGTGGTAACTTCGACGCTTTTTCAGCTGCCTGCTTGTGCAAATGGAGGCGGTTTAAACCGCCTCTAAATGCTCATATAACTGCCTCCATTAACCTGTTTTCTTGTAGTGAATAATACATTACTTATAATTAAATTATTAACTAAGTGAATAAAGTGAGTTATAAAGAAATTTACTTGTAATATTTCTTACCTAAGAATTTACAATACACACACACACACATATAATTCAGTCCATTTTTTTAAAATAGAAGATAGTCATTTACAATCATACACAATTCACAAGTATATGGAAGAATATTTAGAGTTATCTGTTACTCCTTAACTTACAAATAAGTACCAAAAAGATAATCCAAAACTCTTAGTGAGAGCCTACAAGCATCATATAAATAAATATCTATTAATATAGTATTCAAAATTACACTATAGTTGATCGGCCTACTAAAAATCTACCTTAGATCCTTATAACTAGCTACCCACTAATAATCAACACATTACATACATGCGTGTGTCTGTGCGTGACCATGTATGTATATATATTAGCTATTGTAGACTTATATAATTTATGGGTTTAATGTTTCTGCTTTTACTGCAGAATTTTTTTTCTGCCACACTCACATAAAAGTAAGTGGGTCCCACTAATATTTTCTCTCTCTTCTCTTTATAATGGAACCCACTCACTTTTATGTGAGTGTGGTAGAAAAAAAAATCTGCAGCAAAAGCAGAAACATTAAACTCATAATTTATATATAAATTGAAGCCTATTGTTGAGTCTAAAAGTTACCTTATCGGATGGAAGACTTGTTAAGTAACCTTTTAAATGGACTATTGAAGAATGTGGTGTCATTGTGCACTGTAACTGACGCGAGAGGGAGAGAGGAAGGGAAAAAGGAAGAAAGAAGAAAGAAGAAATTGTATGCACATGGAAGGCTAAGTGTGTATTGATGTAGTGGTAAATGTGGTTCACGTTATAATTGATTGTGAGAGAGGAAAAAGGAAGAAAGAAGAAGTGGTATGCACATGAAAGGCTGAGTGTGTATTGTTGTGGAGATAAATATGGGTCACGTTATAATTGATGGGGAGAGAGGATGATTCTTGAAAAGATGTATTGCCAGCACAAGTGGTGAAGAAAGGGATGAACAACTCTAAAAAAGGACAAGATGTAAATACAAGAGTAAAGGAATGAAGGGATACACAAAAGAAAGAAAAACAAAGGGGACCTTATGAAGGTGGAATATCACCAAGAGGGGAGTGAATAAATGATTATAAAAATATTTTCGTTAAATGCTCAAGAACACTAAATAGAGACAAAGAAAGGAAATGAACGCAGAGAGATTATACTAGTTTGGTTTAACTCCTCAACCTAGCTACGTCCAATCCCCAAGCACCTTGGGATTTTCACTAACTCTCAATCATTGATACAATTACACACTTCGTACTTAGGATGATCCTCTCACACTAGGACTCACTCTCCCTTACAAGTTGTACGTAATCGTACACCCACACTTAAGGTTCCACAACCTTAAGATTTAACAACTAAGCAAGTAATCAAATAAGTGTTTAAACTCCTCACTGAGTAAATAAATGATAAACACTGAAGTACATGGAAATATCCAAAGATATTAAGTGAAACTTAATGAAACAATAGATTGCAATAAGTTCGTATTGAATGTGCAGAGTTTCGGTAGGTGGAGAATTCAAAGCTTCTAGTATTTGTAGTTGTTGCATTGATAACCATTGAAGAAGCTTGAAGACTATACATTGAGACTTTTCAAAGTAGTTCTTAGATAGTTGAAGCGTTTTGCCATTAATGCTCTGGAATAATCGTTGTCTTCATTCTTTCATTCCTTCTGAATTTGACTGTTGAGACACATCAATTAGAATGAAGTTTATCTTGCCAGAAACATCTTTCGATTGCTTAGACGATGGTTGTTGAGATTATGTCTCGAATAGGTAACAACATTTAATGTTCTGACACAAAAATTGCTTTATCCCAAATTGTCGTTAATCTATATTAAAATTATTTGAAACTCATTAACAAACTGATTAACCATGGTAAAGAATAGTAATGAGAAATGATATGAAGTATTAAAATCAATCATAGTGAATTAAG
Organism: Acacia pycnantha; assembly: GCA_025563575.1. Taxonomy (NCBI): domain Eukaryota; kingdom Viridiplantae; phylum Streptophyta; class Magnoliopsida; order Fabales; family Fabaceae; genus Acacia; species Acacia pycnantha. The sequence continues at coordinate 760,129 of JAMWYP010000179.1, read as the reverse complement.
AGATTCGGACACATAGATTTTCAAACAGAGAAGAATTGGCTCAAGTTAATTATATTTTGGCTCAGGTCAATTTCATTTTGAAAACACAGAAAAGATAGCTAACTCGAGTCAACCAACCTTGGCTCGAGTTTATGATCAAACTCGAGTCACAGAAACGGTGGCTCGAGTCAATGCTCATTTGATCATTTGTCTGAAGAAAATTCTGAAAGACTTCAGCTCGAGTCAACAGGGCGTGGCTTGAGTTTAGGTCCAAACTCGAGTCAACAAGATATGGCTCGAGTCAGATGCAAGAAAATCTTTTGAAAAAGTCTTGGAAAAATTCTTTCTAGCTCGAGTCGATGAGTGCTGGCTCGAGTTAAAAGTTTATTTGAACATAATGGTCAAGTTTCTAGCTCGAGTCATATATCATAAGCTCAAGTCAAACATGTTAGGTTTTTGAAAACATTTCAAGTTCACAGACCTTTGGCTTGAGTCACAAAATGTTGGTTCGAGTTTAACTCTAAACTCGAGTCTGCATATTTGTGGCTCGAGTCAAAACATCAATTTGGCTTAAGTTATAAAGGGATTGACTCGAGTCTGCCAACTTAGGCTCGAGTCAATGTGATAGCAGAAAGAGCAGACTGATATGATCCATGTTCAACCAAGTTAAAAAGTTTTGCCTTAGATCTTAAGCCTTAAATTGTTTACAATGGTTAATTATCATCAAAACACATAGAGAACTAACACCTTAGGTTAATTCTCTACCAATTATAAATCATTTCCCACCCCTCTCCTATGCAAGAATTCGTCCAAACACTCAAGGGAGCCAAAGAGTAGGACTTGGCTGAAACTTAAGGAGAGAAGGAGGAAGGAAAAGAGCTAAGTATTCAAGGTAAGTTGTATGCTCAAACTTCCACCACTTCTCCATCTTCTTTTATGACAATTTCAAGTTTTAAAAGGTTATTATGCATGGTATTTTAAGGGAGGCCGAAAGCCCTGGGGAGTTCAAGGAAAAAGAAGATTGCAAGAAGTACAAACACAAGTCAAGTAAGTGACATGCCTAGTCCTCTTGCACTTGTTTGTGATGTTGCTTGATCTTAGATTAATTCTCTCATGTTTCTTGTAGATTTGGAGGTTATAAATCCTAAAGGGAGATTCTGCCCAAGATTATAAAAAATATGGATTAATTAAAAGTAGTAGGATTTTTTCCATTTTTATGCTTCCAATGTATTTAAAAGGAAAAGTTGTGTGGGATAATGGTTGGATAGTGATTTTGGAAGCATTAAGATGAAATTACAAGGAACCCTAAATTTGCTCGGATTATATCCCAGCAAAGCCGTTAGCTTGTAACAAATATTTGGTTAGGTAAATGGTGTCCAATGGCTATGAAATTTTAAAATATTAAATTAGACATACTAAGCTTTAATTTGATAGGTCATAGACCTATTTTGGACTTTTGTGCAAGGAGATATAAATTTTTGAAAATGACCCTTAAATCTGGAAGGTCAATTCAGACAGTGGTACTGTTTAATTGGAACTGGACCAATATGTGTATGAAGGGCCACTTAGCCTTTGGAAACACCTTAATTGGTCATTTGTAAAATTAGTTATGAATTTTCAAAGTTGTTGAAAATTCTATGTAGATTTAGGGAAAGGTCTGAAAATGAAAGTCATAAAAGTCAAGGATAATTAATTTGTGTCCTTGCAATTAATAAAGGAATTTTAGCCATAAGTTAGGCCTAGAATGATAATTAATTCCTGTATTTTTTGAATTATGGAGAATTTGCATATGTGACGAATATTACTTATAATTATAGAGAGTATTGTTGCCTGGAGCCTTAAAAGAATTTGGGAGTTCGTTGTCAGTCTAAAAATCTACCAGGTAGTAACTCTAGTCTCATGTACTCTATATATCTGTGTATGCTTGTTTGTACCATGATTGTGATCCATGTCTAGGACATGCGTGTTAGTTCTCTATTGGTTTTGATGATAACTGACAATTGTAAACACAGATTGAAGTTTGTCTTTGTTAAGTTGAAAAACTTACTATCAAAGGCAAACTCGAGTTTTGGATTGGAAACTCGAGTTTGGACTTGACAGAGAATAGCTCAAGTTTTTGCAAAGTTAGGCAAACTCGAGTTTGGGTATGAAAACTCGAGTATTGACCATACAGAGAGCATCTAAGTTTTTCAAAGGCAAATCAAACTCGAGTTAGGTTTTAATGAACTCGAGTTTTGGCAAGACAGAGAGCTACCAATTTTTCAAAGATACCAAAACTCCAGTTTCCATTTGGAAACTCGAGTTTGGGCTAAATAGAGAGTTCTCTAAGTTTCCAAGTTTTGTAGGAAACTCGAGTTTGGTTTACAACATACAGAGAACAATGCTCAATTCTGAACTTGTGGAAACTCCAGTTTTGATTGAAAACTCCAGTTTTGACTTGACAAGGTTTTTCAAAGGTTTTCTCATAAATGAGGAAACTCGAGTTTGGTTTTGGAAACTCGAGTTTCAGTCTTACAGAGAAGAACTCAAAGTTTCTAAAGTTTTGAAAACTCCAGTTTCAATTTGAAAACTCCAATTTTGAACAAGCAGAGAAGTTTACATTTTCAAAGAATTATGGAAACTCGAGTTTCAGTTTGAAAACTCGAGTTTAGGCCAAGCAGAGAGTTCTACTAAAATTGAACATTTTGAAAACTCCAGTTTTGGAATGAAAACTCCAGTTTTGAGATTTTTGACTAAAACATATTTTCTCATCAAAAGTCCAAAACTCGAGTTTGTCACTTAATGAACTCGAGTTTTGAACTATTCTCAAAACCTGCTTCAAAGACCAAATCACGACATTCTTCTCTGGAAGGAGAAAACTCGAGTTAAGTTTTGGAAACTCGAGTTTAGGATTTTAATGAAAAATAAAAACTCCAGTATTGAAGAACAAACTCGATTTTGTGTCCCTGGATTTGAATTTCAAGTTGGACAAATTTGCGAAAGCTTTGTGTTTGATTCTAATGCTTCATATCATCACTCATTACTATTCATAACTATGTTTAATCAGTTTGTTAGTGAGTTTCAAATGATTTAGAAAGGATTAAATGAAGGATTAGCATAAAGCATAAAGTGATGTCACCACATTAAATGCAAAGTCCAGAATACTTGCATCCTTTTGGACAATCATTCTCCACACGATTCGTAGGGATTAATGTCTCCTTTCCACATCCAGTAGCTGCTCTTCCAACGGATTAAAAGTCAAGCCTAAACTTATGTGCAGCTAGATTAACCAAAGAGTAGAGAGAGAAGAAGACCAAACCTTCAACTAATCCACCCGCAATGTTACCAACGGTTACATTAGGGATTACAACGGTCATTTAATGATCTCTTAGTATAAATAGAGATGCATTCAATTCTTCTCAACAACCAATCTGTGAGAAAACGAAAATCATTCAAGTTTCAACTACTCTTTGAGTTTTCTTGTAAGAAGTATCTTTTGATCCATTGTACTTCAGTGTTTATTCTTATCCACTTTTAGAGAGAGTTCATTTATTGTAAATCATTCATTGTAAAGAATCTCAAATCAGGGGACTTGGAGATTGAGATATTGATTGCAACTTGTAAGGGGGAGTAAGTTCTAGTGAGAGAATTACTCTTGAGTTACAGAGTGTGTAATCAATTGTGATAGTGAGAAATCCCAGAGAGTCTGGGGACTGGATGTAGGTCAAGAGATTGGACCGAACCAGTATAAATCCTTTGTGTCTTGCTTCTCTTCCTTGTACTCTATTTATCCCTGTTTTTCACTACCTAAAACAGAGCAATTCGAAAAAGATTTCAGAATCCCCAATTCACCCCCTCTTGGTGATTCAGCTCCGCTTTCAATGCGTTTATTGCATCCATTTGTTTTTTGGGTTCGAGCCCGATTGTTTCTCCCAGCGCTATGGATTCGGAACCTGTTGTATGCTTTGCAGTCAACGTTGTGTGCATTATGTGACTACATGTAATATGCTGAAGCCGTATTGTTTATTTTCATGATTGTGATTGACCATCATATGTTGTTTATACATTGTACATGAGATTAACTGTTACTCTGAGATCCTTCGAGATTCCAGCTTCTGTCATTATATGTATTATGAACAATGCAGTGGACATGGCTCCTTCGTTACTACCTGTGATTTATATAGTATTTTGGACGAGGCTCCCAGGGCAAGACGATGGGTACCGATGAATGAAGGTTTCTTTGGAGATTGGAGAGGAATTTTCTTTCGGATAACTGTAATATTAATGGTCCTGAAAAGTTGTTTCTAGCATATAGCCAATGTAGTTCTATTATTAAAATTAATATTCTATGCCCAAACAGTTGTTACACGCTTATTGCGCTATATGCTCTGTTGAATGATGTTTTATCATAGGGGGTGTGACACTCCTAGCATGGTAGATGTCAATGATGCACTTAGGGGAGAAACACAGATAAAACCACTAACCCCTGGGTAGCAAACACACCACCTCATGGTACGTCAAACGATGACGACTAGAAGAGGAGGTTTCAAGAGTTTGAAGCTATGATACTTCAGTTGTCTGGTGTACCATCGCCCATGGAGAAGAGTGTCCCCAATAGCTTCATAGACTCCCCCTTCACAGGCAATATAAGACTCATCAACATGCCTAAGAAGTTCACATTCCCTCATATTTACTATTATGATGGTATGACAAACCTGGATGAGCATGTGGGTCAATACCTTTAGAGAAAGCATATTGTGGCAATGCCAAGGGAGTTTCAGAAAGCCTGCATGTGTAAGGAGTTCAGATCAATCCTGGTCAGACCGGCCTTAAGATGGTTCACCAACCTGCCTACCAATTCAATAAGTTTGCTTGCTAATCTGAACAACCTGCTCGTCGAACAATTGTCTAGCGGCATGAGACTGAAGAAAAATTCAAACGGCTTGTATAAAGTAATCTATGGGAAGCGCAAATCATTACATGACTTCGTGGGTAGATTCAACAAAGAAAATATCAACATCTTAAGATGTGATACCGCTACTACAATGACAGCATTCAGAAAGGTCTCCTCCCACTATTACAAAATATAGATTTTACTTCCCTAAAAAACATCCATTTTTTAAAAAGAGAAGTCAGAAATAAAGGCGAAGGCCTTTTTGTAATTATATGTAGAAATTTTGACTTTATATAAACTGTAATACCCTAAAATTTAACTTAGGGAAAATATCATAAATTAAGAAATAATACCTATTAAATAGGTGAATATGTGATATCAAATTTGAAGGGGAAAAATCTCTTGAAAATTAGAGTGCCAAAATGACAGAAATGCCCTTGTAGGACATAAATAACTTAGGAAAATTATGAAAAATCCTGAGAGGTAGTAAAATAATTATTAAAATTCAGAGAATATATTGTCTCTAATTTTGGTAATTTAATAAATTATAAGCTTGGAAGAATTGTAAAATAACAATTATAAAGTATTTGGAGATTATAACTAACTCCATAATTATTGATATTTTACATGGGAGATAAAATAGCAATGTTAGTTCAGATTCGAGAGGAACTAATTAGTTCTAGATAAGAAAATTATCAACAAATAATAAGTGATTGATTAAATAATTGTTGGTTAATTATTTAAGCTTGAACAATGGAATAATTGTGATAAATTATGTAGAACTCTATAATTAGTGATTTATGGCTAAAATTAGCATAAAATATATTTGCTAATTAATTGGAAATTATGAAGGAAAATTGGTGAGAATAGGTATTTTTAAGCCTAAAAACAAGTATGGACCAATAGGAAACTTTGTGGAAAAATTATGAAAAATAATTATTAAATAATTAAAAAATATATATTATTAATTAAATAATTAAATTAAAAACAAAAAAATAAATTAAAAAGGACCAGAATGTGGACCGAAATGTTGGAGCAAAATTGGATAAGAATTTGCAAAATAATATCTAGATATTATTGTTGCAAGTTGTAATATTTATATAATATAATTTATGTGGAAAAAATAAATAAACACCGATAGGAATTTGATCCTATCTAGAGAACCAAGAATGGATTTCTAAAGTCAGAAAGAATTTTGATAAGTGGATTTTTATCTTGAAGTGGTCTTTTCCTAAGTTAATTAGAGATCGGTAGAAGAAGTTAGTAATAAGACGAAATAAGGTAATCTGTGAAAAAGGCAGATAGTCACAAATTTAGAATTTAAAGAAAATAAATCATAACTCAACACCTGGGTACGAGTTGAGAATTTCCTGAACATATTTGGAATCAGTGGATTTTTGTCCAGAGGTTGATGATTTTGGAAGTTCGTTCCGTAACCGGCACGTTTTTCCGTAAAACTTCAACAGGACCAGAGAGTACCTGGATGAGATCAAAATTTGGTTTAGACCAGACATTTTTAGTAAGTGAAAAAGGATCTTCAAAGTTGTAATTCCAGAATTCTAAGATTTTACAAGATTTCGCGATTCGAACATCGATCAGGGGATTTTATCGGTAAAATCCCATAAAGCAAAATGAAAGGAGCAGAAGAGGCCAACAAGGCCATACTCTTGGCCAAGTATTTTGCATGGAGGAAAATTAGCCACATAGAAACCCTAGAATGTGTGGCCACAATTGAAAGAAGAAAGTTGGAAAAGACCGTTTTGCCTCGTGTATTTGCCTATAAATAGGCATGCACCCTTCTTCATATTTTCACACCAAGAGCTCTTGCTCATTTCGAAATTAGAGAGAAGGTAGAGAGAAGGAGGAGTCCGGGAATTCTGCAAATGAAGCTCTGAGTAAGTTTTTCGGTACTTAAGCTTTCGTAGTCCTTTCGGTAGTTAGAGTAGAAATGCTAGAATAGTCTTTAATCTTCCAAGTATGATTAGATATCATATGTTAGGGGTATTTTAGTCATTATTTTGAAAATCTGGGTGGGGTCGAAGTTCTGGCAAAATTTTTGGAAGATTAGAGTTAAAATAGCAAAGCTCTGGCGAAATTCCGCCGATTAGGGGGTCAGGGGTAAAATGGTCATTTTGACTAAAAATATCCGTCGTAATGATAGATCCTTAACAAGTACATTGTTATATTGATAGGATATCCCTGATTTCGTTTTGACCTACTGTCGTGCCGTGCATATCGACAGCAGCATCAAATTCCGTCAACGAAGGTACGTTCGCGTACTGTAACACTAAATCTGATGTTTACTATATGCGGGTATGTAGTATGAGTATTGTATGTGTATATGTGATAGATGATGACTTTATGTCTGTTTTGTGTTTATGTACTATTGGTGTACGTTCGCATACTGTAACACTAACGCTGATATTTATTGTATGCATATATGTGATATGTGTATTGCATGTGATAGCTGATAGCTTTGCTGTATGTTTATGTACTGTTAGGGTACGTACGTCCGCGTACTGTAACACTAACTCTGATATTTATGGTATGCATGTATGTGCTATGTGTATTGTATGTGGTAGTTGATAGCTCTGTCATATGTTTTGTACTGTTGATATGTTGGTGTTTGCTACGGGCGATACATATGCATGCTATGGGCGATACATCGTATGCTATGGGCGATACATCCGAATGCTAGGGCGATACATTTGCATAGGTTGCGTGCTTATATACCGTTGATGATATGAATACTTGTGGTACATATGTTGTGTGTATGTAAGTATGAGGTTAACCGTTACTCGAGATCCGTGCGGATCTCGGCTCTTAACATAGCGTCAAGCTCCGGAGGACCGAGGACCGAGGAGAGAGACAAGCGGCCGAGTAGAAGACCCTACTGAAGACTTCCTTTGATGTTCCTGGAAGTCTTTCCTTTTGTTATTATCTACTTTTGAAATACTCGGTTCTTGTAGCGATGTTGTAAACAAATGGACTTACGGCACTTTATTTATACATATCAGTTACTCTTCCGCTCAAATGCTCTACTCTGATGAATTTAAATGAAAAAAAAAATTATACTGCTTTTGAAAAGTTGGGATGTTACATAAACGGACGCCAAATGTATACTTTTAGCTTCCTAATTAGAAAAGGGACGTCAAAAGCAGGGGATTTCGGTGTCCCATTTTTAAAAGAGATGCCAAAATTACACTTTTGGCATCCCAATTTAGAAAAGGAATGGAAAAAGCCAGGGATTTTGGCATCCTAATTTTAAAAGGAAAGCCAAAATTACACTTTTGGTGTCCCAATTTAGAATAGGGATGCCAAAATCAAGAAATAGCACTACTTTCAGCGTCCCCAATTTAAAATGGAGACGCCTAAAAATTCAAAACATCACTTGTTATCTCTAACAGACACACCTGAAAAATCAAGAAATAATAATATCTTGTTATTAATGTTGTTAATATAAATAAAGAGGGAAGAGAAGATGAAAAAATATGTTGGGTCTTTTATGGTAATTTTCTCATAAAAAAGGGTTTTGCATAGCAAACACAAATGTGTTTTCCACATTTAATGACATGCCCCCCCCCCCTTCAACCGCCTCTCTATACTATATATGTGTTTATGTGTGTAGTGTGTGTTAAGTGTGGTGAGATGAGAGTGAATGAGGAAAGAAGTAGAGGATGTGAAGAATAAGAAGATATCTGAGTTTTTAAAGTAAATTATTTATTTTATAAGATTATTTAGATAATTTAATCAATTTCTTTTTAACATGCTTTCTTCATGAAAGTTATTCTACATATGTTTATCTTTACAATGAGAGTAATATAGTACTGATTAGTTATATTATATTATTAATTTATGCTATTAGAAATATTATCTTGATAACTTGTGAGTTGACAATTGTATGTGATAATTCATTATCATTTTATTTCTTGAGTATTAATACGAAAAAGGGGATGGATCGTATTGGAGTTGTTATGGGAGATTTCATATACGTAAATACCACGTGGTATATATGCCACCACTCAAAGTATAGTGGATCGTATTATTAATTTATGACAGTAACACCTCCTTGATTTCATCAAAAGGAGGGGAGCTATAGTCCAATCATGAAGAGGTAGGAACCCTGGCCAGGTGACTCCTCATGATTTAGAATCATGTGTAATCCAGTTAAATGGATGAATCATTTGTTTTCTATGGCTCCAGTTAGCGATTATAAAGGTGGTTTGGCATAATAAGGATGGTCGGTGCTTCAATCTTTTGTTTGGTATGTTAAATATGTGATTGATGATATGAAGTTTGATATAGAAATTGTAATACATAATTTGTGAATTATATTTCTAATACTTTATTATAGAAAATATTCCACTTCGCACCTCACGAGTACATATTAGCATTTTTGATGAGTTGTATTGATGGTTACCAATATTTTATAGGTGATAGTTCTCGTGTTGGCCTATCAAGGAAGACTTCGAAAGTTTAAGCTACTCTTGCTAACAGTAGTGCTTTCACCTTTTTGGTACATGTTGAATTATTGTATATTGCCATATTAGGGCTCATTTTGCATACTTTGGTATATTTTGGATGTTTTAATAAATATTGAAGGAATATTTAGTTAAAAGAGTATGGGCCTGGTAAAATCTGAAAAGCTCAACTGTGTGCATAAAATATCTTAATGAATGGTTTGACCAAACCATTAGTTAATTATTCTTTCTTCAAAATAGAAGATGTTACAAATTGGTATCAAAGTCGACGATTCTACGAATAGTTTGGCATGCATTGCATATAGTGGCAATATATAATATTCATACATACCTTCCTATTTAGTTGTCGTTGGCAAATAGATACATTGTTTCACCACTCACTTGTTATGGTGGCTTTCCACCTTAGGTGGGGAGAGATTTTGCACATGATTAATATAATGGCATTTCCTAATAATGCAATTTGGTGGTGACTAAGAGTTATATTATAAATTTTAGTAGGAAATATGAATCCTGACAAAGAAAAGATATGTGATGAGATCTTAGTAACTTTAGTGTAGAAGAATTCTTTATGGAATGGGTTGACAAGATGCAACTGTGAAGGTGCGTATGTTTATAAGTTTGGACCTTGAAATAAGTAAACTGTATACTTTTCTGAGATAAAATACGGTCAAATTAGATTTTTCCCAAGGGTATGTAATAAGTGTGGTTCTTTAGGTGAGTGGTATCTCAATACATGCTTAGCCAACTAATTGTTGTGAAAGTTTGTCAATATGTGAGCTAGGATTTTCTCATTATTAAGGAAGATGATTACAATTGGTGTGATTATACGTTAGAAGAAATATGGAAAAAAAAGAGTTTGGATGACTTTTAAGGTTACGACAATTGAGAATTGTTGAATCTCAATTGAAAGAACTATTAAGTGATTGTTTGGTTGAGAATACGAGGATTAAAATTTTGTAGGCAGCTACCAGTCAAAGCAAAAAGATGATGAGACATTTCGAAGTATTAAGGCAACAAAGTAATGAAGTTGAGAAAATAATGTATTAAAAGGAGGAGTTGTGTAATAAGAAAAGTAGTTAAGTTTGAGACAATTGTGTCAATGGTATTTTTCTAAGAAAGAAAGAATTAAGCTGGACATTTGTATTTGAAAGTCATGAGACAATAATTGATTTGATATATCTGTACAAAAGATCATCGATGTAAATATGAGTATGGATTGGTTGTCTATCAATGGCACTATTTTGGATTATAAGCATAGAATAATAGTTACATATATAGTTGTATTGTGTCTGTTAAGGAACTATGGTTTAATGTGGTTATCTATAATGCAAGTGGAAATGAGTGTAAAGGAGGGTTTTCTAGCATATGTTATATTCCTTTCTATCTTAGTTGACTTAGAAGGAGCATCAATTATTTTGATATAGTGAATAAATTCTTGGAAGTCTTCTTGAAGAAATGATTAGCTTACCCAAGGCGGGAAGTGTAATTCTCAAATTAGTTAGCACCAGGAATTGAGCCTATATGATGTGTCACCATATGATTTGACTAAATTGAAGAAGCAAATTGACGATTTATTAGATAGTTTCTATTTTGAAGTACACTAGCGTTATTCGTAAAGAAGAAAGATAGTAATTTGAGACTTTGCATTGGCTATCGGCAATTAAATAAAATCACCATTAAGGATGAATACCATTTACTAAGAATAGGTTATTTGTTAGGTCAACTAGTAGGTTCATCAATTTGAGGTCAGGTTAACAATTGGGAATTAGAGTAGAAAATATTCCTAAGATGACTTTCTATACTAAATATGGTCATTATAAGTTTCTTATTATGCCTTTTAGGTTTAACTAATGCGTCATCAGTGCTCATGGGTTATATGAACTGGGTTTTCATGTCATATTTGGATTGATTCAATGTCGTCTTTATTGATGACATTCTTATTTATTCTAAGAATAAGGAAGTGCACTAAGAGAATCTACACATATCATTAGGATTACTAGTTGTATGCTAAGTACATGTGAATTTTGGCTAAGAGAAGTAAAGTTTTTGGGTCATGTCTTATCTGTTGAAGTAGTATTAGACCCTATCGAGGTTGACGCTATGTTGAAGTAGGAACACAATCTGTTAGAAGAAATAAGAGAAGTGGGATAGCATTTTCATGGATTTTATTACGGGATTGTCGTAGACTACAAAACATTATAACACCATAAGGGTCATTGTAGATAGATTGACGAAGACAGCCTATTTCTTTTTTTATCTATATCGAATATAGCTTAGAGAGGCTAGCTCAGTTGTATATAGATTGGATTATTAGGTTGCATGGTGTGGCCACAGAGAGAATGCCCAACCATGATTCGAGGATCACATCAAATTTGTGGAAGGAATTACAAAAGGCTAAGGGGATTAGGTTAAAGTACAATACGTCTTAATGTCCATAGACCAATAGTCAGACAGAGTAGACAAAACATACCCTTGAGTATATATTAAGGGCTTGTGCCATGAAGCTACCTGGTGATCGAACCATATTTTTATATGATTTTTCATAATTAAATTGTGATTCTTAATGCATTTTGTCATAGTTATTAAGCTTAAAATGCCTCTCTTGTGATAAATTAAGATTAAGAGTAAATACATTAAATTATGACTAAAAAGGGTAAAATTGTCAAAGAAATTGTAATTACTCTTAATCATTGATTTTTATGAAAATATTTGATGTTAGATTAATTATTTTTTATTGTAGATGCCTGGAAAGATTAGATCAAATTTGAAAATGAAAGTTTGAAACCAAATTGTAAAAGTTTCAATTAGGTCCCTCAAACAACGTTTTGTTCTTTGCAGTTTAGTCCCTGGTCAGTGGTCACAGGGAGGCTATCAGATTCAGACCTAAAGGGCGCTGAATGAATATTGGAATTGGGAGGCCGCACGAACAGAAACGAATTGAAGAGAAGGAATTGAAAGGCAAGGGCAGCGTTTTGGGGGCCCACAATGGAAAAGAATGTAAAGACCAAAAATCAAAGAAAGAATAAAAAAGGGGGAGGACCCGAGACGGAGATTGGGCAGGAATAATCCGAGGAGCTGAGTGATTTATTTTGGGGCGTGCGCCGCGCAGATCAAAGAGGGGAGAACGAGCGGAGACACCAGAATCACCTTCGCCCTTCTTCCTCCTAACTCGCCAGCGAGCGACCATTTTCACCACCATCTGCGTCCGTCCACAACCCACCTTCACCGTGAGAGAGAGACCAGCGAACCAAAGAAGAGAGCCGTGAGCTGAACGACAGAGACCAACGATCGACCTGCTTCTTCTCTCTCACATCTGGACCTTCAGCTTCTTCTTCCTTCCTCTCTTTCATTTTCCAGAGCAACCATTCGACCTCCAACTTCAATTCTCATGGTAGCTGCGTTTTACTGTTCCTTGGTGACAGAAAGGAGCTTTATGTGTGGCTAATCATTTTGCTTCTTGGGATGGATTTTGATTGGAGTTTCAAAGCTTCAAAGGGGAGTTAATTTGTTCATTCTATTAGTTCAGATTTATATATTTAGGTTCTTTTAGTTTTAGGAATTATTGTGTATAAATTCAGGCCGAGATTAATGTTTATTGTCTCTGTTAGTTTGACAATTGTAGTTGAGATTGGATTTTGAAGTATGAAAAATATGTGTTTTAATTTCTTGTGGTTGCAATGAGATTATGTTAATTAGCGTGGTATTGTCTAGTTAATGTAATTGACTTGTGCCCTTTGAGGGACTGTTATGTACTCAATTTCAAGAAGGCTCATATTTCATTATTCCAATTTTAATTGCACGCTAAGTGGTTTTAAACAATATCTCAAGAGATAGTAGTTAGCTACGGTAGTAGGAGCTACTATTAATTGGGATTATTGGACTCAAGTGGTATCTTGGGGTTTTTCATTTAGACTTAGTGGAAATTTACTCTCATATTTAATTGAACTATGATAGTCACTATCCTATTTCCAAGAGCATTCATACTCATTTTCGTACTCCATTCCATTTTATAAAGAAAATACCAAAAATAATAGTTTAGCATTTAATTAAATTGCATTTCTCTTTACTTTATTAATTTGAAAAGCCAAAACCAAATTTTCCCTTGTTTTAATTGCATTTGCATGATATTTAGATTATCTAGGAATCAATAAAAGGCTCCTCGAGAGAGAGAACGATCCTCGGTTTGCCTATACGCAATCCTTGGTTTATTTTTTATTGTGGACCCCAAGGCTAAAGATAAAAAGGCCCTCATCACCTGGTAGTTAGGATCATCACCTGCTTTTGGTAGAATTTGGTTACAATAATATATACTACTCAAGTATTCAAATCTTGTGTTACTTTAACTTTGATGTTGTGGTATTGAAATCTTTTGTTGTGACTTGTATTATTTAATGACTTGTTGAGAATTTTGGGGACAAAATTCTATTTAAGTGGGGATAATTGTAACATTCTAATTTTTATATTATGATTTAATAACAAGTAAGAAAAAATTAATCATAATATATGAATTTGTCATGTAATTATCAAGATAATTTTTTTTATTGAAAATATGATTTATTATAAAGAAATTAGTGGAAATAATAATATTTTATGATTGTTGTTGTTGTTAATATAAATAGAGAGAGATAGAGAGAAGAGAAGAGAAGATGAAAAAATGTTGGGTCTTTCATGGTAATTTTCCCGTAAGAAAGGGTTTTACAATGTGTCTATCACATTTAATGACGTGTGGGGGGTAATAATTTTCCCCCACCACCTCTCTGTACTATATATATGTGTGTGTGTGTTAAGTGTGGTGAGATGAGAGTGAACTAGGAAAGAAGGAGAGGAAGTGAAGAATAACATGATATTTGAGTTTTTAAGGTAAGTTATTTTTTTTATAAGATTATTTAGATAATTAAATAAATTTCTTTTCAACAACCTTTCTTCATGAAAGTTATTCAACATATTTTTCTCTTTATAATGAGAGTAATATAGTACCAATTAGTGAAAATTTTGCGGTTAGAAGTTTGACAAAGTTTTGAGTTTTGATAATAGATGACTATATATATGTAGAGCATGATTAATAGATAATTTTAATCGATTTAGATTTATTTGGTTCTAGTAGGAATTAAAAATTAATTTTCTATTTAAGAGAATTTAGGATTTATATCTTATAGGATATTTTTACCTATTAAATGAGGTTTAAGACATTTATTTGGATTATCAGAGGTATCCTTGTAGGTTTAACCAATTTAGTTTTGCTAAATCTTGAACTATATGAAATTATCAGTTGGGATTTGGAATATAAATTAGAGCTAGTTTGATATGATTGTGATTACATTGAGGATTAAATGGATTGGATTTGAGGTTTATAAAGGAATGTGAATATTTGAAATTTCGGGTGAATCTTTCATGATAGGAAATTGGGTATTTTGATTAAATTAAAGATATGGTGATATGTTGATGATCATAATAAGTGAGAAATAAGTTATGAAAGAAGGAAATGAGATTGTAATGATGATTTGAGGAATAGATCAATTGTCATTTTTTTTAAGGAAACTAAAGTGAGCCAATCATAATTTAATTAATTATTTGTTATTGTATTTCTTGGTATTAAATAATTATATATTTATTTTTAAAGTGGAATTGATTTTTCTCAAGCTTAGTTCTTGTGACAAGAACTTGAGGTAACCACTTTCCACTTTTTGTATATGCTTGTATGGTGCTCTGGGTGATTTTTAACTATATAAATCTATGAAACTATGTTGATAATGAAAATTGTCTTGTGGGATTTATTTTAGAAAATGATTAGTGATATTATATTATTAACTTATGATATTGGAAAGATTCTCTTGATAACTTGTGAATTGACAATTGTATGTGATAATCCACCGTCATTTTATTTCTTGAGCATTAATACTAGAGGGGATGGATGGTTGTGGAGTTGTGAAAGCTAGGATATTTTATGTAAGTAAATACCACGTGGTTATTTTGAGTAAACTTGGTAATTTTGAGTATCTCTGATTGGGCTGAAAATTGGCAGAGTGATAGAAAATGGCAAATCCTTGACCCCACATAAGAACCTTTGGTTCTTCATGTGGTATCCTCCGTTTTGCCAAATTCCATCGTTTAGACCACTTTTTCAATTTTTGAAGTTTTTTTATTCCATTTTTGGGTTCCCCAATAGTCTAGGAGTTGCCTTGTCCAAGTCCCAAAAATTTTAAAAATCATTTGATAGTGTTTCTGGACTTGTTTTGGTCAATTTCTAGCATAGGTTTTTACTTTTGTGTGTTCTGTTTTTGTGTTCTCTTAGGGTTTTTCTACTTTTTACCACCTCTTGTGGTATTTTCGTAATTCTGATTGTCTGGTGGCATTTCTGTGATTCTGAGTATTTACCAATTCTGCTTTGTGTGTATGCTGCATGAGTACCATAAATAATACTAATCCAGAAGATTTGTTGCCATTTGATCCTGAAATAGAAAGAACAATTCTTACTGCTAGAAGAGTTGTTAGCCTAAGTCATAAGATTAATACTGAACTGGACACTGAACTGCATTCTGATTGTGACCATTCTGATTGTGTCCATTCTGTTGATCTTTCTGATTCTTATTCTGATAGTATTCCTGATAGTCTTGTTGTGTTCATTGATTCTTGTAGCAATTTTGCTAACTCAGACGTTATGGCAGAAAGACAGGCAGATCATGCTACTTTAAAGGAATTGGGCGCACCTGATGTTAATTATCAACCCTTGTGCATCCAATATCTTGACCTTGCTGCTAACTTTGAGCTTAAATCTGGTCTAATACACTTGTTGCCTAAGTTTCATGGTCTTGCAGGTGAGTGCCCCATTAAGCATTTGAAGGAATTTCATGTAGTGTGTAGCACAATGAAACCACATGCCATTAATGAGAATCATATCAAGCTGAGAGCTTTTCCTTTCTCATTGGGCGGTGGAGCGAAGGATTGGTTGTTGTACCTTCAGCCCTCATCTATTGGGAGCTGGACTGATATTCAGAGGTTATTTCTAGATAAATATTTCCCTTCCTCAAGAGCAACTGCGATCAAGAAGGAAATTGGCAACATTAAACAGGTCACTGGGGAGACTATGCATGAGTATTGGGAGAGGTTCAAAAGGTTATGTGCAAGCTGTCCACACCATCAGATAAATGAAAAAGACTTGATCAACAGTTTCTATGATGGTCTGTCGCCGGTAGACAAAGGGTTGGTGGATGCTTCTAGCGGTGGGGCTATGAGTAACAAGACACCTAAAGAGGCCCGGGACTTGATATCCATTATGGCGGATAACTCTCAGCAGTTTGGCACCATGGCCAATAGTACCCCTATTTACCATATTCAAGCAGCACCCCCAATCCAGTATGATTCTCAAAGATTAGAGACTAGACTTGATGATCTGACTTCCCTTGTGAGGCAGTTGGCAGTAACACAGACAGTGGAATCTTCACCTCCTCAGAGTGGGTACTCCTGTGGGTTTTGTTCTGACCCATATCATTCTACTGATTATTGCCCTACCTTGCACGATCCTACTTACCAAGACCAGTCAGTAGCTTCAGTGGGTGTTTTTCCAGGGAAGCCACAATACCAGAAATCACCCCAACTTTCGCTGGAATCAAAATCGAACCGAGTAACCAATATCAACGAGTGCAGGAATTACCAGCAGAGACAGTATAGACCACAAACTTTCCATCAGCAGTCTGCACCTCCTTTGTCTTTGCCAGCACCACCCCCTCAACCAGCCATATGTGCACCTCCACAGGCGGCACAACAACAGGCTAGTAGTGGTGGTAGTGGTTCCTCACTTGAAAATTTGGTGAATCAACTTGTCTCAGCCAATATGCAGTTCCAACAGCGTACTGACACTTCCATTCAGGATTTGCGAACACAGATGGGGCAGTTGGCAACATCAATGAACCAACTTCAACCTCAGGGGTCCAACACTCTTCCTTCACAAACAATTCCTAATCCTAAGGGGAATGTGAGTGCTATCTCCCTTCGATCTGGCAAGCAATTGGAGGAACCTAAGCAAGCTGCAGATGTGACTTCCACATCAGAAAAAGGGTCAGAAAATGTGAGGATTGACTCTGAAAATAAAAAGGCAGTGCAGCAAGGTGAAGAGGAAGACATTCCCATTCCTCTTCCTTTCAATCAGAGAGCCTCTCCATTCAAGAAGTTGGTAGAAAAAGCACAACGAAAGAAGTCACAAGAAAAGGACATTCTAGAGACCTTCCGGAAGGTTGAGATCAATATTCCTCTCTTGGATGCCATCAAGCAAATTCCAAAATATGCCAAGTTTCTCAAGGAGTTGTGTACTAACAAGAGAGGATTGAAGGGGACTGAAAGAGTAAGCTTGAACCGAATGTGTCGGCACTTCTAACACCTATGCCTCGAAATGCAAGGACCAGGAATGTTTTCTATCCCTTGTATTATTGGTAATTATAGATTTGATGATTGCATGTTAGATCTAGGTGCTTCAATTAATGTCATGCCTGCCTCTATCTATAAATCTATTGGTCTTGGTCCCTTACGTCCTACTGGTGTTGTTGTCCAGTTAGCTAATAGGAGCAATGCTCACCCTTCTGGTTTGGTTGAAGACGTATTGGTCAAAGTTAATGAATCGATATTCCCTGCTGATTTCTATGTCTTAGATATGGAGGCTGAGTCTTCTAGTAGTAGATCACCAATCATTTTAGGGAGGCCTTTCATGAAAACAGCTAGGACTAAGATAGATGTGTATTACGGTACTCTTTCCATGGAGTTTGGTGATATATCGTGAATTTCAATATTTTTGATGCCATGAAACATCCTAGGGAAGAGCATTCTATTTTCTGTATTGATGTGATTGATGATGCTGTGGATGATGTCCTTACTGATTGGTGTGCTGATTATCCTGATTTTGGATCTGTGAGTGATTCTCCCATTTGTGCATGTGTTGATAATGAATGGTGCTCTGTTTGCACTAACTTGGTTAAGGCTGCATTATTTAGTGATTCTACATTACTTGTGGATTCTGATGTGAATTCTGCTATTCATTCTGAATTTGATCTTCATCCTGATTCTAATTTTGATGAGCTTGCTTCTAATTTTAATTTTGATAAGATGAATTCTGATGTTAACATTGAGCTGTATAGCCACAGTTCTTCTTCTGCTTCTTTGAATGTGGTTTCAGGGATTTCTAGTGTTATGACATCAGAGTTGTTGCAACAACCACCCAAGCTTCTTCCCTCCACTGAGCAACCGCCCAAATTAGAATTGAAATCCCTCCCAGATCACCTGAAGTATGCATTTCTGGAGGAGAATGAGCAGTTGCCAGTCATTGTGGCAAATAATCTTTTGCACGATCAAGAAGAGAAGTGCTAAGCTTATTGAGGGCGAACAAGAAGGCCATTGGGTGGACATTAGGCGACATAGTTGGCATCAGCCCTTCTATGTGCATGCATCGTATTCATTTGGAAGAGGAATCTAAGCCGGTGAGGCAACCCCAGAGACGCCTTAATCCTCTTATCCTTGATGTGGTAAAGAAGGAGGTCACTAAGCTCCTACAGGCTGGCATCATCTATCCCATTTTTGATAGCCAGTGGGTTAGCCCGGTCCAGGAAATCCGGAGTCACTTGTGGTAGCCAATCGAAAGAATGAGCTCATTCCTACTCGAGTTCAGAATAGTTGGAGAGTTTGCATCGACTATATGAGACTCAACCAAGCCACTCGCAAGGATCATTACCCTCTACCTTTCATTGATCAGATGTTAGAGCGTTTGGCTGGTAAGTCTCATTCTTGCTTCCCTGGATGGCTACTCGGATATTTCCAGATCCATATTGCTCCCGAGGATCGGGAGAAGACGACCTTCACATGCCCCTTTGGGACATATGCTTACCGAAGGATGCCTTTTGGCCTCTGCAATGCACTGGCACTTTTATTTGTATGGTAAGTATTTTCTACGAGTTTCTAGAGGATTTGCATGGAGGTTTTTATGGATGACTTCATTGTATATGGGTCTGATTTTGATGCATGCTTGGCTAATTTGTCTAGAGTTTTGCATAGATGTACTGAGTCTAATCTTGTGCTGAATTATGAGAAGTGTCACTTCATGGTTGAGTCAGGTATAGTCTTGGGACACATAGTGTCTAGGAAAGGGATTGAGGTAGACCACTGCTAAGATAGATGTAATTACTGCTTTTCCTTACCCCGCTTCTGTGTGGGAAGTTCGCTCTTTTCTTGGCCATGCAGGTTTCTATCGGTGTTTCATTCGAGATTTCAGCAAGACTGCCCGACCCTTGTCCAATCTTCTGCATAACGACACTGACTTTGTATTTGATGATACTTGCAAGGCAGCCTTCGATCATTTGAAGTGTTGCCTGACTACAACCCCGGTGATCCAGCCCCCTGATTGGTACCTCCCTTTTGAGTTGATGTGCGATGCTTCCAATTATGCGGTTGGTGCTATCTTGGCACAGCGGGTAGACAGAGCATCTCATGTCATTGCATATGCCTCCAAGACTTTGGATTCTGCTAAGTCAAATTACACGACCACTGAAAAGGAGTTGTTGGCCATTGTATTTGCTTTTGATAAGTTTAGGTCATATCTGCTAGCTAGTAGAGTCATTGTTTTCTCGACCATCTTTGCTTTGAAGTTTCTTTTGAAAAGGCGAGATGCTAAGCCACGACTCATCCGGTGGATGTTCTTTGCTCCAAGAGTTTGATGTTGAGATTCGAGACAAGTGGAGCACAAACTGGATAGCCGACCACTTGAGTCGCATCACCCATTCTCCCTCTCACCCTTCTTCTATTCGGGATGATTTCCACGAAGAGCGGCTTCTACATTGCAAGATAAGACCCCATGGTATCTTTGATCTAGTTAACTATTTGGTAGTGGTGTTTTCTGTAGACTCCACTAGGGCCCAAAACCTAAAATTGAAAAGTGAGTCTAAATATTATGTTTGGGATGACCCTTATCTGTGGAAGTTTTGTAGTGACCAGATAGTTAGGAGATGTGTACCTGACCATAAATTTCACTCCATATTGCATTTTTCTCATGCTTTTGCTTGTGGTGGTCACTTTGGACCCCAAAGAACTGCTAGGAAAGTGTTAGATAGTGGATTATTTTGGCCTTCCTTGTTTCGTGATTCCCATCTGTTTTGTAAGTCATGTGATAAGCGTCGAGAGCGGGGAGTATCTCGTAGGCATGAGATGCCCCAAAACCCTATATTGTTTTGTGAGATCTTTGATGTTTGGGGTATTGATTTTATGGGTCCATTTCCTGCTTCATATGGTTATACTTACATACTGCTGGCTGTTGATTATGTCTCGAAATGGGTTGAGGCGAAAGCCAACAAGACTAATGATTCTTCTGTGGTGGTGGACTTTGTTAGGTCTAACATTTTCGCGAGTTTGGCATTCCTAGAGCTATTATCGGTGACCGGGGCTCCCATTTTTGTAATCGAAGCATGGGTGCCTTGTTACGCAAGTATGGAGTGCTACACAAGGTCTCCACAAGATACCACCCTCGGACCAATGGTCAAGTGAAGTCTCAAATAGAGAGATTAAGCAAATCCTTCAGAAGACTGTTAACTCTACCCGGAAAGATTGGAGTAAGCGATTAGAGGATGCTTTGTGGGCATATCGCACCGCCTACAAGACTCCGATTGGGATGTCTCCTTATCGGATTATCTTTGGTAAGGCATGTCATCTTCCGGTTGAGTTGGAGCATCAAGCCTATTGGGCCATTAAGCAGTGTAACATGGATTTGGCTCAGTCTGGGATGGAGAGAAAGCTACAATTGCAAGAATTAGATGAGTTGAGATTGGACGCCTATAAGAGTTCACGGTTGTACAAGGAGAAGACTAAGGCATTCCATGATAAGCATATTCTGAGGAAAGAATTTTATGTGGGCGAAAGTTCTTCTATTTAACTCCGTTTGAAGTTTATGCCGGGTAAGCTTCGATCTAGATGGGATGACCCTTTTGAGATCACTAACATTTTTCCATTTGGTCTTTGTTGAGCTATGTGATCCACCCACGGAAGAACCTTTAAGGTCAATGGGCATCGCCTCAAGCAATTTCATGAGGGATCCCAACGACGGCTGATGAAGCAGAGATTCTCCTCATTGATGCCACTTATCCTCCATAAACCCTTGGGGAGTATTCTTCTTTCTTCCCCCTCTTTCTCCAATATTTGTTTTCATCTTTGCACTTTGCTTTAGCTTTAAAAAAAAAAGGGATCATGAACTAGGACATTTTGTTTTTAATGGATCATTCTGTTTAGTCTGAAATTCTTGACTCTTCGATTACAGGTCTTGGTGGTTGATCTGATGTTGTTGATTGCCTAAGTTGGTATTGACCTTGTGAGGTTTTGGGCCTGCATGAATGGAATTCATCCTTTGCCATTCGTTCTTTCATGTGTGCATCTGCTCCTGAATTGTGTTCTCTAGAACTTGCTCCTTTTCTTTTTGAAACTACATTCTTCACTTACGTGCATAAGTATGATGGAAGCTTGTTTTCTTTCTTTTATTTTGCCTACTTTGGCCAAATAGCCTCTCCCTTGCATTATGATTCCTTTGCTAGCCCCTTTGTTCCTTTTTAACCCATTCTTTTCCAAGCCACATTCCAAGCCTAAGCGTAAAACCATTTTATTCCGCACCTTGGAAATTTATTGAGCATTGGTTTCACCTTGGTTTTGTGTTTAAGTGTGGGGGTTGCTCAGGAGTGCAACAGTTTAAGTATGGGGGGGAGATATTTGATTTTGACTTTGTCATTGTGAAAAAAGAAAAAACAAACAAACAAACAAAAAAAAGAAGAAAAGAAAAAAAAATGCATAGAAAGAAAGAAAGGAGATATATGAAACGAAAAAACAAAAGAAAAGAAAAGAAAAGAAAGGTTAGTCTCTTTATGAGAAAGAAGTTTCCATTCATAAAGAATAATTGTATTAATTAGTGCTCTTTTTAATTTCTTTGGTGCTTAGCCTCTCATTCCATACTATTACCTACCTTCACCTTAGCCCCATTACAACCTTTAATAACAAGCTCTCTTGATTTGTGCATGCATGTGTTATGAGTAGTGGAGACGTAGAAATTGAGCAAGCTTATGGTAGAACAATTTTCTTGAGTAGAATTTGAGCGATACACTAATTTACCCTATACACTTGAGAGAATAATTGAGAGCATCCTTTGAGAGACCATCTTTTGTGGTTAGCATCATTGATTGAGATTGCCATGATTTGTAATTTGAGATGAAGGGATTTTGGTCTTGAATGATTGGTCTTTTGAAGCTTTGTGTCCCTTGTTTGGTTTTTGCATTGTTAGCAATTGTTAGAAAAAAAAAGTGTTTCCTTTTAGTCTTTTTCTTTGAATTTTGCTCAGGAGTGCAAAAAGATAAGTGTGGGGGAATTTGATAATTGAATATTTAATACACTTCTTTTTATATCTTGATTAATAATTAGGACTCTTTAGTTAATAAATAATGGCTTTTATACTTATTTGGGCTTTGGGCCTTTGATTAGCTTTTAGCCATTTTTAATAATAAAATTCCAGTTTTACATTGCTTCACTATTTTTACCATAACTCTTGAACCAAACATCGGATTTGTCTCATTTTTTGTCTCATATTTCAGATGATTCAGAGAGCTACAATTGTTATGAAGACATGAAGAGCAAATTCGGACAAGAGGGCGGTCAATTTTGGAGCTGAAATCTGGATTTTATTTGGGCACAAATTTTGTAATTAAAGCTCACTTTTAATTTAATTTCATTTTGGGCTGAACCATTAGACCTAATTCGTTTTTAGGTTATCTTTAAGTGAGGCAGCCGCCACACAAACATTCATTCATTCGCACATTTACACAGTTTTGGATTAATCACAGAAGTTTTTATTTTCTCTCAAATGTTCTTCGCGTTCTTCGCCTTCTTCGTCTTTTCTTCATTTTTTCCAGCCATGCTCGGCTAAACTTCTGTGATTAACCCAACGTTGAGGATTCCATGATTCGTCCAGAGAGCCTATGCTTAATCGATAACGTTACTCGTTTCAGTTTTCAGAAATCGGATCCGATAAGATGAAAACTGAAACGAGTAACGTTATCGATTAAGCAGAGGCTCTCTCGACGAATCATGGAATCCTCAATGTTGGGTTAATCACAGAAGTTTAGCTGAGCATGGCTGGAAGAAATGAAGAAAAGACGAAGAACGCGAAGAACATTTGAGAGAAAATAAAAACTTCTGTGATTAATCCAAAACTGTGTGAACATGCGAATGAATGAATGTTTGTGTGGCGGATGCCACACTTAAAGATAACCTAAAAACGAATTAGGTCTAATGGTTCAGCCCAAAATGAAATTAAATTAAAAGTGGGCTTTAATTACAAAATTCGTGCCCAAATAAAATCCAGATTTCGGCTCCAAAATTGACCGCCCTCTTGTCCGAATTTGCTCTTCATGTCTTCATAACAATTGTAGCTAGCTCTCTGAATCATTTGAAATATGAGACAAAAAATGAGGCAAATCTAATGTCTAGTTCAAGAGTTATGGTAAAAATAGTGAAGCAATGTAAAACTGGAATTTTATTATTAAAAATGGCTAAAAGCTAATCAAAGGCCCAAAGGCCAAATAAGTATAAAAGCCATTATTTATTAACTAAAGAGTCCTAATTATTAATCAAGAGATAAAAAGAAGTGTATTAAATATTCAATTATCAGTATGCCATCACTCGGTGCACAGTCATTCTCAAAGCCCTTGGTATCAACATTTTCTTTGGACCGGGTTAAGGGTAAGCTCAAAGAACAATGACAACTCCTTGATTTTATCAAAAGGAGTGAAGCAATAGTTCAATCATGACGAGCTAGTAACCTTGGCCAGGTGACTCCTCATGATTTAGAATCATGTGTAATCCAGTTAAATGGATGAATCATTTGTTAGCTATGGCTCTAGTTAGCGATTATAAGGATGGTCGGTGCATCAATCTTTTGCTTGGTATGTTAAATATGTGATTGATGATATGAAGTTTGATATAGAAATTGTAATACATAATTTGTAATTTGGGAATTTATGAATTACATACTTTGTTATGTAAAATATTTAACTTGGCACCTTACGAGCACATATTAGCATTTGTGATGAGTTGGATTGATGGTTACGAATATTTTGCAAACTTTACTACGTCGCTCACATAGGCGTCTACAAAAAAAGGGACGTAAAAATGGCATAAAAATGGACATTAAAACTACTTTTTGTTGTAGTATCCCCAACTCCGAGTTGAACAAATAACTTACAAAGTACACATGCCATACCATGGATGATTTGTTTGTATAAGTCTAGCCTCAGCTCAAGTGGGAGGAAAACGAGTTGAATCTGGCCAAACCCGCCACCCAGACGATAAGCTAACGGATAAATGGAACAAGAACACAAGATGTACTAACTGTAGTTGAAGTATGGAGCCATACCTACCACATACTAGGAGAGGAAACATACCCATAGTGTGACGACTTCATTCTACGAAGCACTTCTACCAAGGATAGAGGAGTAAAACTTCTCGGTTAACTCTGGTGAATTAGTACAAACCCTTACTAAAATGGGCAACGCGGTGAAATAGCTCCCTAAGGAAAAGAAGCCAGTGGACTAGTGACATAGGTCAAAATGGTGTTAATTCATTCCGACCATGGCCATCAGATAGTAGATTGTATCGCCCTAAGGCTGGAAGTAGTAGAGCTCCTCAAGTATGGGCATCTAGCTCATTTGTTATCCAACAAAGGTAAAGCTACTTTGTCTACTAACGGAACTAACCACGCAGCTTTAATGTTAAAGGAGCCACCCAAGAATTCATGAGCCATCAATTGTATAACAGGAGGATCAATGATCAGTGGTATCATATAATCAGTAGCAAAATGCCACATTAGAATCTTGTCCAAGGGACCTAACCTTAAACGAGTTAAGGACAAACCAACCAGCCAAGGGGTGATTAGATCGCATTTTCTAAAGAAGAAATGAATTAACTGGACCAACCGCATGGCAATGCACTAGTAATCTCTGTGTTCTTAGTTAATTTTGACATTAAGCGTGTGTTGATTGATCCAAGTAGTTTACTCAACAAAACATACCTCAATACAGTCAAAGAAATGTGGTTGGAAACCCAAAACATTCGCGCATAATCTTTGCTAGTCTTCAATAACAGAGCACCAGATAGGAATATTGGGGAAATTTCCTTCTTAACCTTACACGGTGGAACTGAACTTATTATTCAAGTACCATGTGATGGACTATCCATCAGCCTACAACATATTATTCGAAAGACCATGGATCCATAGAGTGAGAGCTATTCCATCTACCCTTCACTAGCTAGTAAAGTTCTAGATCCCATGGGGCATTTGACAAATAAAAGGATACCATGGAATGTTATTAGGAAACCTTGAAGATTTTAGAAACAACATCCACATAGCAATTATAGGACTTATCCCCTCCAGTAATTCAGAACCAACCTAAGTTGGAAGAACTTGAAGAAGTATACATTGATACCAACAATCCATAAAGGAGGGTTTACGTGAGGGCAGACCTACAACCTAACATACGAGGCACGTTAATCACATTTTTAACTAACAATGTTGATTGTTTTGACTGGTCCCACGCAAACTTGGTAGGTATATACCCCAAGGTTATAAAGCACTAGTTGAATGTCAACCCATCTTACAAACCAGTCAAGCAAAAATAAATCGGATCATAAATGAGGATGTATAAAAACTCCTAAACATTGGGCTGGTAAGAGAAGTTCTATACCCAGATTGGCCTACTAATATAGTAGTCATACCAAACATGAATGGTAAGCGCTGGGTATGTATAGACTTTATTGACTTGAACAAAGCATGCCCAAAAGACTCTTTCCCATTGCCATACCTTGATTCTCTGGTAGACGCCACGTCTAGACATTAATTACTAGGTTTCATGGATGCCTTTTCTGGTTATAATCAAATTTTAATGCACCCTAACAATAAGGAGAAAACAACTTTAATAACTGAACGATGTATTTATTATTACAAAATCATGCCCTTCGGACTAAAAAATGCAGGAGCAACC
This sequence comes from Acacia pycnantha, assembly GCA_025563575.1. Taxonomy (NCBI): domain Eukaryota; kingdom Viridiplantae; phylum Streptophyta; class Magnoliopsida; order Fabales; family Fabaceae; genus Acacia; species Acacia pycnantha. The sequence goes on along the minus strand of JAMWYP010000179.1, from coordinate 733,754 downwards.
TATCAAAGGTTGGTCAATAAGATGTTTGCAAGGGAAATAGGCAACACCGTGAAAGTGTACATTGATGACAAGCTTGTAAAGTCCCTCCAAGCTGATCAGCTCGTGACACACTTAGAGCAAACTTTTTGATTACTTCGCAAGTACAACATGAAGCTAAATCCGAAAAAGTGCTCATTTTGCATATCCTCCATAAAATTATTGGGATACTTGGTGTCACAATAAGGGACCAAAGCCAATCCAAGTTAGATAAAAGCCGTGCTAGACATACCTTCATCCAGGTGCATCAAGGACATATAGAAGTTGGCTGGACGGGTAGCAACCCTTAGTAGGTACATTTCTTGGTCATCCAAAAAATGCAATGTGTTCTTCGATGCCTTGGGGGAAAATAAAAGCTTTAGATGGAGTGAAGAATTTGAAAACGCCTTACAACAGTTAAAACAATACCTGACCAGCATGCCTTTGATTTCAAAGCCAAAGGAAGGAGAAACATTATATTGTTGGAAATTATGCCCTAGGGGCAAGTCATTGTACTTTAGACAATTTATGTTATTTAAAGTATTCTCCTTTAGTTATCATTTTGTTTGCATGTTTATAGTGATAACTAATCCTTGGATATATCTTATAGATTATCCTAAATGTCCCTGATCAGTCATCTCCGCGAGAGCGAAGATGAAATAAGACCACTATGACTTTGATGAGTATGGAGATACGAGTAAAAGTCATAGGCACTTGTAAGAGTACAAGGTGCTGGACCGACCCACTATGAGAAAGCTGCATGGAATAAGTCATAAGCTTTTCTCATGTATAACTACGTCACAACGCCCTTTGACCTGAGATCATGACATCATGGATTCCTACATGATGAGTCGCTGATCTTTGACCTAGTCAAAAGTCAATTTTGATGGGTGATGATAAAGGCTATGATCGGGATCAGTGGTTTTCATGCAGAGGAATGTGAATGATCAAGATGGAATTTGTCCCTCACATTTGTAGAGAGATAATACTGGGCCCCTCGATGAGTGAGTCTGAGAAATGTATGGCCATGCTACGATGGAAAGGAGTTTCTGTTTCAATTGTTAGACTACTCAGGAATAGAGAAAGTAATGGTCAAGAATAGGAAGTTGACATTAACCATGCCTCATCCTTGACCAAATTATCGCGTGACAAAGGGGACGTGACATGGTTGTACGATAGGTTGTATCGTATCATCGATCCCCATATGAATTGGGTAGTCGCAATGTCTTGCTAGAGGCTGCTTGCGACTTGTGGGCTGGTACAGTATTGGCCCACTTTCAATCTCAAATGGGCCTGCAGGGTCGCACACAAGAATAGCCCAACACGAGGAAAAGTGTCCAGATTCATTGAATCTTAGATATGTCTAAGATTTAATGAATAGTGTATTTTGTCTAGGATGAATATATATATATATATATATATATCGAAATTAATATAATATTATTATTTAATAAAGATTATAATATTATTATAGAATAGTTGTTTTTATTTAATTTATTTGATAAATTAAATATCTAAAACAAATAGAGATATTGTATCTCATATTTAATTTCGAATAAAGATATCATATATCTTATTTAATTTAAATTGAGATATAGTATCTCATATTTAATTAAATAGATAGATATCATTTCTCGGATTTAATTTATAGAGATAAATTAAATCAGAAGGCTTTTAATTTTGATTAAACAAATAGATTAGATCTATCAGATAGATTTAATTAATATATTTTTTAATCCAGATTCAAAATTCGAATTTCAAAATTAATGAGGATTAATTTTGAATATATAATACGCCTACCGGGTTTAGAAAAACCTACGGGACTTTTGTCAAGCGTATTAGAAAGCCGCGAGAAACCCTAGAGAGAAAATAGAGAGACACGAGAATACTGAAGGCGCTAGCACGCTGTCGTCTGTGTTCAAGGTTATTCGTGTGGATACCGGTAGAGGAAGGCGATTCGAAGAGTCGACTTCTGCTGATCGAGAAGGTAGCCCACCAGTCCAAATAGTTCGGCATAGTGCTCTCAAAGTCAGCTCTTGTTTGATCGAACGAGATGGCACCACGTTCGAGACGTACGACGGTCGAGACGCACGACGTTCGAGATGCGCACCAGGCCGAGTCGAACGAAACGCTGAACCCTTAGCATAGGTATGATTCGGATTCTTTTAAACCTTGATTTAAACGTCGTTGATGGATCCTCCGATGGGATTCGTAAGTTTTTAATTCCGCTGCGTGTACGGATTCCAACATATTTGTCTCCCTAGTAGTCTTCCCCAGAGTTGTTAGCATTGTCCTAGTCAGGGAAGAGGAAGGTAAGCAATGTCCTGTCTACTACACAAGTAAGGCCCTCCTTGATAATGAAACCATGTATCTTTACTTGAAAAATTGGCATTGTCTCTTGTGTCTACGTCTAAGAAATTATGACATTATTTCTAGTGCCACACAATCATAGTAGTAACTACCTACTTACTCACAAATGAATTGCATAAACTAGACTTGTCAAGTAGGTTAGTTAAATTGGTGATAGATTTAAGAGAATTTGACATGACTTACTTACCACGTATCACGATAAAATCTGAAGGCTTAGCAGACTTCATAGCTGACTTTAGTCTAGAAATGCAAGTAGACATAGAAAAAGAATTACTTTGTGTAAGTAACGAAGACTAAAACAAGAAATAGACACTAAATGTAGAAGCGGATCAAATCACCAAGAGGGGGGGTGAATTCGGGATTTTAAAATTCTTTTACAATTACTCTGAAACTGAAACACAAAAATAGAGCAGAACAAAAGAGATGAAAGAATAGCAAGACACAACAAATTTATACTAGTTCGGTCTTAACTCTTGACCTACGTCCATCCCCAGACACTCTGGGATTTTCACTATCACTCAGAATCAGTTACACACTCTGTACTTGAAGTTATCATCTTACTAGGATACACTCCCCCTTACAAGTTGTAAACTGATGTACCCAATCTCCAAGTCCCCATGACTTGAGATTCTTACAATAAATGATTTCAATAAATAAAACTCTCTCTAAGAGCAGATAATAATGAACACTAAAGTGCAAGTGTATCAACAGATACTTTACAAGTAGAAAACATTAAGAGTAGTTGAAACTTTGAATGCTTTTCATTTTATGCAGACTGGTTGTTGAGAAGACTTGAATGCAACTCCTTATATATGAAGAGAGCATTAAATGACCGTTGGAGACATTTGACTAGTTGTTAGGAACAATTTGGTCACTTTTCTCTTCAATCTTCAGTTAATCCATGTGCACAGAAGTTTATGGTTGACTTCTCTTGAATTAAATCCGTTGGAAGAGCAGCTTCTTGATAGGGAAAGAAAACATTAAACCCTTAGCAACGTGTAGAGAATGATTGTTCAAAAGCATGCAACTTTTTCTAGACTTGCAATAAATGTTGCTGACGTCACTTTTTGCTTTATGGTTAATCTTCATTCTAACACTCTCTAAATCATATGAAACTCACTAACAAATTGATTAAATATAGTTAAGAATAGTAATAAGTGATGATAAGAAGTATCTAGAGCAAACATGAAGATTTCACAAATTCGTGCAATTTGATTATCAAACTTAGCGATGCAAACTCGAGTTTGTTTAAGCAAACTGGACTTTGCAACTCTTCTTCAGGAACCAAACTCGAGTTTAGAAACTCAAACTCGAGTTTCCTCCATCCAGAGAAGAATGTAGCGATTTGAGCTTTGCAGAGCATTTTGAAAACAAGAGCAAACTCGAGTTAATAAGTGACAAACTCAAGTTTGGAACTTTTTGAAGTGAAAATATGTTTAAGTTCAAAACTCAAAACTTGAGTTTTCCAAAGTGAACTCGAGTTTTCAAAAGATCAAAAATAGTGAGAAGCTCTCTGCTTGACACAAACTCGAGTTTGCTCACTCAAACTCGAGTTTCCTTGAAAGATGAGAAATCCTGAAAACTCTCTGCCGAGAGCAAACTTGAATTTGCAAATTCAAACTCGAGTTTGCTAAAGTTAGGAAACTTTGAAAACTCTGTCTAACATAAACTCGAGTTTACTATGCTAAACTCGAGTTTTCCCAAAACATGGAAAACTTTGAAAACTCTTGGTCAAGTGCAAACTGGAGTTTGGCATATCAAACTCGAGTTTGCTTAAGTTGAAAAAGCATTAAGACTCTAGGTCAAGCACAAACTCGAGTTTGGAAAATTTAACTCGAGTTTAGTCAAGTTCACAAATCCTTGGAAGCTCTCTGTAAGGCTCAAACTCGAGTTTGTCTTAACTTGAAAAACTTTGAGTGCTCTCTGAATGACACAAACTTTAGTTGACCGTTAATCAACTCGAGTTTGCCTAAGTTTACAAAAACTTGAGCAACTCTCTATCACGACCAAACTTGAGTTTGAAACTACAAACTCGAGTTTACCTTTGACAGTAAGTTTTTCAACTTCAAAGACAAACTTCCATTTATGTTTACAATTGCCAGTTATCATCAAAACACACAGAGAACTAACAATATGTAGATAATGCGTCTAACATAAAAGGTATTGGACTAGAAGTAGTGCTCAAATCTCCAAACAACGATATCATACAATAATCCGTATGTTGTGGTTTCAAAGCTACAAACAATGAAGCAAAATACGAAGCATTAATCACAGGTTTGCAGTTTACTATGGAAACTGGGGTTAACCGGCTGGAAGTCAGGTGCGACTTGTAACTAGGCTCCAAGCAACTAGATGGACATACCAGGAAAAAGACCCACAAATGCAGGCCTACCACAGGCTGGCAATCTTACTAGACGAAAACTTCCATGAGTTCCAAATAACCCAAGTAGGTAGAGAGGATAATCGAGAGGCCGATGCAATAGCCAATCTGGGGTCTTCTATATGAACTAACCAAATGACTTTAGTACCAATAGTATCGATCCACCTAAGCTCAGGTATGGTCCAATCAATAACCTTACATGGGACTGGAAGTTCCCTATCTTACAATTTTGTAGGATAACATCCTTCCAGAGGACAAGAATGAAGCATGTAGGATAAAAGTTAGAGTCGCCAACTTTTGCATTATGGGCAACAAACTCTACGAAGATCATACGCAGCACCTCTTATGAGGTGCATCAGACCATAAAAAGCCAGTTACGTATTAAGAGAAATTCACGAAGGAGAGTACGAAGACCCCACAGTGAGTAGGAGCTTGGTACGCAAAAAGCTTAGATCCAGCTATTATTGGCCTACACTGCAGAAAGATGCTGTTACTTCAGGTAAGAATTGTGATAGATGTCAGAGGTTCGCCAACTTGAGGCAACAACCACTAGAAACATTACATACCATCACACTGGCCTAGCCATTCATAAAGTGGGGAATGGACATAGTCAGGAAATTACCCATGGCTCTTGGGAAGGTCGTGTACACGTTGGTACTTACATACTATTTTACTAAATGGGTCAACAAATAATCGTATGCACAAGTGCAGGAACAAGATGTTTATCAACTTTGTTTGGAAGAACATTGTCTGCAGATTTGGACTACCTAAGGAGATCGTTTGTGACAACAGATCCCAGTTCATACGGTGTAAGTTCAAAAGCTTTTGCTAAAAATGGGGAGTAATGCTCCATTTCTCTACCCCATGCAATCCTAAGTCCAATAGACAAACTGAATCAAGCAACAAGATCATAATCAACTCATTAAAGAAAAGGTTTGAAAAAGGGAAGGGTAGATGGGCAGAGGAACTCCCTTCAGTTTTGTAGGCGTATTGGACTACCTCTCGTATGTTGACAGAAGAGACACCTTTTTCCCTAGTATATGGATCCAAAGCGAAGATCCCAGTCAAGGTAGGAATGCCTTCTCTACAACTTAGATGAACAAACAAAAAATCTAATAGCAGGGCTATAACTAATCAACTAGACCCACTCGACTAGCACTAGGAACAAGCTCTAATCAGGCTCATGACTTACCAACAAAGGATTGCTGGTACTATGACAAGAACATACATGCTAAACAATTCAAAGTGGGGGACCGAGTCTTATGAAGGATCTTCCAAGACACTAAAGAGGCAAGCGATGGTAAGTTAGGGCCAACATACGAAGGACCCTACCAGGTAACTAAGGTAGAGGAGAAAGGTGCTTACCAACTAAGCGATAGGAATAGGAAACCAGTCTAATGAAGCTAGAATGCCAAACACATCAAAATGTATGATTTGTTTAACCCTTGTCTTATTATTTACATTTCCACTCTAACAATATGTGCAAGAACATAATGAGGCACACTATAAATGCAATCACAATGTACGACTGACTCTTTAAGCTATAAGGTCTAGTTGCACTCAATAATCTAAAACTAAAGCCCACACAATCTCTCATTTACTTTTCTGTAGGTTTCTTTAGAAGAAGGTCGTGCCAGACTAAACTACTTAAAAAGTATATGTTGGTCGATTTCCTTGTGGCAAGTGAACCAATCAAACAAGTAATAAAGAGTAAGTAAAGTTATCATCCCACAAAGACTTTTGATATAGAAGATGATGCCAGTTTCCTATGACAGTTGTGTAAAGTGAATTTATAGTTGGTTTGTTGGTTTTGGCTATTACTACTAATAAGAATTAAATGAGTGATCGAAAGTCGAAGGAAGATATTGGTTTAAAAGTAGGTTGAGTTCGGATTTCATTTTAAGGCGCATTATTCCCCAGTTCACACACAACACATTGTTATAGCAATTATATTGCACAGCTTCTGCAATGCTACTGCATAACCGCCTTTCACAACATTATTCAACTAACCTACCACTATCCTATACAGAAGCGTCCACATTCTATAAGTACAATCCTCGCTCTACTTCTCCCATATTCCTATGGCGATTTTCCAGTTTAGACCTAGGCGTTCTACTTATGAGCGGTAGACCCATTCTTGTAGCCTACAATTTAGGTCGAGCTGTGCACAGGCTCGCCCAGCAAACACTGTCTAACAGAGGTCTAACCTTGACTCTCGTCCGGTAAGCCAAGACCACTGATTTAGCCCTTAGTGTCTGCTAACTGACTACAGATTAATTTACTGTTAAACAAATTGAATATATTAAATTAAGAACTTATCAAACTTGGTTCATTCTACAACTTAGAAATCCATCCTCACTCAGCTAATGGAAGTTTAGTTCATGACTGATGAGGGAAACACAAAACTGAAAGCGGAGCTGAATCACCAAGAGGGGTGTGAATTGGGGATTCTGAAATCTTTTTCGAATTGCTCTGTTTTAGGTAGTGAAAAACAGGGAAAAACAGAGTACAAGGAAGAGAAGCAAGACACAAAAGATTTATACTGGTTCGGTCCAATCTCTTGACCTATGTCCAGTCCCCAGACTCTCTGGGATTTCTCACTATCACAATTGATTACACACTCTGTAACTCAAGAGTAATTCTCTCACTAGAACTTACTCCCCCTTACAAGTTGCAATCAATATCTCAATCTCCAAGTCCCCTGACTTGAGATTCTTTACAATGAATGATTTACAATAAATGAACTCTCTCTAAAAGTGTATAAGAATAAACACTGAAGTACAATGTATCAAAAGATACTTCTTACAAGAAAACTCAAAGAGTAGTTGAAACTTGAATGATTTTCGTTTTCTCACAGATTGGTTGTTGAGAAGAATTGAATGCATCTCTATTTATACCAAGAGATCATTAAATGACCGTTGTAATCCCTAATGTAACTGTTGGTAACATTGGGGGTGGATTAGTTGAAGGTTTGGTCTTCTTCTCTTTCTACTCTTTGGTTAATCTAGCTGCACAGAAGTTAGACTTGACTTCTTGACTTTTAATCCGTTGGAAGAGCAGTTACTGGATGTGGAAAGGAAACATTAATTCCTTTAAAACGTGTGGAGAATGATTGTCCAAAAGAATGCAAGTTTTCTGAACTTTGCATTTAATGTTCTGACTTCACTTTATGCTTTATGCTAATTCTCCATTTAATCCTTTCTAAATCATCTGAAACTCACTAACAAACTGATTAAACATAGTTAGGAATAGTAATGAGTGATGATATGAAGTATTAGAATCAAACACAAAGGATTCACAAATTCGTTCATCTTGAAATTCAAATCCAGCGACACAAACTCGAGTTTGTTTATCCAAACTGGAGTTTGTCACAGTGCTCAAAGTGGAAACTCGAGTTTCCATTCGCAAACTTGAGTTTTCTTCTTCTAGAGAAGAAAGTCGTGTTTTGAGTTTAAAAACATACTTTGAGCGCTGAGGCAAAACTCGAGTTGATTAATGACAAACTCGAGTTTTGGACAATTTAGTGAAAAACATGTTTAAGTCCAAAACCTCAAAACTGGAGTTTCAAATAATAAACTGAAGTTTTCAAAATATTGAAATAATGCAAAGCTTTCTGCTTGGCGCAAACTCGAGTTTCAAATACTAAACTCGAGTTTTCTCTTAAGTTTGAAAACATCTGAAAATTCAGGCTAAGTCAAAACTGGAGTTTTCAAAACCAAACTGGAGTTTTCTCAAAAGTGAGTAAAACGTGAAGACTCTCTGTCTTGTGGAAACTCGAGTTTCCTCATAAGAGAAAACTTTGATAAATATTCTGTCAATTCAAAACTGGATTTTTGAAATCGAAACTGGAGTTTTCATAAACTCAGAAATGAGTATAGCTCTCTGTGACTTGTAAACTCGAGTTTACAAAAGCAAACTCGAGTTTCCAAATAACTTTGAAAACTCAGAAAAACTAGTGTGTTGGCTAAACTCGAGTTTCCAAATGGAAACTAGAGTTTTGCTTAGTTCGAAAACTTTGGTAGTTCTCTGTGTGACCAAAACTCGAGTTTGCAAAAAGCAAACTAGAGTTTTGTCAACTTGTAAAAATTAAGCTCTCCTCTGTCAAGGAAAAACTTGAGTTTTCTAAAAACAAAACTCGAGTTTTGTCTTAGACAGTAAGTTTTCAACTTACCAAAGACAAAACTTCTTCTTGAGTTTACAATTGTCAGTTATCATCAAAACCCATAGAGAACTAACAAAAACAGAGTAGCATAGAACAGCCCATAGAAAGATCGACAAACATAAAATAAGAAAAGAAAGCAAAGAAGCTCATCGGAAAGTTCGACGACGTAAGAGGAATCCTATCACGCAATGTCTTTATGTCTTCTGCAATCCTTCTTTTGGGATCCGTACATGCAGCGGAGTAAAAACTTTTACAAATCCCATCGGAGGATCGCTCAACGACGTTTAAATCAAGGTTTAGGGTTTCCGAATCATACCTCAACCGAACTATTTGAACCGGTGGGCTACCTTCTCGATCAGCAGAAGTCGACTCTTTGAATCGTCTTCCTTTACCGGTATCCACACGAACTGCCTTTAGAAACACGAACGGAAGTGTGCTAGCGCCTCTGAACTGTGCGTCTCTCTATTTTATTTCTCTCTAAGGTTTCTTGCGGCTTTTCCAATACGCTCGACAAAAGGTCCCGTAGGTTTTTCTAAACCTAGCAGGCGTATTATATTCAAAATTAAACCACATTAATTTTGAAATTCGAATTTTGAATCTGGATTAAAAAAATATATTAATTAAATCTATCTGATAGATCTAATCTAATCTATTTGTTTAATCCAAATTAAAAGCCCTCTGATTTAATTTATCTCTATAAATTAAATCCGAGAAATGATATCTATCTATTTATTTAAATCTGAGATACTATATCTCAATTTAAATAAAATAAAATATATGATATCTTTATTCGAAAATTAAATCTGAGATATAATATCTCTATTTATTTTAGATATTTAATTTACCAAATAAATTAAATACAAACAAATATTATATATAATAATATTATAAACTTTATTAAATAATAATTAATTTTGAATTTAATATATATATATATATATATATATATATATATATATATATATATATATATATATATATATATATATATATCAATCCTAGATTAAATACAGTATTCATTAAATCTTTGACATATCTAAGATTCAATGAATCTGGACACTTTTGCTTGTGTTGGGCTATTCTTGTGTGCGACCCTGCAGGCCCACATGAGATTGGCAGTGGGCCAATACTGTACCAGCCCGCAAGCGGCCTCTAGCAAGACATTGCGACAACCCAATTCACATGGGGATCGATGATACGATACAACCTATTGTACAACCATGTCACGTCCCTTTTGTCACGCGATAATTTGGTCAAGGATGAGGCATGGTTAATGTCAACTTCCTGTTCTTGACCATTACTTTCTCGATTCTTGAGCAATCTAACAATTGAAAGGGAAACTCCTTTTCATCGTAGTATGACCATACATTTCTCAGACTCACTCATCGAGGGGCCCAGTATTATGTCTCTACAAATGTTAGGGACAAATTCCATCTTGACCATTCACATTCCTCTGCATGAAAACCATTGATCCCGATCCAAGCCTTTATCATCACCCGGTCAAAGGTGACTTTTGACTAGGTCAAAGACCAGCGATTCATCATGTAGGAATCCATGATGATCTCAGGTCAAAGGGCGTTGTGATGCGGTTATACATGAGAAAAGCTTATGACTTAATCCATGCAACTTTCTCATAGTGGGTCGGTCCAGCACCTTGTACTCTTACAAGTGCCTGTGACTTTGACTCGTATTTCCATACTCATCAAAGTCATATTGGTCTTATTTCATTTTCGCTCCCGCGTAGATGACCGACCAGGGACATTTGGGATAATCTATAAGATGTATCCAAGGATCAGTTATCACTATAAACATGCAAACAAAATGATAACTAAAGGAGAATACTTTAAATAACATAAACTTCTAAAGTACAATGACTTGCCTCTTGGGTATAATTTACAACAAGTTATTGGTTTTTTCCCCAAATTCCTCTTCTCCTAATAATACTAGTAAAAGTAAGAGCACAAGAGGTACCTTTGAGAATCGGCCTAGAAGAGAAGACAGAATGAAGAAGGCTCAATGTCACAGCGTCTAACCTCTACACCAACCAACAGAAATGTAGTAGAATAGGCGCCAGGAGAGACTTAATGACACTTGAACATGGGAGAAACCACCAATAGTAGTTAGGTAATTGACATAGGTGAGGGAGAGTCGCCTAGGGAAGGAAGGAAGTCTTAAAAGGATTCATACTTAGCTGTTGGATCCTACAGCACATTCTGACAAATAAGATCAAACTTACTTCCCAAGCCAATTGCATAACAAGCTTGAGAAGTGGGAGTTAGTGTATGCCCCAAAAAACCAACCATTGGGCCGACGTACGAGGTACGCCCAATAAGGAAGAAACAACCTAATTGACTAGCCCTAATTGCCTTAGGAATTTTCAACTTATGCACTAAGAAAGGGGTTTTAGGTAATAGGTCCACTACTTGTCAACCAAGTCACATTAAATTCACATCTTGATTGATTGAATGAATTTAATATGATAAATCATATTCATATCTTGATTGATTGATTGAATTTAATATGATAAATCATATTCATATCTTGATTGTTGGATTGAATTTAAGATAATGGATCACATTTATTTCTTTTTTTTTCTCAAAAAAAGTTCGTCAAAAGGGCACACCAAAAATCAGCACTTTATAAGAATCTAACCATAATTTAAGTGCTTACAAGAAAGGCTCAATCCAAAATTGAATTGGAAAATCCAAATCATAATGAATTAAATTCATATCTTAATTGAATAATAATTTAAGATGATGGATCACATTCATCTCTTAAACTAAAATTCAAAATCATTTTTTTTAAATCAATCCTCATTTATTATTTCTCTTATTTCCATCCAATCATTATTGGATCTTTATATATATATATATATATATATATATATATATATATATATATATATATATATATTAGATAATTCAGAATTATCTTTTATAACCTAACCTTTTAGAATTAAAATTCAGATTTTAAATTTCAAACTTAAATTCAAAATTTGATTAACAAATTCAACTTGGCCTAAGACCCCATTGGGCCTTCTAACATATTTGGGCCCTTTTTGTGGAGAAACTGATTTCCCACTCGGGACCATATATGTGACGTCATTTTGCTTCTTATTGGACTTAGAGTCTTACTCCAACCTAATTACACTTTTACTCTTGATAAAGCCCAATAACAATCATTGGCCCAAGTTTACTAATTCTAAGCAATCGAGAATAAGTTTTGAATGTGACCTATTAGGCCCAATTAGTCACTAGCATAAATAAATTTGACCCAATTAAAACTCCTTTAACGGGCCCAATTTATTTAATGACCTCATAAGACACTAGCAATGCTCTACGACCCTAGAACTAATTAAGTTGATCAAGTGATCTATCTTTCATATTTGGATACCGTGCAGGCATCATCCCTCACATCGTCATTCACATTTAGTCGAGAGCAAAGATAGAGTATCATCTCTTTTAATTGACTAAATGTAGCTAATTCACAAAACTAGGAATCTTCTTATATTAATTCTATAACGGATCATGACTCTTCATGATCACTTGTTGTGCGCACAAACTCCTGAGTTAATTAGAAGCTATCCAAGCTCTACCGGTCTTATAAATAACTAATCCCTTGTAGGGGACTGTGAGTCCTCTCAGCATATCCATTTATACTCATGTATTCGAGTTACACCCAAGAGTACATCATTCTCCCCATTTTCAGGTAGATAGAGTTGTACAGTCAAAGTATAACTCTAGGACATAGTGTTCGATGACATCCTTAAGTCCAGGACGATCCGCACTACCAAACGAGAAGAGACTTTACATATCCAATGACACTCTCTACAATGAATCTTTGTGGAGTCTCTCGGCGAGTCTATTCGGTACTATCTGTCCTCTAACAGAGTAACAGATCTACCCACGACATCAGCTAATGCATCTCTATGCCTGTATTCCATGAGGTCCTTATCTTGTATCTCTATACAAGTAAATGATGTCGTACTAGTCTTATTGAAATCATCTATGCCTTTTCTTGGTGATTCAAGACTAGTAACAAGTTTTAGGTAATAGATATCTAGTGTTCTTGAGTCCTCATCATGATTATGATCTCTATCATTGATTTTCAAGAATAACACATGTTCTATTCCTAGGACTTTTATCTTCAAACACATATTTACCTTAAAATAAAGACGAGACATAAATATCATAAAGATAAAATATGTGCTCATTTATTAATAATGAAATATTACAACGTAGAAATGGTGTTGATCTGTCTTTACATGTTGTCTTTAAGACACCTAAATGCTAACAATCATGGGCCCAAAAAAGTAATGATAGTTTACGTAATCATTACAACTCTAGTTGGGGACATGGTGGCGCCAAATGGCACCAAGTTTGCAGTGGAAATCAGGAGCTATTTCTAGACAAATATATATATGCACACATCGGTAAAGATGAAATGATATTAAAGCAACTTTTTGAGAAGTTAAATATAATCAAAATGCTTAAACTAGACCTAAGGAAATTGTAGAATATAGTTTTAGATACAACACTAACACTAACAACAGAAAAATCAAAAAGTAGAGCCAAAATTTTCTGTCAGATAATATTAAGATTTGATGAAGAATCTGAGTGAGGCTTGGGGAAACATTTTTCCACACTGTGGATAATCAAAGAGGATGATGAACCAGAATGCATATTTATGGATCTAAAATAGTGCAGCGCAGTAGTTTTTAGAAAGAGAGACATTTCCTGTGGACAAAAATATATATTCAAGGTTAATGATTTGATGACCAATTTAGCAGCAGTTCTTGGAAAGTCACCAATACGTTGCATAGCAATTTGCTTAATAGTTGTTGCTTAACCCGCTATTATTGTAGGATTTTATTAGAGTTGAATTTGTTTTTTAAAAATAAGATATACTTTTATATTTACCATTTCTTAATTTGTCCTTATTGATATTTACTCAATAATATCAAGGAGAAGAGAAAAGAAAACATTATCAGATCAAGGTTTTCCCTTCGAGGCCTAGAGAGAAAATGGTTCTCACCTCTCTCACACTACTACAAAAAATGGCTTTTACTTCCCTAATTGGCGTCCTATTTTAAAACTTAGAAGTAAAAAAGAAGGCGGTGACATTTTTGTAATTATCAGTTGACTTTTTGCGTCTAATTTTTGTCCTTAGACGCCAAAAGTGTGGCTCTGGCACCAAAAGAAAGCCAAAAGTGGACCCAAAGTTAGAACTTGGCGCCAAAGGGAGCACTTTTGACGTCTAAGTAATGAATTAGACTCCATAAGTATGTTTAAGGAGTCTAAGTCTAGGAATTAGACGCCTTAAGTCTGACTTAAGGAGTCTAATTCCTGAACTTAGACTCCTTAAGTGTACTCTAGCAAGGCGTTAGGGCCACATTTAAGGCGTCCTATTTAAATTGTTAGACGCCAAAAGTCATAGTTTTAGGCGTCTAATTAAAAAATAGGACGCTATAAGTTTAACATACAATGCCCCCCAGATACGCGTCCCGCAGAAAAAGGACGTTAAATGTACAAAAAATAGGACGTCGTATCCCTAAGTGCGCTTTCCGAGATTTGAATTTATATTCTTCTTCTTACAAATATGAGAACCCTTAGCAGTTTGTTGGTAAATCTACTTATAAGGAGTACATTTTTTATACAGGAACCATGTAAAGTAGTGGGACATATGTGATGAACACAAGCCCAAAAGGGAGAGCCCAATCCCCAAAAACTAGCCTATGAGGAGGGAGAACCCAATGGACTTATAAACCTCACTCTAAGAGCTTGGCTCCCCGATGTGGGACTCGTTACATAGTCACCCCCTCAAAAGCCGAGGTCCGCGGCGGCTCCACTCCATGACACTTCACTCGGCCTATCCGGTCAGAAACCTCCATGGGTAGCTCTTTCCGTGAACATCGGGCTCTCAATGAAAGCACAATGTGATGAACACACGCCCAAAAGGAGAGTCCAATCCCTAAAAGCTAGCCTATGAGGAGGAAAAACTCAATAGACTTATAAACCTCACTCTAAGAGCTTAGCTCCCCGATGTGAGACTCATTACAACATATTGCATTTTTTGAAGATCCCATAAAATCCCAATTCCACATGCTGCTGGCTCTACCGCTCTCCCCGTCTACCTTCACTTAATTTTTGGGCCATTCGTACAAATGCCTTAATCCTTTTCTTTTTTGCTCAGGAATGCCTTAATCCTTTTCAAAATCACGCTGCGACGTAGAAATGAATAACGAGGGACAATCATTCAGTTATCTTATGGTCAATTTAATCTTAATGCCCGGGCATATGGTCATCGAGTTCTTATTTTTTTCAATAAAATACTGTAGAAATTTTATTATTCAGTTTTCAAAGTATTTAGTCACGGACTTACAACAGTGCTTCGCTAAGAGAGTTAATAAGCATATATGTGCTATCCAGATTAATTCTGAACGGTCTAAATATGAGTTTTTTTTTTTTAATGATCGATAACTTAGTCTTAGATAAAAAAGTTATTTTTTGAAATTATTATAACTAAGATATTATCTTTATTTTAGATTTTAGGGAAAATCTCATATAAATATCTTATGAATTTGTAAAACCCTCAGGAACCCCCGAATTTGTAAAAAGATTGAGAAGTGATAAGGACCTATGAGGGATATGCAAATTCGAGTGAAATTATCCTTTTGCTCTTAATTTTAAATAATATTTTTTAAGATCCTTGCCGGAGGACCACCGGCGATGGTTTTTTTTTTTTTGGTGGGTTTTTTTAAAAAAAAAGGATTCATTGAAAGTGTGGGAGGTGGGGTTCGAACCGCCCACCCCCCACACCTCCATAGGGCCAAGTGGCCCAACTATTGGACCACTTGGTTATATATATATATATATATATATATATATATATATATATATATATATATATATATATATATACATACATACATACATTAATAAATATATATATTCTTCTTAACACTTTTTCAAATGTACTTACAAATCTTTCAACGACAGTTACAAATCTTTCAACGGTATTTACAAAATTTTCAACGGCATTTACAACTTTTTTATGAGGTTTACCTTTTTTGCCTTTGAGGGAAAAATAAAAGAATAATGCATTATCACAAATCTTTCAACAGCAGTTACAAATCTTTCAACGGCATTTACAAAATTTCAACAGCATTTACAACTTTTTTTTTAGGTTTATCTTTTTTGCCTCTAAGGGACAAACAAAAAATAATGCATTATTACAGATCTTTCAACGGCAATTACAAATCTTTTAATGGCATTTACAAAATTTTCAAAGGCATTTACAACTTTTTTTTGAGGTTTACTTTTTTTACCTCTAAGGGAAAAACAAAAAAATAATTCATTATAACAAATCTTTCAATGGTAGTTACAAATCTTTCGACGGAATTTACAAAATTTTCAACAGCATTTACGACTTTTTTTTTAGGTTTACCTTTTTCGCCTCTGATGGAAAAACAAAAAAAAAAAGTCGTAAATGCATTGAAAGATTTGTAAGTGTCATTAAAAGATTTGTGATAATGCATTATTTTTTTGTTTTTCCCTCAGAGGCAAAAAAGGTAAACCTAAAAAAAAGTTGTTACTATCGTTGAAAGATTTGTAACTACCGTTGAAAAAATGTTAAGAAAAATTCAAACCCCACCTCCCACACTTTCAATGAATCTTTTAAAAAAAAAACCATCTATCGTCGGTGGCCGGCGCCCAGCCACTGGCGGTCCTCCGGCGAGGGTCATTTTTATTAAATTTATTTAGAACTAAGGGCAAAAGGGTAATTTCACCCGAATTTGCATATCTCTCATTGGTCCTTGTCACTTCTTAGTCTTTTTACAAATTCGGAGAGCTCTTGAGGGTTTTACAAATTTATAAGGTATTTACATGGGATTTTCCCTAGATTTTATATCTTTTAAAATAATTTCTTAAATAAATATAGACTTTTAAAAGATCAGATTCAGATTAGATCTAGAGGCCCATATCTACCTAACGATCATAATCTAATCTGAATGATCAATTGAGAATTTTAAATTCAGACCGTTGAAGTTGTATCTGGAGGTGTACATTTCGCTATAATGATGAGTACGGAAACTGTATTCGAAAATATGAATCGCTTTCTCCCAAGAAATATGTATAGCGTGAAAAGTATTATCAAGTATAAAAGCATGGCTGGGAACTTGATTGATGGATACACTGTAATGGTCCCACCATCTTGTTCAGTAATAAAAATATAAAAGCTTATAATTGATTCAATTGAAAAAGAAAACATAAGATATATATCATCAATTTTTTTCAGAAAACCATTAAACAAAAAACATTTGTACTCAAAAACACATATAATAGAATTGATGCAATAAAGTGTGTACATATACCTAGAAATTACAAATAGATAAGAGGAAACCAGAATATTAGTATAACATTGATCATCAATTTTGTTTATCCGAACCCACTTCAGAATTGGAAAAAAATATTTCTTGAACAGCTTCCATCTGGCTCTCCTCTCTTTTCTCCAACCTCTCTCCTCTCTGCACTTTCTGTCCCACTGCTTTTGCTCCCTCGCCGGCGGTTTGTGCCTTATGCACAAGCCGCCGGCGAGCACCGTTTTTGTGCCACAGACGAGTCCGAGTGGTAGTTTGGTGTCCAGATCTTGGATCTGTGGTCCTGATGTTTTGGAGTCCAGATCTTTGAGCTATGGTCCTCTCCCTCAGAGTTTTGTCAGATGTGGCCTTCCCTCGTCCTTGTGGCGAGTCCTCTCCTCTCCTTCTCCAGATCTGATCTGTAGAGGTGAGATTTATCTGTTTTGTGTTTCTTTTTTTGTGTTACTAGGTTTTGTGGAGGTGTTTTTGGCTCAGGAAATAAACAGATCTGTCAGATCTGCGTTCAAATCCTCTTGGTTGGTTGGCTGTTTGAACGTTATGAGATTCGACTATCATTTGGTAGCTCAGATCTACGTTCTTGGGGGAAGATTTAAAGAGGTGTTGTTTAGTGTGTGGTCGAGGTCACCGGATATGTTTGATCAGAGGAGTAGAAGTGTTCTTCAGGACATTAAGGGTCTTCTTTCTTTTGAGGTTGGGTTTTACGTGTTCTTTACCCCGGGATGGGGTACCTATTTAGCTGACTTAATTGCAGCTATTGCTTATAAGATTGTGTGCCCTTTGGGGTGGGTTTTCCAACCAACACTTTCTTGCTCGTCACTTCTAACCTTGGATATCGAGGAGGCCGATTTTGTCCATGATTCTACTTCTATTCTTATATATTTAATGTACGGTGTTCGGTTAATATTTTATCCAGTTTATTTTGTTGTATTTGTTTTAGCAGTGTTTCTATCTTTACTTTGATTACTTGTAACCATTGCTATCCTCAGTAATGAAATACTCTAGAATTGTTCAAAAAAGAAAAAACCCACTTCAGAATTCTTACCAAACAAGGGGCTCAATAAAAAAAAGAGTTAAAGACTTAATTTGTCACGGAAGTTTTGTTAAGGGAGCACCTAGTACCTGGAAGTATTTTTGGTATCATTTTTGCCCCGCAAGTTTACAAACATAGCAATTTTTCCCATCAGTTGATCTTGACCGTTGGATTGGTATCATTTTTACCCCGAAAGTTTACAAAAATTTTCTCCTAAACAAAACTTCTGGGGCAAATTTGCTCCTAAAAAAAACTTCCGGGGTATATTTGCTCCATTTTGTAAACTTCCAGGACAAAAATGATACACAAAATACTTCCGGGTGCTGGACACTCCCTTAACAATACTTTCATGACAAATTAGGTATTTAACCCTTAAAAAAATGAAAAATAAACATGACGTAAGCCAAAACTATGAGTACTTTTTTTCTTTTTGTGTCAAAATCAATATCAATGTAAAGACATACCTGCTTGGACTTTGAGCTCAATACTTCTACAAAGAACAGTGAAGATATAGAAGCAGATCCTCTCATCATCTCATTTTCTCATTATCCCTCATAATCCCATCAAGATGTTGACTTGATTTAATCTTGGACCCCCTTCCTAAGTAGATTCTTTCAACATCACTTTTCTCATAAATTATGAGGGATTATAAGAAAATGGATGATGAGAGAAACTGGATCTAAAGACACTTGTCACCACTACGTTTGGAAGGAGAGAAATGAAAGAAAATTAAGGGGAAGAAATACAATATGAAGGAAATTTTCTAAAAAGAGTAAAAAAAAAAAATTTTACTATTCTCGAGAGTTTTCCCTTCTATTATTCTTTTTCCCTAATTTTTTTCTCCATCCTAACGCAAGGTTAGGCAGCCAGACATCAACAGGTGCATGCATGAATACATTATACATGTTAAGTGGTAGAGATAGAATAAAAATAGATATTAAATAATTAAACATGAAAAATTAATTTGAACAATGAAATAATTAGCTAGTTCTTATGGTTTAAGTTATTTTCTTATCCTTAGAGTTCATTTTGCATTATTCTTCCAAACATATATGTACGGATTCTACATATATAGAGATGGTATATAAATAAATTTATCATCTCCTTTATTTATAGTGACCACAATAAAAATGTGACTGATAAAACGACACGGGGAAGTTTCTGTTCCAGACCGATAATATATCTGAAAGGAACCAAGCCATTATAAATAGCGGCGGCCAAAGGGAGAAAACCATAGCAACCCAATCATTACCAATTTTGCAAGTGTTTAATTTTCAAGCCAAATGGAGTCAATAGCTTTCTTCTCCTTCATTTCACCTTTCTGGTTATACTTTATTATCTTCATAATTGCTCTCTCCAGACACATCAAAACCCTAAAATACTCTCACTCTTCCCCTACACTATTCCGCAAACACACACTCCCTCCAGGTCCCAAACCATGGCCTATTATTGGTAATCTACCTGAAATGCTTTCAAGCAAGTCTGCGCCCAAATGGATTCACCAGCTTATGAAAAACATGAACACTGAAATTGCATGTATCAAACTGGGAAATGTTCATGTGATTCCAGTGATTAACCCTACTTTGGCCTGCGAGTTCCTGAAGAAACAAGATGATATTTTTGCATCAAGGCCTGAAAGCATGTCGTCTGGTCTAGTCTCACGTGGCTATAAAACAACAATCCTCTCACCTTATGGAGAGCAGTGGAAGAAGATGAAGAAGATCTTGATCAAGGACTTGCTTTCTCCGGCGAAGCACCGATGGCTTCATGACAAAAGAATGGAGGAAGCCAACAACCTCGTGCGCTACGTGTATATGAGTCAGAATAACAATAAAGGAGGTATTGTGAATGTCAGAATTGCTGCTCAGCATTACACCGGGAATGTGATAAGGAAAATCATCTTCAATAAAAGGTAACAAGCAATTGTCATAAAAGCCATATCTGTTACTCCTCCTCCTCTGGTCTTTAATATAAGACATATTTACATAATTTAATTAGATTAAAGAAGTTAGTTAAGTTAATTAATATGACGTGTATTTTCTAAAACAGCATACCCATAATCTTCCTTGGCTCCCTTCTTCTCTTTCCTCCTTGATTATTATTGTTAAGGGAGCATCAATATCAATAAGGATAAATTAGAAAATATTAACAAATATGAAAATTATGTCTTATATTTTGGACCAAGATCAACTTCTCAAATATATCTTATATTAAAAACCGGAGGGAGTGTGTGTGTGTCATAAAGCCTCACATAGTAAGAAGTAAATATTTCATTAAGATAGCTACAGACTATATTTGCGTTTTAATCCATCTTTAAAATGACATTCACGTTATGTGGTGCAACTACTTAAATTTTTTTTTTATAAAATTATGCGGATACTATTTACGATGCTTGTTGATATATAGCTCCCATAAACACCTTGAATAACACTAAATATAGGAAGCAATCATCCAAAAGCCTATCCAAATAACTTTTCTTTTTAATTCGTGAAAATAAAATGATAGTATTGAAAAACAGGAATAAAACATGGCTTGATGCTTGAAGTATATGATTTATGTTTTATATTTCTCAAACAGGTATTTCGGTGAGGGTAGAGAGCATGGAGCACCAGGCTCTGAGGAAATAGAGCATGTGGGTGCAGTCTTCACAATTCTCAAATATTTATTTGCCTTCAGTGTTTCTGACTACATGCCATGCTTGAGAGCACTCGACGTGGATGGGCACAAGAGAATGTTGAACAATGCTACGAGGATAGTGAACAAGTATCATGATCCCATCATCGAACAAAGAATCAAACAATGGAATGAAGGCACTAAGGCTGAAACTGAAGACTTGCTTGATGTTATGGTTTCTCTCAAGGACGCTAATAATAAACCCCTATTGACCGTGCAAGAAATCAAATCGCAAATTACAGTTAATACTCTTGTCTACTTGATATATCATTCAATTTGCTTAAATATTTTTAAAAATATTTATTAATTGATAAGATTGTCCAAAGAAACGACCAGAATTAACCGGAACTTGATTTATTTTTTAGGAACTTATGTTGGCAACAGTGGACAATCCGTCGAACGCCGCAGAATGGGCACTCGCAGAAATGATGAAGCAGCCAGAAATTCTTGACAAAGCCACCGAAGAATTGGACAAAGTAGTAGGAAAGGACAGACTAGTTGAAGAATCAGACATACCAAACCTAAACTACATCAAAGCCTGCTTAAGAGAAGCCTTTCGACTTCATCCCATTGCTCCATTCAACGTCCCCCACGTGCCAATGCGTGACACGGTGATCTCCAACTACGTCATCCCAAAGGGGAGTCATGTGATACTGAGTAGGGAGGAGCTAGGGCGGAATCCTAAGGTTTGGGAGGAGCCTCTCAGGTTCAAACCAGAACGACACCTCATGGACGATGGGTCCGACGTGTTCCTGACAGAAACAGATCTGAGGTTCATAACATTCACTGCAGGAAAGCGTGGGTGTCCAGGAGTGGTGCTTGGGACCACTCTCTCTGTAATGTTGCTTGCTAGGTTGATCCATGGATTCACTTGGACTGCCCCACCGCACCGACCAGTTGAGCTGGTTCAGTCTGAGACTGGCCCCTTCATGGCTCGGCCACTTGTGGTCGTTGCAAAACCAAGGTTGCCTAATGAGGTTTATGGCATCTTGGATTTTGATTAATGGGAAAATATCATTGAGGTCCTAAAGAAAAGAAAAAATATAAAAAAAGTCTCAACCTCAAATCCCCTATAAATATAAGAATGTTTTGTTATAAATATAACTTTTTTCTGTTGTAAATTTAAATATTTTAAATTTGTTGTAAATATAGCACTTCCTGTGGTCAATATATCTGTTTTCTGTTGTAAATGATCTCTCTACGTTCAAAATCTAGGTGTTTAAATGTTATTGTAAGTATTGGCATTGTATGTGATAAATATGTCTTTTTCTGTTGTAAATTGTCAGATGTTTAAATGGTATTGTAAATATAGTAATTTCCTGTTATAAATATGACATTTTCTGTTGTTAATACAAATAATATCAAAAAAGTCCATTGGGACTTCTGTGTAATTTTGTGATTTTAATGAACTTTTTTTTTTTAATTATTTTTGTTTCTTGGGACCTGCGCGTAATTTTCCCTAGATTTTATAAAAATAGATTTGGTAATAGGCCTGAACCTGAGCCTAGTCTACTTACTAAATAGGCTAGGCTCTCTTCACTCTTGATAATGCAACATACAATTGTCCGTGTGAGAAAACGGCTTGGAAGTTATAAGCCAACATTGGACATAGACCAGCCTTGGCAAAGTTGATGGTCAATGCAAATAAAATAATGATTGGGAATTGTGTCCTCGTCATACTACAGGGTAGCTTAGATTTTAAAGGATTCATGTCCATACGATGTATCAGTATATATTCACCAACGCTTATTCCATTCAACGCACTACTACAAAAACACTAAAAAACGACCTAAATAAGACCCAATTAACGTCCTTATTTAGAGGGACGTCTCGGGCAGGGAAGTTGTTTTTTCTATGGTTTGGCGTCCTGAATTAATTTCAGGATGCCTCATATGAGGCGTCCTGAAATTAATTCAGGACTTATTAAAATTCTATTTGGCGTCCTGAATTTAATTTCAGGACGCCTTATTTTGATTTTTTTTTTTAATGACATCAATTTGAACACTATTCCAAAATTGCCTGCAAACAAGAAAACAATATTTACAACCCAAGAGATACAGTAGTGCTCAAATAATTCCCAACAAATCAGCAACTATAGTGACTAAATATAAACTAACATTCAAACTAACTATAGTGCACTATAAAAACTAAACATTTCAAATACATACATGGACATCAACAACAATTATGTCAATTGAGCATTATTGAAATTTATACATGAGCATTGAAAACTAAAATTCAATAATTGAACTAGCTAGCAAGTGCACTACCAACAACAACATTTTGAAATTCACATACATTTGAACTAGTGCACTACCAACAAGAACATTGTCAAATTCACATACATTTGAACTAGTGCACTACCAACAATAATGTCAAATTATATATATATATATATATATATATATATATATATATATATATATACCTATATACCTATATGTATTGCAGAAGATGACTAGCCATAACGTCTCGAATCGTATCGACTTCTTCATCCGAGAACGGAGCAACATTACCATCAAAAAACTGTAAATTGGAAAACAAACTTGTTATCAACCAATGAAGTACTTCACTAGTGAATGATATAATTAAAAACTCATCAAGTGTGCAATCACATTGAAATTCACATACATTTTGAAAACCTGTAAGACGTTCGGTGGAAACGATGGCATGCATGTGGTGGATAACGTAGTATCCACACTCGGTCTTCCCCTGTTGTCGAGGGCACTATAAATCAAAAGCAACTTGTTAAAACAAATAAAGGCATATCGAAAGTTACTGTGTCAATGAAAGAACTTGAATTGAAACTACTTACCTTTGGATAATACCACTTCGGTCCACCCTTGATGTCTTCGTCTGGCTTGCCACCTAAGGAATCCAACCAATAAAATGCGTTCTTGGCGGACAGTGCAACAACTAAGGTCCAATGACCACTACAAAATATACATATTAATATTAAATTAAGACAAGAAAGCAATTTATTCTAAAAATGTAATAAATATAGACAAAACTAAAATACATACCCTTCAATAATTGGAGCTAGATAACAAGGCAATTCTCTGTCGCCCATTGTTATTCCGACATAAAGCGACCTTCTGATTAACTTATTCCTCTCACTCGTGGTGTTGGCAGGACATAAGAAGCCATACGAATCCGTTCGGTTATTCTGCACGCATATGTCGTGGCAGACGCAATGATCAAAATAAAATGATAACTATTGTTAAATATATAAAATGAAAAAAAAAACATTGCAATAATTAATAAGCGGACAAAAACTTACAGGATTGCAACTTGAAGAACCTCTATATCCAGACACTCCAGATTCATAAACTCCCTCAAATCTTTATTGTCAATGACAATGGGATATGTCTTCTCTGCATCGACAATGCCCACAGGCATCTACAAGGATATCTGGGGGATGTCCTCTCATACCGCCGCACTGCTAAGTACGGAAATCTGGGGGCAGCTTCTTCATCCTATGAAAACATACAAAAATTTTACATGTGAGTGTGTTAGCAATGAAAATCGATCAATCGGAAGTCATCACTCAGTAATGTGTGTCCTACCATTGGAGGTGTCATCACCATCTCAATAAGATGAGACGGCAAGAGGATGAACGATCCTATGGCGACCTCTAAATCAGGAACCTCCTCATCATCGATCGTTATGGCTGTCCTTTCTTCCCCCTCTCGCACACTTGTCACAGTCACCCGACGTTGGTCTTGTGGAATTGGGTTGTTATGGTGGATGGTTTGCTCTAAGTAAACAAGACCATCGGCAACCATACGCGGTGTGGGACATCCAAATGTAGTCTGTACGGACGTCCTCCCTGTGGAGTGTGATAAGGCTCGCCAATATCAACTTGTGGATGCTCGCCACCGATATCAACTTCTGGAGGAGGGTGACCACCGATTTGAACTTCTGGAGGCCGAGAACTATCATGGCTGCTGGGGAAGACTGGCACTTGCTGGGTTGGCTGTCCCGTACTTTTCTTCTCATGTATCATGGACCTCATCTCACCCCGTACTTGCGCCAAAATCTCATCTACGAGGTTCGCCCGAATTTTTGCTACGAGCAGGGGACTAGGGTTCTCGTCGTCATATGAATGTGAACGCCGGCCAAAATATTTTGCTACACTAACTCCCCGTGGCTCCTCTCGACAGGCATCAAGATAATCTGCCTTCCCAATCGCCGTGGACAAAATGTCCATCCGTGTAGCTGGCGTGAATGAACCCTGAGAGCTCTGCTGCTCAAGTGAATCCTGCATCAAAAGATTATTCAGAAACAATGTCTAAACTTGTGTAATGTGAAACAACTAAGGCTAGTAAATACGCCTAATTTAACAACTTACAATCTTTGAGGCGACCTCAACTACATCTGCATTGATGTATTTGTCACCCTTCATCCTGGCAGCTTTCCATTTTTGGTGACGAGGAGGACGGGCAGGGGGCTGGACAACAATGGACGGATCGGCCTGGGAAGCTTCCTTTGTTCGCGCCAACTCTGCTTCCATCATCTTTCGTTCCAGCTTTTTATATCCACCTCTGGACATGCAATGTGGATACTTATTTCTCGTCTGCCTCTCTCTATTGGCTTGAGCTTTTTCTTGTGACACGAAAAAAAATAAAAATTAGCAAACGATGTCAAGTACATCCAACTAAAAGATAAGATACGAAAGAAATATTACAAGAAATTCAGGATTTTGCCGAGACGCCACAAACTCCGCCACTCCTCCGAGAAATGAAATCGTAGATCTTTGAGGGATCCTCATTCCTCTTTGGCCCTCGAATGTACTTTCTTGTCAGCTTGTTCTTAAAGTCCTTCCATCGTAGACGAACTTCGCCCATCCAATGCTTGTTCATCGCCTTATTGTTGGGGACATCGAACGTTTGTTGCAAGGTAATTAAAAGAGAAGATCAATAAATAACATATAAAGTAATAAGACTAAATCAACAAATGCATTATGTGGAAAGTGATATACCAATATTTGTGCCCAGATCAAGTCCTTCGCTTTTTGAGGAACCAATCTCCAATGAGGGTAGACAATGTGAACTTTGCTTGAGCCGATAGCCTAAATAGCTAATGAAATTGTCCTCCTCTTGACCAATTGGATTCATATTGGAATCAAACTCCACATGCACCGCTTCTTTTGGTTTTCACGGCGTGCAATTAGCGAACCCATATGCGTGCTACCTCTACCCTTTCTTTTAACGGGTTGATCAACCCTATCACCCGATGACTCCTCTGATGAGCTCGACATATTCCTGTTCATGAAGAACAAATCAATGTTAGATAGGCCGAATTCATAGCTCTTTGGAGATGAAAGAGGCAGGAATCCTAAACGAAAAAATCCAGTCCATAAACAAGAAGCATTAACTTAATTTGGTGGAAATCATCATAGGTAATTTGGTGGGCTATATAATGTTCTTATTTATAAGAGAGATGCAATTTCGCCTAAGCTCCCCCCCAACATATTAATATATTAATCAGAGATGTTATTTATTCCCTTCAGATCAATAATGGACACTCAAATTTAATATTCAACGTTTTAATTTTGATGCAATTTAGAGGAACTGACTTAAAATCATCACTAATATTTATGTAAGATAAAGAAAGCATATAGCCATAGAGTCAATGTTTACTTAAAGTAAATGTGCTTTTTACAACAGCTAAAGCTAAACCCTATGTCATTATCGAACGAGTATAAGAAACATGGCAATCCACATTACCATCCATAGTGCACAATCCAAAATGCGAGTGAGAGAGAAAGAGACAGGAATCCTAAACAGAAGCAAAAAATCCAGTCCATAAACAAGAAGCATTAACTTAAGAATCCTAACTTAAGCAAAAATCCATTCATACATGGGTTATTAGGAATCAAAGAACTTAAGAAACGAACAAGCTTACTTGCTGGGTTTGGTGGGTTTCTTCGATCGGGAAAGAGGCGGAGTGAGCGAGAGATAGAACCACGAGTGTGATCAGTGACGACGGTGGCGGAGACGAAGGAGACGACGGCGGAGACGGCAACGAGAGCACCAGGCTTGGAGAAGGAACGAGACGAGAGTGAGTGAGGACGAGAGGATTTCGCGCGCTGTCGGAGAGAATGTGAGTGTGAGAGAAAATGAAGAGGCGCGCGTGTATATTAACCTAAAAAATTGAATATAGGCGACTGAATCGGATTTCGTGACGCCTCTATTTCGATTTTGGCGTTCAAATGTATTCGTGTCGCCATTTTCTTATATTGGCGACTTGATTAAGATTCGTGTCGCCAATATTTTAATATTGGCGACGAATATCAATCAGTCGCCAATATTATTAAATTTTTAAAAAACATCCTCGGCGCCAAACAAAAATCCATGGCGCGAAGTAATTAATATGTATTGCCACATTAAAAGCGTCCTTAAAATTATTCAAGTCGCCATAAATTAATTTTATTGCAAAAAGGGAATCCGCATGGCGCCAAACAAAAATTCTCATATTTTATGGCGCGAGAGAATGTTAGACGTCCTGAAACAATTTTAGGACACCAAAAATAAAGTTAAGGAGTCCTGATATCTTATTTAGAACGTTGAAGGCTAAACTTCCCTAAAGATAATTACAAGAATGCCACCGCCTTCATTTTGGACGTCTTGTTTCTAAATAAGGACGTTTTTTAGGATAGTAATATTCAATTTTTGTAGTAGTGGCATTTGTGCTTATGAAGTTTTTGCCCAAATGTGTTATTTGCAATCCAGGTTGCTTTGGCAAGAGAGAGCGATGCCAAAAGCTAATGAAGACTAAGAACCAAAAGGGGCGCAACGCCGAAAGGGAGTTGAAGAAGAAGAACCCAAGAAAGAGACGTGGAGACGGAGCTGAAGAAGAAGTAGATAGAGCAATCTAAGATGATGGCGAGGTGGCAACGCTATAGAGAATGAGAAACATCAGGTTTGCAATCCCAAAGGTGGTCCCCAAATAATAGACCAAAACAAAATATGACAGAAATAAGTAGGCAGAATCAATCCATGGAATCAAACTTATAAACATGTCTTCAATGATTCATACATAGAATACCTACAAAATGTAAACATGTCTTCGATGCTCCAATAATTGTTCCAAATCTATATTAGAAAAAAAAAAAAGAAAAAAAAAAAAAGAAGAAGAAGAAGAAACTCATCATGTTTGAAGATAATGAATAGAATCTGACCAAGACCCTGTCAAAGAAAACTGCTTTAAAAACCTTTATTCCCTTTTTAAAAATAAATAATGAAACTTTAAGTCTTTAACACACTGATGCTTGAAACTTTCCCCTCACCCCACACACATAGTAGCCTAAAAAAGACAGAAAAAATATAAAGTGTACAATGTCAGCAAATTATCAAACTTTCACATACAAACATATGTAGCACAAACTAAGAAACTCCATGATTTGCCACAGTAGAGTGTGAATCCATTGTAAAACATCACAATATTTTAACAAGTAGAAAATAAAGGTGATGCCCGGAAAAATTGCAGAAAAAGGAACCAATATATAATAAAGAACAAAATGAAATTTCACAGCAAAGGCATGTATCTGTTATTATCTAACATTTTACAAATGAAGCCATCAAAATTCCTCATCAATAAGGTGCAAAGACTATCCTCCTAAGCTTTGCACAGATTTGAAAGAAATGAACAACTAAGAGGTTTCTTTACATGTAAAAATCAAGTTAAGCTGGAAAAGCAATGTGCAGCTGCAAAACTGCAAAATTAAGAGCACACAAAACAGATTTAAGAAAAAACATAGACAACCTAAAGCTATAACATTTAATAGCTTCCTTCACATAAGATTCTACCAAAATATCAGCTCTATGCACATTCTTTAAGTGTTGTCTCATCACAGGTACAAACCTACATTGCTTATCCAAAAAGCAGCTCTATGCACATTCCTACCTTGATCTACTGCTTTCCAGGAGACAACACTTTTTATGTTGCACCTCCATTCAGTTTCATGGATACCATCTTTTCAAATCCCTAGCAACCAAAGCATAAAATAAAATCCTTAGTCCTGGATGCTTAGGGTGACGACAGGAATCTTTCAACTGTTACATTTGCAATTAAAATTTCTTAATGCAGTGAAAATCACTTGTAAGTACAGAAAAGAAATAATAGCAATCCATCAAAAAATGAAAGAAAGGAAGAAGTAAAAGTAATGGAGGTGATTCCATTGCCGAAGAAGTTTAAAGAAACCTCATAAATTTGAAATGTTTAAAGAAAACCAAAACCCCAATTGCATTGAAACACATTCATGTTTTCTCCAACTGATGCTTGGATTATAAACTGCTTCAACATGAATGTCATATGAAAGCTAAATATGAACCCAAAGTGCCAAGATTATCATTTTGTCAAACCAACGCATCCAATCCACCATTAAGCCATATATTATTGTAGCTTCCCCTCTCTATTATATGTTTGATAACTTCTAATGGTGTACACGATTTCAGGTCACTGTTGCAAGTGAACAACTAGCTTATAAACATGTCACCAATTTGCAAGCTAAGACTTATTGAGGCATGGTGCTAAATAGAAATAATATAATTAATACATTCATCAAGGAAGTATACAATACATGTGGTGTCACCATACCTAGAAAGATCACTGGGTCGCTCATTCCTGTTTCCCTTCTCCATAATTTTCTTGATAATCCCACATTTTGCAAACATCTACCACTTTGATAGACGAAATGAGTTCAACCTCAAACCAGACTACTGAGTTGGATGGAATACTTCCGAAATTCCCAAATTCATTGCCTGAGTCAGTAGGAAATGTGCAGAACGTGACTTCCCCCATTTTCATGGTGATAATCCCGTGATCTAACCCAACAGCCACTTGAGCTGTCAAGCCCATCAAGGCATCAATATATGAGCAGAGTTTTATCAACCCAAGAATCAGACAGTTCTTTCAAAGTTATATATCATAAATTTCAAAAAGCAACTCTAGGACAAATGTCAACCAGAGGTCTAGAACCCACTGTAACAGGTTCACCTCTATCTCTAGTGGAATCGAACTTTGTCCCGTTAAGCAAAGTTGCCACGTAGTGAACTACATTCAGTCACGTCTTGCCTAACCCATTTAATAAATAGGTCAGGCTTAAGTTTAAGTTTATTGTCAAATCTATTTAAATAAATAGGTCAAACCTATTTTCATAAAGTGTAGTCTACAATCTTATAAGTCTGACCTATTTAGTTTCTTTTTTTTCAAAAATGTATTATTATGCATAATTATATATAATATAATCTAAATTAATTTTATAAATTATTTCTAGAATTAATAACTTAGTCTTAATACTAAGTTTCACATTTCATCATTTACTCATGAGCTAAACATTTTCATTCATTAATTGATTATATCTACTTCTATTCTTTTTAATCGCTCGAGATGGTAATGCTAGCTCATTACGTTTCCCTCAATTTGTGTCATTTGATATAACATAATAATTGCAGTAAGTTTATTTTAGTGATGCCTAAATGAAAATTGTCACAATAGGAGTTTGTCTCATTTTTTGCAAAAAAAAAAAAAAAAAAAAAAAAAGAGGTAAAATCTAGTTTTACATTATACTTATTGTGCTTGGTTAATTTAAAAAAACGTATCTCCATAGTCAATATATTATTGATTTTTCTTATTCCTTTTAACTCATACAATTGTTGCTATTATGTGTTCTTTTCCTTCTCTTGCTAACTCTTTTATTTTATATAAGAATGAATACCTAAACTCTAAAGACAAAAAGTAGGCTTTTAAATATGCTTGATAAATTATATATACACTTAAATCATAGACTTTAAGCCTATTTAAAGGTCTATATTTTTAAGTAGGTCTTTAAATAGACTTTAGCCTTGTTAAGCTTTTTGAAGGCTCATACTCGACCCAAAAAAAGCCTACATACAGCCTTAAGCTCAAGTTCAAGCTTTAGATCTCCATCACAGGCCCAAGTCCATTTAGCTAAAGCCTAGTCTAGGCTATTTCCATCCCAAACTGACGTGGGATGGTTATTCACTGCGGTATTAAGCAACCAATTGTTAGTCGTTAAAGATGCCGGATGCTTAGTGCCAATTACTGGTGAGATAGGTTTGAGCTACAAGGTTTAGAGGTACTCCCTCCAGTCTTTATTATAAAGCACTAACTAATAATTGTCACAAACAAATAAAAACAATTAAAGTTGTTAAATTTATCCTAAAATTTTTAGTAATTTTTAATATTACCTCCACTAATTGCACTAAACTCTAATATCATATTAACTATTACTCTCACCCACTACCCCTATTAATTATGGGCATATATGGAAAAAAAAATTTTAATGTTCTTCGGAAACAAGTAAATGTCTTATAAAAATGACCAAATACACTTGTTAGTTGGTGACTTATAATTCGAGGTGGAAACAGGCCAGGCCTCGGCCTTAACAGGCTTGGCCTGTTAAGGAAGAAAGGGGTCTGAGCCAGGGACGGATAGAGGGGGGCTAGGGGTGGCCCCCGCCCCCCTAAAATTAAAAATAAAATAAAAATATATATGTGTTGGACTAGAGAAAGCACGATGCAAGTTTTTTTTTTTTTTGATAGGAAAAAGTTTTGGAGGGGTTCAACATCAGTCTCCCACCAAGGCCAGGGCACGACCCCGAGCTCTATGAGCACTTATTCGGGACTTACGAGATCGCCTACCGAAGGAGTCCCAGCGACGGCAGAGGGGATTGAACCCACGACCCAAGAGCCTAGTCTTGAATCCCTTACCATCTATGCCAACTCACATGATGCAAGTTTGGTATTTGTTGGTTTGGTATTTTTATCTCAGTTTCAAAAATCGTGCTTGCACTAAAATGGGCCCATAGGTTTGCTTTCATGGACCGTTTATGTATTCACGGAAAAACAGGCTTGCTTTCATATATAGTTTAAGAAAAAGTGAAGAGGTGGGGCCCACCCTTTAATATATATTCTCAACATTACTTGTTTTGCCCTTTTGGAAATTACCATTGTTTCTTCTTCCTCTTGATGTCGGCTTGTCCAACAATTTTTCAATAGCTTACTTGTAAATTTTGAGAATCAATAAGGTACTTAAAATCATTTTTTCATTAAATTTCCTTCATGAAATTTATTATATATGATTTTATCTTTATAATGATATTACTTTTATACTGATTAGAAAATATTTTAGAATTGGTATTTTGGACAAGTTTTGAATTTTGTTAACAGATGGGTATGAGAATATTGATAATGACTAATATTTAGTTTTAATCTCTTTATTTTTGTTATTAATAATATTTTTAAAATCATATTGGTCATGAAATAATTTATACTATTTGTAGGTGATTGTTATATATGGAGAAGAGTGCTACCATTGATACTTAATTTACTATAATATTATTCTTTCAATTTTTGTATATTAGGTCTTTATCATATTTTAAGTACTTTTATTTATGATTTAGCATTTTTTATTTTTGCCCCCCGTAAGTAAAATTCCTGGGTCCGTCCCTGGCCTGAGCCTGGCCTGTGGCCTGTAACAGGCCTATTTTTGGGGCCTGAGCTTGTTAAGGCCTGTGGCCTGTTAAGGCCTGTTAAGAGTTTTTTTTAAGGCCTGTTAAGGCCTGAATTGCTCAGCAAGCAGATAATATAGCAGCAGAATTCCTAATGGATATTTGATCAATCACATCAAAAAAAAAAACGAACATGATGCCTTTTCCCCTATTCCCTATTCCTATACAATGCGAAGGCAAATATGATCAAAGTGATAAAGTATACCAATTCACCTTCTTAGTAAAATCTGTACATGCTTCTTTCTGCAGGTTCAAATGCACCCAAGCAGCCCTTTGCTTGGAATAAAAAATTGAAAATCCTATTAATAGTAATAAAATGGGAGCAAAAAAGGATAGCCAGCCAAGTCAAAAAGGAAACCAATAAATAAAAGGAAAGATATGGCGACAATAAAAAGACAGGAACTGTAGGATGTAAGCATAACTTTTATCTAATGATTTTGCATAAAGTCACAATAAGGATCCGATAAGAAAATGCTAAAAGCAATTGAACAGAAAGCATAGAACTTAGTCAAGACCACATCAGGGATTAACATTTTGCAACCTATCCAATTAAGCCAAATCATAGCTATACTAAGGAATGAGACGTTGAATGATTCATCACATCAAATCTTCAATATAATTTCTTCTTCTTCTTCTTCAAAGACCTTGAAAAAAATTAATCAAATATATAGAATTAGAGTATAACACAATTGAACAAGTAATATGTATAACAAATGATATTATTTTGACAATGCAGAATTTATACCTTTTGTTTCTTTTTTAGTCCATACTTGTTGCGAAGCCAATCCCCACCACAAATAAGTGCTTCAATTGATTTTTCATTCAATCTATAACTATATTCATCAATAACTCTACCTCCAGCACTGAATGTGGACTCTGATGCCACAGTTGAGATTGGAATAGCTAGTATGTCAGCAGCCATCTTAGATAAAATCTTATACTTCATACTATTATTTTTCCACCATTCTAGGGCAGTAAAGGAGTTAGAATTGCCCTCAGGTATAAAAACACTCTCCTCAAGATAAGCTTACAATTCTGATTTCATAGGGGGAATTGGTTGCTTTTCACGAACAATGTTCATGATTTGATCAAACCCAGTAACTATAGAAGAACTAGGTACATTGGAAGAAGAGTTGTTGCCAACATTATGATCTTCATTACTTGTGTCTCCCTTATACACGGCAACATAGCCATCATATATTGAGTTTAAAGCTTGCTTCACATTATTTATATTCTTAGAAGCAACATAATCAGGCTTGTAAATCAAAGGAAAGCAATAATTAATCACATATAATTTGCACCTAGGATCAAGAATACTAGCAAGAGCCATTACCATATTGCATTCCCCCCAATATTTGTCAAACTTCTCTTTCATTGAGATTGCCATTTCCACAATGAAGAAATCATCATTTTGAAAGGCATTGTCAATTTCTTGTTTCACTCTCCAAACTTCAGCAAGGTACAAATTTGCAGTAGGATACTCACTGCCTGATATGATATGAGTGGCTACATTGAACACTTCTAGAAGTTTGCAAATCTTCTCAACCTTCTTCCAATCCTCTTCTGACGGTGCATAGTTGTAATGTGGCTCTCTTTCCTTATAATCAGGAAAGACAGCCTTGAACTTCAAAGCAGTAGATAACATCCTATATGTAGAATTCCACCTTGTTGGACAATCAAGAATGAGCTTCCTTTCCTTCAAACGTTTCTGGTCAACAATGTCACAAAATGATTTTAGCCTTGAATCATTGTAGTTGATGTATTTCACACTCTCACAGACATTATTTATAATGTCCTTAATTCTACCAAGGCCATCTTGCACCAACAAGTTTAATATATGTGCACAACATCTGACGTGAAATAAGTCACCACCCAGAGGTAAAGAAGTACTAAGTGGTAAAGTGTCCCGAAGAGCCCTTAAAAAAGAATCATTATAAGAAACATTGTCCACTGACACAGAAAATACTTTGTTTTCAATTCCCCAGGCCTTCAAACACTTGAAAATAGCATCAGCCACATCAATTCCTCGTCTAGGGGTAGGAACTTTCACAAAACTCAAAACCCTCTTTTGAAGATTCCACCCCGCATCAATGAAGTGCCCGGTAATAACCATGTATTCAGTCACTTGATGACTTGATTTCCACATATCAGTAGTCAAACTAATCTTGCTCACACCTTGTAATAAGGCCTTCAATTTTTTCTTCTCTGCCTCATATATGGCCAAACAATCACTTCTTGCTGTCTTGCGAGAAAATTTCTGAAATTCAGAATTTTCATATTGGAAACCCCACATCCAAACTTCTTCCTCAACAATGCTAAAAGGATGCTCATGCACCATGATTGCAGTAGCAATTATTTCCCTCATCTTCTCATTAGAATATCGGGCACCCGATGCCAAAAATGGATTCGGGCTAGAAGCTTGAAATGGAATGGTCGATTGCTTGTTTTTTGCAGCAATGAGGAGCTTCCTTGCATCACAATTTTTGATATGTCTCCATAGATGGGTAGTGCTAGCTCCCTTCCTTGAGTATGAAAATGGATTTCTGCAAGACTTGCATTTAGATTTGAGCCCATCATTAGATTCAACTTGATCAAAATCATCCCAAATAGCTGAGGTTTTTCGCCTCTTCTTCTTAATAACCTCATCATCACTACCAATTTTATCACTCGCATCATTAGTTTGTTGAGTATCTTGTTGACTTGAATCTGTTGGTGCTTGTTGAGAGACCTCAATAGCAGTAGGAGGAACTGAATTAGATGACATTGTTTCACTCTGAAACGGAGATGACATGAACTACAACTGAAACATAAAAAGTAATGTAGTATCAAGATCCAAATATCTCTAATTTGTAGGTATTAAAAAAAAGTCACATAAGAATTAATGAACTAATACTCTTGCTACCAAGGCACAAATGATATATGCTGCATTTTCACACCCACAAATACTATCTTTATTTTAAATTTGAGTATATATGAAATATTAGAGTCTCAAAAGTCGCATATATATACAGAGCCATAAGCCCATAAGATTAATTCAGAGCTTGAAACCAAACAATCACTTTTTGAAACTGCTGTGCAAATTAGCATTACAAAGGAATCCTCTTTGTTGTTCATATCCCTTGCTGCCATAGCCAGCTCTATCCCAGCAAACAGAAGCAACACCCCTAAAATACCCACTGGAAATTGATTCAATATGTGAGCTATTGAGCTTCCAAGAACCAAACCATCCTCTGTTCCCTAAAGACTTAGACTTTGGTAAGTCTTGTATCTTTCTGACGTATTTAACAGCAGTCAAAGCAAAGGATAGGCCTTGGGCAAGCTGAATCCCTCTAACAACGCAAAAAGGAATGAACTTGTACAGAGCCATAAGCCCATAAGATTAATTCAAAGCTTGAAACCAAACAATCACTTTTTGAAATGAAAACTTTCAATCAACTGTGGCATTAAAACATGGGAGAGAATGATAGGTGAGGCCGCATAATGACAAGTGAATAATCTGCTGAATAATTCGTGAGGGTGTGTTCTTCCTAAAAATATTATTTAATCTGCTAAAAACTCAACCATAAATCAGGTGGCAGTCTATGAAGCACATATGAGTATTTGACTGAAGTAAAGTAATGGATCGATTTACCTGGACAGCGAAGAAGGCAGAGACAAGTCGCTGATTCGCTCAACGGTCGCCGTGCAAATTGAAAGAAGGAACTCAAGGAAGGTAGAAGAAGAACAAGTCGCTGAGGACGGTGAGGCCGGTGGTGACGACGGTGAGGCCGATGGTGAGGACGGTGACTCCGACTCGGTGAGGCCGATGGTGGAATCTGGAATGGGGATTTAGGGTTTGCCTTGTCGATCGTGGTTGAGCAGCGGAAATAATGAGGACTTCGTTTTTTTTTTATTCCTTTCCCTGGGTTGTACACATAACACAGGGTTTAATTAAAAAAAATACATATTACAATTTTGCCCCTCTTAACAGGCCGGCCTGTCAGGCTTTACAGACCTATTTGTAGGCCTGGGCCTGGCCTGTTAAGCCAAACAGGCCTTAAAATAGGCCTGGGCCTGGCCTGTTAGCCTGACATGTCAGGCCTGTTCAGGCCAAAACCAGGCCAGGTCAAAGGCCCCTGACAGGCCCCTGGCCTGTTTGTGCCCCTACTTATAATAAAGATAGTCTTGATTGTTTGATTTGATGATTGATGATACCCCACGTGGCCCACATCCACATTTGAATTAAAGTGGCCACGTGCCCCTCTCATATTTCATTTATTTATTTATTATTCCTTTTTCTTTCATATGGCCGGTTTCTCTCTTCTTCTTTGTTTCTTAAATTTCATTTCATTTTTTAATATTATAATTTTCATATACTTCATTAATTTTTTTTATAACAAATTAATGTCATTTCTACATTTTTTTTTTCATAAATCATACTTTAACAGAACCCTTTTTATTCTAATATTTACTTGCAAAATCCATTTATCATAAATAATTATTTCTTAATTATAATTAAATACTATAAATAAAAATAAAGATGCTTCAAATTATGTACAAATTCATAACAAAAAAGGTGATCTTTTCTCCTAATATAAGCAAATAGATAGAAACCAAACCATATGCACATGTCGTTATTCAAAATTCAAAGGAACTATCCTCAACACCACTTGAATTATAGTTTGTTCGATCAAAGCAGTGATCTTTGACCCCAAAAAAAAAAAATCAAAGCATTGACCAGCCATAAAAAGTCTTGCCACTTCCACTTGGTCCAATTATATCTGTAAAATTTGTTATTCCATCCAATTCTTAATGTAAGATATATTTGAAGAGTTGGTCATCACTCTAAATATCAAATATATTTTTATATTTGTAAATCTTTTCTTAATTTACCCATATTGATACTCTCTTGACAATAATTAAGGTGGAGAGAGAACAAGGGAATTAAATAAGATGACTATGATGTTTTAAAAAATACATGTCATATTAATAAACTAAACTAGTTTCCTTAATCCTAACAAATTAGGTAAATATGTCTTATATTAACGACCGAAGAAAGTATATTAGAAATTCAATATTACGGCCTTAAAAAGTTACCAACTCAACCAAATTAAAGAAGAAATAAACAGACTTAACTGGTGAAGTATCTCATTTCCCGGGTTCTGTATATAACATGAAGCAAGATGACTCAGTGCAACCAATGCAAGAGAATAATTAAAGAAATTCCCAATGAGTCAACAGTTATTAAAAAACATATATTAAGACTATAAATAAAATTAATGGATATCATGAGGACTAAAGATATAGTTACTTTCATGGGTGGATCCACGTATTAGGTTGGGAGGGTAAGTGCCCCCCTTGAATTTGAGATTTTGATTTTTTTTTTTTAATTTTATAAATGAATACATGTTTGAATGATTGCACACCCTTAATACATTAAGACTGCACTTCGTAATCGGATGAATGATGAATGATTGTTTAATGCCTTATATTGAAAAAAGATGTATTTGATAGCATTGATAATAAGACAGTTATGATGGAATTCCAAAAAATGAGGTTTAGAAGGATAACATTATAATTATTTTTATTGTAATATACTTTTTTTTATTAAAATATATGTACTTGAACTTATTGAGTACCCATCCTTTATTGTAATTTATGTAACTGCACTTATTTCTAACAATACTTAGCCTTACTTTTCTAAATGATAGGTTTGTAAAATAATTGCCTCTCTTATTACATCATCAGTATTCACTTGATTTCATAAATATTTTTTTGATATATTTTTTTTTCTTGTTTATATTCTTTTGTTTTTTTAATGCATTTAAAACTTTCCTTTAAAAAAAAATTTGGGGGCGTTGCCCCCGAATCCCCTTGCCAATTGTGCCTCCTGTAATTTTCTAGGTCTGCCCTTGGTTACTTTCCTACAAGAGAAAAATGCAGTACAAAAACCAAATACAACGTTTTAAGAAAAATGCAAGATTTATCAATGGCAAGATATTACCTCCGGTCCTAAATATAGGAGAAAGTTTGTAGTGCAAAACTTTCTCTTATATTTAGAACCAGATGAGTATATATAAATGAATTCCTCTTATGCAGAGTAAAGTGCGTTCACTAATTAATGATCATGTTATTCATAAGATCCTCATACATCTAGTGATGATGAGAAAGATAGAGAATAAAACAAAAGGCATTTAAAGCCGATTAATAACAGCAGAAAATGCACTAGTAGCTTGAAACTTGTAAGTCATAATTACTTTTTATTTTATTCTGAGGTGATATGCTACTGATTATTATTATTATTATATTGTCATAATAGGGCAATATGCTACTGATTCTTTTCATGGTATATGCCATCTCACTTGGATTAGCAAGAGTAGAAGGTCCCCCCCTTCTTACTTCTTGGTATGAGTTGGACTACTAGTTTTTCTAAACCCAGTTTCCTAAAAGCCACTAGTTAACCGAGTTTTAGGGTAGCATTTATTTATAAAAGGTCAATTTTGAGCCAACCAAACAAGTATTATCAAAACAAGGTCCCTCAAAAGTTAGTTTGAACCTATCACGCATTAACTGTTAACATATTTAGTTTTCACAATAGAAATAATCAAAACCATGATTTTTTTTTATTATAGTAGCTAGCTCGAACTTAAAAGGTCATCCAAATATGGTGGGTAGCGTTGTCATTGGCACAACTAGGCATCCATAGCTCAATTCACTTTCAATAGTAATTACTGAATTTTCTTGGACTCCTAGGTGTAAAGTGTAGGAGTATTTTGGGCTTTACATTTCACCTTTTTTTTTTTTGGTCACAGGAGAGGGCAAGAGCCCAATAATTAACTCCGCTAGGATAAACTAAAGATTTAATCCCATACAATCGTTATCAACTAAGGCCTTCAAACTTGAAAAGGGTTAGGAGGAAAAAATGGCTCTCGCCCTTGTTCGAAATAGCTTGACATTGGTTCCATCGTCCCCTGAGGAAGATGATTTGCTCAAAAGAAGCTTGAAAAAGATTAAGAAAGGAGTGTATGCTGAGACTGACGAACAATGGCCCATGCTTGGTTTTCCTTGAAAGAAACAATGGTTACAAGGACAATCGTTTCCTAAAAAACTCTAGGGGATTGATGGAAGAGACAATGAGGATATTGTTGCTGATGGTGAGCATGCTATGTCTGATGATACTATATCACCAGATGAATCCGATAAAGAAGATAGTGAGCCTCTTTATGAGATTAAGGCTATGTTTGGTTGGAGGTGAGGGAGGGAGGGGAGGTGCCCCTCCCTAGTGAGAAAAGTCAGATATGCCATGATGTGACTATTAGTTCTCAATAAGTTTTGATGATAATGGACAATTGTAAACACAGATGAAGTTTGTCTGTGCAAGTTGGAAAACTTACTGTCAAAGGCAAACTCGAGTTTCAGTTTGAAAACTCGAGTTTTGGCCTGACAGAGACATATTCAAATTTTTACAAAGAAAGGCAAAATCGAGTTAGGATTTGAAAACTTGAGTTTTGGCCATACAGAGAACATTCAAGTTTTTCGCTGAACAAAGCAAACTCGAGTTTGATTTAGAAAACTCGAGTTTTGTCAAGACAGAGAGCAATCAAGTTTTTCAAAGAAACCAAAAACTCCAGTTTCCATAGGAAACTCAAGTTTAGGCTTTACTGAGAGTTCTCTAAGATTTTTAAAGTTCATGAAAACTCGAGTTTACCATAGAAAACTCGAGTTTCCATCACCTGAGAACAATGCTCATCTCTGACCTTGTAAAACTCTCGTGTTCAAATCAACCAAGCTTTTCAATGTTTTCTCATAAAAGAGAAAACTCGAGTTTTGTTTTTGAAACTCAAGTTTTGACCTTTACAGAGAAGTCTTCAAAGTTTTCAAAGAATGAGAAAACTCGAGTTAAGATTTGGAAACTCGAGTTTTGATCAAGCAGAGAGCTCTGTCAAGTTTAAACGTTTTTGAAAACTCCAGTTTTGATTTGGAAACTCCAGTTTTGAGATTTTGGACTAAAACATGATTTTTCATTAAGAGTCCAAAACTCGAGTTAGTCACTTAATGACTCGAGTTTTGCACTGTTCATCAAGAATGTCCAAAATGTCAAATCGTGATGTTTTGTCTCTGGAAATAGAAAACTCGAGTTTCGATTTAAAACTCGAGTTTCGGTCTTTTGCTCAAAGAACACTGAAGCATGAAAACTCGAGTTTGGATGAACTAACTCGAGTTTCCATCGCGAAATTTGAATTTCGAACAGAATGAATTTACGAAACTATTGTGTTTGATTTCTATACTCTATGTCATCACTCATTACTATTCCTAACTATGTTTAATCAGTTTGTTAGTGAGTTTCAGATGATTTAGACAGGATTAAATGGAGACTTAGCATAAAGCAAAAAGCATGTCAGCACATTTAATGAAAAGTGCAGAAAACTTGTATACTTTTGGACAAACATTCTCCACACGTTTTGGAGAAGTTAATGCTTGCCTTCTACATCCAGTAAACTGCTCTTCCAACGGATTAATAGTCAGAGAGTCAACTCTGAATTTCTGCAAAGCTAGATTAACTAAAGAGTAAAGAGAGAAGAAGACCAAAACCTTCATTAATCATCCTCTAATCTCTCCAACAGTTATATGAGGATTTATAATGGTCATTTAATGATCTCTACCTATAAATAGAGATGCATTCAAGTCTTCTCAACAACCAATCTGTACAATAACGAAAATCATTAAAGTTTCATCTACTCTTGAGTTTTCTGTTGTAAATTATCTTTGATACATTCATTCTTCAGTGTTTATCATATCCACTCTTAGAGAGAGTCTTTCTTGATTGTAAATCATTTATTGTAAGTTATCTCAAGTCAAGGGGACTTGGAGATTGGGTTATTGATTACAACTTGTAAGGGGGAGTAAGTTCTAGAGAGAGAGAATTACTCTTGAGTGCAGAGTGTGTAATCAATCTTGATAGTGAGAAATCTCAGAGAGTCTGGGGACTGGACGTAGGTCAATTGGTTGGACCGAACCAGTATAAATCTTTGTGTCTTGCTTCTCTTCTCTATACTCTATTTTACTTCTACTTCTTATCCAAAAATAGAGCATTCCAAAAAGAATTTGAGAATCCCCAATTCACCCCCCCTCTTGGTGATTCAAGCTCCACTTTCAGTGACATGTTTTCAAAGTTAGTACGTACACGGAAAACGATACAAAAAGCTATGTAATTTTTAAAATTTCCCATGGGTAATTTGGTCAAAAATTTCCTCCCCTCCCCTCCCTCCCCTAACCTCCCCTCAAACCAAACATAGGGTAAGGGAGTCCCTGGACGTAACTTTCCTATGTTTTCCTTTTCTGAAAGGATGAAAAGCGGTTATACAAGGCCTGGAACAGGGCTATAATTGTTAATTAAGCTCCTTGGAAGGCATATTGGGTATAAACTATTGCTCTCTATCTTGTAATCTTTGTGGGCAAAAAAAGGAGTAGTTAGTTTAATCAATATTGGGAATGGTTTCTTTGTGGTTAAATTTACGAATAGAGATTATCACTTCAAAGCTCTAACTAGTGGACCATGGATGATATTTGATCATTATCTGACTGTTCGGCCTTGGGAGCCTCAATTCCACCCTTGGAGGGCCACCATTGATAAGGTGGTGATCTGGGTTCGTATGCCAAAGGTGTTTATGGAATACTATGACAAGGAGGCTCTAACATGGCTTAGCAATAGGATAGGAGAAACCATTAAAATTGACATCAACACCTCCTGCCAACTGAGCGGTCACTATGCGCGAATTTGTGTTCTTGTTGATCTTGGAAAAAATTTAATGTCGGGGTTCACATTAGATGGAGAAGATTACTATGTTGAATATGAAGGACTTCACTGGCTTTGCACCAACTGTGGGGTGTACAATCATAGAGCTAAATCTTGTAAATCAGGAAAGAAATCAACTTGCGATGGAGGAAATCCTAATGACAAGACAAAGAAAGGAGGTGCATGGGATTCGACAATGGAGGAAACTAATAACAATGAATATGACCTACGGAAAGTGGTTCAAAAACCAAGGAGGATGAAAAGAGGGGGAAGGAGAAATCCGTCGGCGATCTCCATCAACAAAATAATGGTTCTAGGTTTAGGGTCCTTGCCGGCGAGGAGGATGGGGAATCCGATGTTAATCGTACGAACAAGGTGACATTGCCAGAGGGTACTGGTGGTCCTGATTTGGTTGGTGTAGTGGAAGCACTAAAAAGCACTACTTCTGTACGGGAAAATAAGGGGAAAAATGAACCTTGAAGAAGAGACAGTCGCAGAATAAGAGCCTCAACAAATATGTGTTAGTGGATAGTCCTGGCCGATAGGAAAGGAGGAATGACAAACGCACTATAGAGAGGGAGACAAAAGGAGTGGAGCAAAAAGGCATTCTTTTATTACAAATGGGGAGGCATAAGACATTAAGAAAACAAGTGAGATAAATAGTGAGCACG
Organism: Acacia pycnantha; assembly: GCA_025563575.1. Classification (NCBI taxonomy): domain Eukaryota; kingdom Viridiplantae; phylum Streptophyta; class Magnoliopsida; order Fabales; family Fabaceae; genus Acacia; species Acacia pycnantha. The sequence goes on along the minus strand of JAMWYP010000179.1, from coordinate 690,762 downwards.
TTTATAATGTAAGTGGGCCTCCAGAAAACGAGCCTTTGGACGAGGAAGCCTTTTTAAGCTCTTTGATTGATCCAGGTGATAACATCTCCCTTATAGAGCCTTCTGGAAAATTTTGGGCTAGGCCCTCTTTAGCTAATTCAGACTGTGAGATGATTGAAGAGACCCCAAGTGAGCTTATTAAAGGTTATGCTAGGCCTCCAACCCATGATGTTTTAGTTGTGGTCTCATCCTTTTACCTGTTAACTAATTCTAATGGTTAATGTTTTATATTGGAATGTGAGAGGAGCATGTGGTAGATATTTTACTCAGAATTTATGCCTTCTTGTTTGTAGAAATAATCCAGACTTAATTATCCTATCAGAAACAAAAAGTGATAGAGAGGATTGATTTAAATGTCTCGCTACTTTAGGCTTTGACGGAATGGCCTTTGTACCGAGCTTTGGCAGATCAAGGGGGATGGTAGCTATGTGGAGGAGAGATTTGATTTATGTTTCGGTATTAAAGACTAACCAGCAGTTCATTCACTTTCGGGTCTGTATTGCTGGAGTCGTGCCCCTCTTTCTTACAGCGATTTATGCAATACCCAATAATTTACTGAAGTAAGCCCTCTAGTTCGAATTCGAAGACTTGGCGTCGTCGGTTGTTACGCCATAAGTATTGGAGACTTCAATGATATATGCTCTTCATCTAAACGGATTGGAGGCTTTATTTGTAGTGAAGCCAGAATAAAGTTATTCAATGACTGATTACAACGATGCCAGCTATCTGACCTAGGCTTTTGCAGACCATCTCACCTGGAAAGGTCCGAAATCTCCGGGTAGCCGAAGGTTGTTTGAATGACTAGACCACGCACTGATGAATGAACCTTTTCTTATGGAGTGCTGAAACTGGTTTATTCAGGTACTTCCACGCACCCAGTTCTCATACTACAATCCTATCAATTTGAAGAGTGGAGGTAATATTGTCTTTCCTAGGCCAAATCAGCCATTTAGATTTGAAGCCATGTGGGATAGCCATAAGAGTTTTAAAGAGTTCTTATCTGATTCATGGAGTCTGGAAGCTGGTATTAATTCTTCCTTAAAGGATTTTCAAGGTCGTTTAGGAACATGGAATAAAGAAGTATTTGGTATGGTGGAAGCTCAGAAGCACAATATCATGTCCAGATTGGAGGGTATTCAGCACTCCCAAGCCTACCCTCACTCTGAATATCTGTGCAAACTGGAAAATGAGTTACAAGGGAAATTAGTTAGACTTTTGAAACTTGAAGAAATTAAATGGTTTCAAAAGTCCAGAACTGATTGGATAATGAAAAGGGATTGCAATACAAGATACTATCACCTGAAAACAACGATGCGAAGAAGACGTAATAGAGTTGTTATGCTCAAAGATAACAACGGTGCTTGGATTAAGAATGAAGTGGAGCTTCAAGAAGTGGTGATTAATTATTTTAAGAACCTCTTTTGCTCTAGTCCTGAGGTTATTCCAGACTTACATACTCAGGGTAACTTCCCTATTATTGATCAGTTAAGGCTTAAGAATTTAGGCAAGTGTCCTTCTGATGAAGAGATCAGGTCAGCTATGTTTTCTATGGGTAACTATAAAGCACCTAGTTGTGATGGATTTCCCCCTATCTTCTACAAGAATAATTGGAGCATTGTGGGACCCTCTGTATGAAATTTTGTGAAGAAGGCTTTCCAAGGTAATATTTCTCTCGTCAAATCTAACAAAACCTTGATTGCCTTAATTCCTAATAAGGAGAATGTTGAACTGGTATCTAATTTCAAACCTATATCTCTGTGTACGGTCCATTATAAATGTCTTACCAAATTAATGGCGACAAGGTTGAGAGGTGTCATGAATGATGTAATATCCCCCTTCCAATCCAGTTTTATAAAAGGGAGGCAAATCCATGACATCATCATAGTGGGGCAAGAAATTCTCCATACTATAATAAAACGTGGAGTAGGAGAGGTCTTGTGGCCATGAAAATTGATTTTGAAAAAGCTTTTGATAGAATCTATTGAGAATTTTTACAAAAAAGTTCTTTTGGATGTCAGTTTGGATACCAATTTTGTATCTCTTATTATTAATTGTGTATCCTTTGTCTCCTATAATGTATTGTGGAATGGAGCGCAAACGGAATTTTTTTCCCCTTTTAAAGGCCTTCGACAAGGTGACCCTATATCCCCTTTGTTGTTTGTTTTATGCATGGATAGATTCTCTCATGTGATTTGTGATTCGGTTGAAGCTAGTAACTAGAAACCGATATCTGTATCTAAGTCTGGTCCCAAAGTTTCTCACTTAATCCTTGTTGATGATTTGTTACTATTTGGGGTTGCTTCTGAAGCCCAATCTGAATGCATGTTAAGATGATTGCGTGAATTTATGTCTGCCTCAGGGGGAAAATCAATTTGTCAAAGTCAACTATTTTTTTCTCCCCTAGAGTTTTGTGGGGTACTAAGAGAAGAATTGCAAATATGTCTCAAATGCATATCTCTAGTGACATTGGTAGATATCTTGGCTTCCCGTTAACACGTGGTAGATGTAAAAAGGAAGATTTTCAATATATCATCAATCGAGTCAGATTTGCCTTAGGTGCTTGGAAAACTAAGGGCCCGTTTGGATGGGCTTTTAAAAAAGTGTTTTTTTTGTAGTGCTTATTTTTTAAGCTCCAAATTGAAACTTTTAAAAAAAGCAGCATTTTGACTTTTTTTGTGACTTTTGCTTTTTTAAAAAAATATCATCTAAACACATAAATTAATTAAAAAGCATTTCTTTTTGCATTAAAAAAGTGCTTTTTTTTTATCAAAAAAGCCCATCCAAAAGGGCCCTAAGTGCCTCTCTATTGAGGGCAGAATTACCTTAGCCAAGTCGGTGATTAGTTCCATTCCCCTATATCCTATACAAGTGGCTCAGATTCCCAAGAGTATTTATGAAGTAGAGAGACTTCAGCAAAATTTCATATGGGGGCATGATGAGAACTCCAGACATTCCCATCCTATTGGGTGGGAACAAATTACTAGGCCTAAAGAGTTTGGAGGTTTGGGGATAAGGAAATTATCTGCTTTGAATTAGGTTTGTGGTATGAAGTTGGCTTGGAAAATAACCATCGAGACTACAAGGTTATGGTTTGATATTCTATGCCAGAAATACATGTTCAGAGATAATGATTCTCTTTAGTGCACGGCTGGGGGACTCAAAGCTCTGGAAATTTATTTGTTCTCAAGAGGATTTAGTTGATAAAGGTTTTAAATGGCAAATTAGAGATGGTAGCCTTGTGAACTTCTTTAATGATTGTTAGGTGGATGTTGGCATTTGTTTAAAAGATTTTAGTTCGCGACAACTTATCGAAGAGGAGGATAATTCGTTGGTAGCAAAATAGGCAACAACAGGTACTTGGGATTTAGATAAATTAGCTTCTATTGTTAATGTTGATGGAATCCGACGCTTAGTTTCTATTTTACCTCCAAGAACTGATGTCGAATCTGACCTTATGATATGGGGGAGATCTGGTGATGGGACCTTTTCTCTTAAGAATGCCTATTATCTAATTTATCATAACCCTCCCCAATTGCAAAATAATCTATTCAAAATTATTTGGAAATGGGGGGTGCTAAGAGAATTAGGGTGTTTATGTGGAAGATAGCTTTGAATAAGCTTCCAACAAACTTATGGAGGAGTTCATGGTCTCAAGCTTTAGCCTTTTGTGATTATTGCAACTCTGAACTGGAAAGTACCCTTCATATTTTAAGGGACTGCCGCTATACTAAGCGCTTGTGGCTAGATATGCTTCAGCCCAGGTATGGATCTGCTTTCTTCTCTGCAAATCTGACTGAGTAGCTCAAAATGAACCTAACCTGTAACCTTGGTAAGGGGGGTGGACGCTGGAATATCATCTTTGGGGTTACTATTTGGAAACTCTGGGATTGGAGGAGCCGTCATTTATTTAAAGGGAACTTTACTAAGCCTAATAACCCGTACTTGTGTATTTCCATGGTCTGGTCTAATTACTCTACTGAATCCGTCAGCGTGATGGCAATAGATGATGTGGAAGGTCTGCAATCAATTGGGTGGGGAAAACCTCCCGAAGGATGGCTCAAGATGAATGTAGATGGGGCCACAATGTTAAACTTTGCTAAGTCTAGTTGTGGTGGTGTTCTCAGAGATTGTATGGGAAATGGATAGTTGGCTTTACCAAGGAAATTGGGACATGCCAATACATGTTGCTGAGGAGTGGGCCATATTAGAAGGAATTCCATTGGCATGGGACATGGGCCTAAGGAAAGTCATTATTGAATCCGATGCGATGGAAGTAGTCAGGCTGATCTTGGACTGTAACCACACTACAAGAAGTTTACAGATGCTGAAAATTAGATAATTACTTAGGAAAAATTGGCAAGTTAAGATCATTTCTTTGCCTAGAGAATTGAATAGGGTAACTGATGCTCTAGCCAAGATGGTATTTCTAAATCTGCAATTTTGAATATTTGTCCTTGTTATTTATGAGCTTGGGTAGACCAAGAGTGCTTGAGATTAATTTCTCCTTTGATGTAATTACTTTCTTTAATATAGGCTTCTAGCCATCTTTCATATCAAAAAAGAAAGAAAAATTAAGGCCTTTAAATGAGGAGGACATGTATCCCAAAAAGTTGATATGGATAGACCTTCATCAACCAGCGCATCGACAACATGGCTTCGTGTACTGGGCACATATTGGATTTTCTCCTCCCATGAACGACTCAAAACTAGATCTTAAGGAACAATAGGGTATATAGATTATTTCCTTGACACCTATTTATAGCCTTCCTTGGTGCCTGAGGAGCTGGGGTTTGGTTGTCAGGGAGAGGCCTGGGCATGTCGAATCCCTTTTCTGTTAGAAGTTTGTTTCAATCGGTTCATAGGCCGCTAGGCTTTACATGTTTTAAATATTCGATAGAGTCAAGATTGAGTTATGAACCGCAAAATATTGAGGTTTTTATTGACATGCTGCTTTATGAATCAAACTTTGTAAAACTATGAGAGCACTGACTAGTTATTAAATTTAAATATGATTACATAGATAATCTCAAGATTTTTTTGGAAGACTTGTATGCTTGTCATATTTTGTAGGCTCTTACTCCCTCCACTCTTAAATGTAAGACCTAATTTGGGGGTGAATTTTGGTCCTACATGTGAGTTTTTTTGTTGTCATTTTATCTTTTATCTTTATTATTTTTCTACAAATTATTTTTTCTAACTTATAAATTAATATATAATCTAATTTTACGTTGAATTATTTGAGAGATTATATCAAATATGTTATAATTAAGTAATTTATTTTGTTTCATTAATGTCCTCAAATTAAATAAATACATCTTTTTTTGAAAAAAAACAAAACCTTTTGGATTGTGAATTCTGCTAAAGAGAGGATTCGTGAAGTCGTGATGTATAGGATAGCTTATACTCCTAGTGGCCGAGATATTGTTAGAATGGGTCCTGAAGCTTTTTTTGGATTGTGTAATATGTTAAAAAGAGATGGTGGCCTAAAGCCGACCTGATTCTCCAATGTGGAAGAACAAGTTGCTAAAGCCCTTTACATCCTATCACATAAAGCAAAAAACCGCGTGGTTAACTTTTGGTTTAGGCGCTCTGGTGAGACAGTTAGTCGTCATTTCCATAATGTGCTAAAAGCCATTATTGAATTAGAAGATAAATTCCTTTTACAACCAAATGGCTCTAGTGTCCCTGCTGAAATTCATGGTAATGAAAAATTCTACCCATATTTTAAGGATTGTGTTGGGGCCATCGATGGAACACACATTCGTGCCAAAGTACATATGGTAGATGCACCTCGTTACCGCGGAAGGAAGGACTTCCCTACACAAAATGTTTTGGCAGCTTGCACCTTTGATTTAAAGTTCACTTATGTGCTTGTTGGATGGGAAGGAACCGCATCTAATTCAAGAATTATAAAGGATGCATTAAGCCGAGAGGATTGTCTTAAGATTCCTCAAGGTAAATATTACTTGGTTGATGCTGGATTCATGTTAACAAGTGGTCTTATTACACCATATAGAGGAGTTCGATACCATTTGAAAGAATATTCAGAAAGAAATCCACCCCAAAACTATAAAGAACTATTTAATCTTCGACATTCATCGCTACGTACTGCTATTGAAAGGGCTTTTGGGGTATTGAAGAAAAGGTTTGTGATTTTATCAAGTGCAACAGAGCCAAATTATGGCATTAAGCCACAAAAGTTTATCATTGTTGCATGTTGCATTCTGCATAATTATTTGATGACTGTAGACCCTGATGCAGAGCTTATCCATCAAGTTGATAATGAACTGGCAGGCGAAGATCACTCTCATGAAGATAGTGCTCCAAGAGGTGATAGAAGTGAGGCAGCTCAGGGCGAACTTATAAGAGATGCCATAGCTCAACAAATGTGGACTGACTACGCAAATAATGCAGAGAACTAAACTTTACTTATTCCTTTGTTGTCATGTTATTTGGTTTTATTTCCTTTATTAAATTATTGTAATGTTGAAACTTTGTGTAATGTTATTTGGTTTTATTCCCTTCCTAGAATTATTGTAATGTTGAAACTTTGTTATAATTTTAATTTGTTATCCCTCAATTATTTATGTACATATTTGTTTCTTTATTGTTTATGATTTTATTTATGTTAATTTTCTTAGTATGGCTCCAACCAAGAAACCTGATGCAAATGTTCCAAAATCTGAAAAGAGCCTTATTTTGACTTCCAAGATGGATGATGCCTTGATTGAATCATTTACGCATGAACTTGATATGGGTCACAAAGTGAATGGGACTTTTACACCTACGGCATATGCTAACATAATTGCACATTTGACTACGCTGGTTGGATTTAAAGTTGATAAGGACAAGGTGAAAAATCGTTGGAAGACTTTGAAGAAGAAATATTCTGAAGTTTATGATATCTTCAAAGGGGGTATGAGTGGATTTTCATGGAACTCATCTACTCATACTTGGGAAGCTGAGGACCAAGTTTGGGAGCAATTGATTGAGGTAAGATACATAAACCGTCTTATTGTAGGAATTATTTTGACATTTATTGGGTTTTTATTGCTTGAAAGTTGAAATCCTTTATTCCCTTGCCAAGACCAACAAAATAGTATTGATGTTGCATTAAATTCTTGAACTCTGATTTTTCAGGTAAAACCAAAAGCTGCTTATTGGAGAAATACGCCCCTCCCAAATTATGAAAAGATGATGTCTCTTTATGGAAATGATAGAGCCACTGGAAATGAATGTGACACTCCTTCAAATATGAAGAAAAATATGAAGAAAAGGGGCATCTCAATTCCTCCACCATCACCATTTGAGAATGAGGTTGATCTGCTTCTATCCCAAAATAATTTGACTTTTCAGAATTTTCCGGTCAAATTGGACGATGTGGAAGTTGATGATCCTTCTCATGGAGCGCAAGGTGAGAGCTCAAAGAAGACTAGAAGGGTTGGTGCAAACAATGCAAAAGACACTTCTTCTAAAGGAGTTTTAATTGCAGAGCAAATACAAGGTATGGTAGGTGCTATGAGGGAAGGAAATCAAGTTTTTCGAGATAGATATGCATCACAAATTTCAGGGAGGACACTTTTAAGCTGATTCGAGAGAGTGGATGTGATGAGGATAAGATCCCTTTCATCTACTACTTCCTCATGAACAATTTGAGCAAACTCAGAGCAGTGATTCAATGCCCCCCTCCTATGCGCAAGCAAGTCATTATGCAAATGGTTTTCAATGATTAGATTAGCTCATTTGCTTAGAAAATAAATTTGAGGATATTTTTTTTTACCTATGATGGATGTCTTTTGTTAGATTTTGATGCCACATTATTTTAATTTGCTTTGTGATGGCATTGGATGCCACTATTCATATTTTGGTATGAAGAACTTCTTATTTTGGTAAATGACAATGTTTGGTTTTATTTTAGTATGAAGAACATTTTTTACCTATTTAATCTGTGGTAAACAAATGGTATCAACATATTGTATATATAGACGATGATCACCTATAGTTCATATGATTATATATGTCCCTATCAGGCCACTAAAATATTAAATATGTTTTGGCCCAAAAAGTTTACATATGTTCTTGTAAGTAATTTTTCAGTAATAGGAAGATTTTCCGTTGATGAGTTTATTTTCCTGGCATTGAAATGTTAGACATCTAAACTTTACTCATTCAGTAAGCCAATTTTGTTGCAAGATGAAAGACACCTTAATCACAGGGCTCTTGGCCCAGATTCTCTTTTTAATAGCTCCTATTCTTAGTAAAGTCAAAAGATTGCCACAACTTGTGAAAGTACGCCGAAGTCAAATTTAAGTTATAATTAATGGAAATTGGGCGAGAATATAATCATTTGAATTTAATTAGGTATAAATTAGATTATCATCACCTTCTATGACCAAAATTAATATCAATTCTTTTGATTATTCTTAATTTTATTTGAGGCCCTAAGACTGCTCTGTGACATGTTGATGATGGCAGCATTTCTTGGCCTTCACCTGACTTCTAGCCCATATTGCATGTCAATGCCTGCCATGCCATGTTGATTATGTGACGGTTCTAGTTTTGCTATTGATTTTTCTGAAAAAGCATAAGATTTTGAAGACTAAACTAACAGTTTAGCCCTTAAAACTTGCAAACTTTTATTTTTTTTTTCAATGTAAGGAGATCCAATTGTTGAAGAATTAGAGATAATTCCCTCCCCTCCCCTCCTAAACCAAAGAAGGTAACATTAAAATCCTTCTTACAATATAAGGGTGCAATTGTCAATGTCAAAAAAATTTCCCTCCCCTCCCCTCTTAAACCAAACAAGGTAATATTAAAATCCCTCTTCTCCGCTTACTTCTGATCAATCCAAACAAAGTAATATTAAAATCCCTCCCCTCTCCTCCATTAAAATCCCCTATCCCCTTCGTCGAACCAAACAGAGCCTTAGTGTCTAGCACTTTTTCTAGATTCTATTTTACCCAGGTATCAATCGATTAACTCATATGGAGACTTTGTGATTAGGATGTTTCTCTCCTGAGGGGGTCTTTTTTTTTTTTTGATATAATCCTCAGGGGTCTTTTTGAACAAAGTGTTAAACTCATTTCACCCACTTTATTTTCGACGCCCTCAGAATCAAATGGCCCATATTTATTTTTGTCACATTAGTGGATCTAGCGTTGTTGGACCTGCAGATTAATCCACTGGTTTCTATGGGGAGATGGGCCAAGAAAGCCCAATGCAATACCAAGACTAACTCAACTCCGTAAGCCCATAGTCCTGCGGCTGATGCTGTGCGTTTCGATTGGTTAAGGTTTGCTTCTCCCGCACTTCAGCGACACAATTTGCCTCGACAAAAAAGAAGCTGTGATTATTTAATGGACTATTTTACTAAATTCGACCCCCATTGTTCGTCACTGCTCATCGGCCAGCCACTACCAGGATTACTAGATTTTCCATCAGGTTCGTGACTTCTCCTTTCATAATCCGTCTTCTCAGAACTCTAAGGGTCTGTGTGGTTTGAGGGGAGGGGTAATTTTGGGGACATTTGCACGTAGAGAGCGCCGAGGTATTCGTTTTGATGAGGGGGTAGTTTGCAATGCTTGCTTGATGGAATGGTTTAGATCCCCCTATTTGGTCCTGCACTACTAAGTTCTAAACTTTTATATAATTGATTTCATCAACTTCAAAGGGTGCCAAGTAAACACAGGGAAAAATGAAAGATGTGAAGTGATTTTGCAAGAACTAAATGCTACTATTATTTTCCTTTCTTTACTTCTTTATATGTGTCCTAATCTCGGCCCTTGGTCTGTCATTTAGTGATCTCATTAAATCAGAACGAAGATGTTTCTAACAAGGTGAGCATCATTTTTCTCTTTGATGCAAGATGCTCTCGCTCTCTTGTTTCCTTTCTTCAGCCCTGTATTTACAAGTTGATATGGAGGTTCTTCTGAAACCAATTGACTCTCTTGTTTATTTGTTTGGATGTGAGATAGGACTGAGTATGACCGAGGAGTTAACACGTTTTCTCCTGAAGGCCGGCTATTTCAGGTTGAATATGCTATTGAAGCCATCAAGGTATGATGCACTTCACAGTGGTCTCTCATTTACTTTTTATTGTGTTGTTTCTTCTGATTTTGTGTGAAAACATTTATAAGGTATGATATTCTTCTGATCTCTCATAATGTTTTGTTTCTTCAGATTTTATGCTGGCACAATAATATGCATTAATTGTAAATTATAATTGGCTTTTGTTGGCTGCAGCTGGGATCAACTGCAATTGGGTTGAAGACAAAAGAAGGTGTTGTCCTTGCAGTTGAAAAGCGTATCACTTCACCACTGTTGGTGCGTTTATTTACCAAATTGCATTGTTGCAAAGTGTCAATGCCTAAAAACTATTTTAAGAAATGCAATGCTTGTTCTGTAATTGGAGCTGGTGATGAGCAATATGTATTGAAGAAAACTGTGTGTTGAGATTTGAGGCAGATTTACTTGATGAAAATTATACTTTGGGAGTCATCCTGTTAGTTTTGACTTTTGGGTTTGCATTGTAATTTATTTTACTAAAATATATTCTTTTAAGGATTATTTTACATCTGGCTCTGTTGTGATATTGATAATATGCATTAGCCAAATTGTGTTTGTACCATGACATTGAATACTTCTAACCTTGGTTTTCTTTCATCTATTTTTCTTTGTGGGCAAGATGTTATTATCTTTAGGTTCTATAGAAATGAACATAATATCTATTTTGCATTTTAACTTAACCTCCAGTTATACCATTTTCTATTTGGGCAAAGAAATATGATTCTTGTCTATGCTTAAGTTATTCAGGGAAGATCTCAAAATGTTATATATTTCTAAGGATACCTACTCAGCTCAAGCCACATTTTCTTTGGGCTATGATATATTTGTGTTTTTATGACTTCCTTTGATTTTTTTTTGTTTGAATATCTCTCCCAGGAGCCAAGCAGTGTTGAGAAAATCATGGAAATTGATCAGCACATGGGTTGTGCAATGAGTGGACTAATTGCTGATGCTCGAACACTTGTTGAGCATGCGCGAGTCGAAACTCAGGTTCTGTTCCTGTTCCTTGCTTACTTCTAATTGTTGGTTGATTATATAGTGATTTACATGTATCATTGTTCACAGAATCATAGGTTCTCCTATGGGGAGCCAATGACTGTAGAGTCGACAACCCAAGCTCTGTGTGATCTAGCCTTGCGATTTGGTGAAGGTGATGAAGAATCAATGGTAAAGAACTACTTAGCTTTCTGAATGATCTCTATATATGCTTTTTTGCATTTGATGTTACATGGTATGCATGATACGGCCCCAATAATTTATAAACAGTTATTGCTTAGAGTCTTTGTATGTAACCTGTATATTTTCCACAGTAAGTTTCTTTTATGCCTATTCTGTGTCAGTGGTTTATTTATTTCATTTTCTTGAGCTTAACTGGTAGATGTAGATCTGGTTGGATGGTAGAGAATGTGTCTCTTGCTCGTGTAATTGAAGGAAAACCTTAAAGTCAGGTGCACTCGTGCCTTAGATGTCTATAATGTTGTATCTTTGGGAAAGAATGTTGGATTACTTAGGGATTCCATGTGAAAAAATGTGGTAAAGATTATGGTAATTAGGTAAGGATTATTTACACTTTTCAAAAGATTGGAGCTGCTTGTACTTATCAATGTGGATTAAGGCATTCCATACTGCCTAAGTTTTGATAAGTCTTTTGAACATATCATCGTGACCTAAGTTTTGATGATGTATGCATATGCATGTCATGCATTTTTTGTTTGGTGCATGACATCGTCCTATGACTTACTGTCGTGATTGACTTGTTTTGGAATATGCCAAGAATGGAGTATGAAAAGAGATTAGAAAATGCGATACTAGCTATCTGTAAATTAAGAATCATAGAGAAACAAGGAAAATAAATTTAGTTAAGATAGCATTTCTAATTAATAATCAATTATCATCAGTATTAGTTATCTACTTATCTTTGATGTATTTTAGTTATTATGTTAACTAATTAAGAACAAATTAGTTATCTTTGTTAGCATCATATATTTTGTTAGTAGTTCTCTGCTATCTTGCATTATAAATTTTCCTATTATGTTGTTTTTTAAAATGTATCCTGAGTTTTGTATAGCTCTTTACTAGTTAGGGTTTGGTAATGTCGATAGATTCATTTGTAAAAGTTTTATTAGCTTTCCTCTTTTCTTTGGCATCTCCTAAGTCCTAAGTCCTACCCACCTTTCTTATGCTTGCTCTGGTCCCATTTCATCTTCATTCTGTAATTAATTTGAATTTTTGTGAAATATAGTGTGGTTACCATTGATGCTTACCTTTCTCTTGGAAAATATCCTTACTTTTATTTGGTTGCTCCAGTATTTTACTTCTGTTTTTCTTTGCAAATCTGTCAAGGATGCATTTTAATATATGATCTATATTTTTCCCCTATCTTGACAGTCACGACCATTTGGAGTGTCTCTCCTCATTGCTGGCCATGATGAGAATGGACCTAGTTTGTGAGTACTCATTCTTCATTTTACTGTGCAATGGCTGCTTGTAGAGTGTAGTATGATATTATGGTTGTAACTGATTGTTTAACGCATTTTAATGGCGGTAGAATGCATTATATATATGTGTGTGCACGCAGTGTATGTGTTTATGTAGGGATTTGTGAATTTGTGAATAGTGATTTTTATATCACTTTAGTACAAATTGTAAGCCTACAAGGTCCTTCAATCACTTGCTTTTCATCTCTTAAACATTATCTATTACTTGTTTTTCTTTTTCCCTTGGCTTGGCACATATCTCCTCTCACTAGCCACGATAAGACGATCACCCCCCTTGAATCTCTCAATCTAAAGGACGCATATTTTAGTATACAAATATACACTACTAGCACAAAAAATGCAAGCCTTTCTCCTTCAATAACAGAACAGGTTGGCCAACTTTCTCAAGGTTGGCTTTGCACCAAAATCTTTTCAACGTTCTTCTTCCTCCCTTCTTTTCTCAGCCTTTCTCTTTATATGTTCCTTTCAACTACTTTTTAAAATGCTCCCTCCTACCTCTTGTTCCTGTCCTTTTTAATCCTTCCAGTTTTTTCTTTATTTCATTCTAGTGATTGTTTCACATTTGCTGATCCATCAGGAAAGCAAAGTTTTTCAGGGTTAATGATGGAATCAGGGTAATGGGAATAACAATACGTGAATTATTTATTAAAACAACTGAACAAGTCAGAATCTAATTTCATATACAAGCAAAGAATTGGACAATCACCTGACTTTATAAAATATTCATATCTTCTTCATACTACCACACTTTATTAGACTATTTATTACAGACAAAACATGGCACCTCGGGCCTCAGCAATAACTGACAGATATTGACAACCAACACAAACAATTAACTAACTCGTAAATGCTTGACAATTGCACTTCAGACATAATAACTAACACATAAAAGACTAACTAGTGACAACACATTAAGGAAGTTAGAAATAACTTGTTAGTTTCCATTTTGTGCATTACTTGATCAGTTGACCCCATACCTTCAATAGTTTCTGTTCTAGGTCTTTCTTTCTCCTACCTTTGGTAATAATAGGTGGTGAAATCCTATCAGTTAACTCCCTTATTTGCCATGTGGTAACGAATCTCGTTATCATTTATTACCAGTTCAGAGGATTCATAAGGAATTGCGCCTCCTGATGTTTGTTTGAAATGTTATAAAACCTTGGAGAATTGTTAAAATTTGTTTTCAACCCATTTGGTACATTGATTAGAAAGAATAGATTGAAAAAAGTGATTTTGGGAATAGAAAATGAATAGTTTACCCCGTCCCCCACTTTATAAAAGTGATAAATAAAAACTGTTGAATAATAATTACAAGGGCTTACAAAATCAAAAGAAAGGAAGCATGCTGCTGCAGAAATATTTGGGGTGGGCTCTCCGGTGTTTTATGGAAGGGTTGGGCTTGTTCTTAGAATCTGATGCAAGCTTTTTACTATAATGCTATAGATTAGTAATTGAGAGTAAGAAACGTACTAAGTGCTTGTTTGGGAAGCTCAAAAAAGACAAAACTCTTCTCATACTCACCTTGAACACAGTAAAATCACTTCTAAAAAGCGAAAACAAACAAGCACTAAAGGGTACTCGTCTCATAATCTCATAAATTATGGTATTAGCAGTTTCTTGCACAATTGTTCCTTTTCTTCCCTGAGGATAATTCTTGTCTCGATGAAGGCTAAATTTCTATAATTCTTATGGATATGCATATCGCAATTGTTGCTTCTTGTTATTTGTTTTAATTTTTCTTTTTGTAGGCTCCATTCCTTTATTCACCCATGGAAATTATATATTTTGTTGTTGCTGGTCTTATTGAGACATTCCTTTCTGAAGCCTTTTTTTTTTGGTGAATCATTAGCTGACACAAAGGCTTCTAATATGCAGATACTATACTGATCCATCAGGAACATTTTGGCAATGCAATGCTAAAGCTATTGGTTCAGGCTCAGAAGGAGCAGACAGTTCTCTGCAAGAACAATACAACAAGGTATACACGTTCTGATGGTGGGGCTGTTTGTACATGTATAATTACTGTCTGTAACAGTAAAATGTGATTCGGACAGATGATGTGAAGTGTAAATATTTAGAAAATAATTAAAAATAAATAAATGTGGGGACGTAATGCTTGTTCTTTCTGGGTTGATTGAAATTGGACGGATTGACAATATTATTAGTCTAGCTTAGTGTTAATAGAGATGTAAAAGTGTATTAAAATATATACTTGCGTGTTGAATGGCATTCCTGTGATTGAACCTACAGATAAAACCCTATCTATTTTTGACTGGTATTCCAAACGATTAAATTCTGACACGTCTTTACCTTTATTTCAACTCATTCTCTAGAAATTAAGCATATTCCTTTTCAATCTAGAGTATAAATGACACTAAGCAAGTTGTTGTCCTTTCATCTATACTTTTCTACCAAGTATATAATGCTGCATGACTTATTAATTATGTACCATAAATCTTGTGACTTCCATATATCTTTGGTTTCATCACCTACTAGATATTTAGGGGTCTATGCAATGTTAAAATCAGATAATTGTTTTGATATCAAAACAAAGTATCAATTCGTCTTTGTCTCTAACTTTGCATATGCTGATTTGGTGGATTCTCTTTCCAGAAGCATCCATGTCATTTAAACAGAAGGCAAAAAAAAAAATATATTTCATTTAAACCAGGTGTCCATGACATTTGTTTCTTTTGCAGGAACTAACTCTTCAAGAAGCTGAGGCTATTGCTCTATCGATTCTCAAGCAAGTTATGGAAGAGAAGGTAAGGATAAATTAAATGTTAAATATTCTATTGATAGCGCTAATCGCTTATCCTTCTCTTCCTTGCTCCTGGTACATTGATTATAATGATCTTGTGCTTCAATCGTTTCTTTCAAAGCTGCCTTCTAGGATGGTCTTTGATATGTAAAGCGTAGAAAATATTAAAAGGAGGCTTAGTTAGGTAGTTAGAATGTAACAGTTAGTCTACACTTCCTTAACAGTCTAAGAACTGATCTACTACAGAGCCTTATTATTTGAACAAAAGCAAAGAGGGGGGGAATTAATTTTTCCTCCTCCAAACTAAGGCTCTGTTACAGCATTGTTATTGAATCTTTAATAATGTAACAAAATATTGTGGAACTTTACACTAGAATAAAAATATTGGATACTTTTAAAGTTAATTTCAAGTTGCTTTCTCTATTGAACAGTCTTCATGAACTGGCATATCAGGTTGGGATGAAAATGAAATATAAGGCTGACCTCATATGGTTAAGTACTTAAGTTTAATTGTAGTTTAATGATTCCATATGATCCCAGATTTTGTGGAAGTGTCTTGCCATATTTTTGAAAATTCCTGTTTCAATTTTGTAATTAGCTATTAGTTTAGTGGGTATTTTTGGATTGGTTTATTTTTAGTGATTTTGCGCTGTACAAAATAAATATATCAGAAGAGTTTTGTCTTGTAAAATACAAAAGAATGTTTTTTAAGTGGTTGTGGGTGTTTCCAAACACCCACCTAATATAGTTATCCTTCTCAAAACAAACTATGAGAGCAATGTTTTAATGTTTGGTGCGCTGAAACTTTTCCATGTACTAAATGTTGCCTAGAAGTTAACTTGTTTCCATATTTTTTTTTTTTTAAAATTTCAGGTGACTCCTAATAACGTTGACATTGCTAAGGTGGCTCCAACGTACCATCTTTATTCCCCCTCGGAGGTGGAAGCTGTGATAAGTCGCCTATGATTTCCCTTTTGCCTAAAACTTGCTCTCGATGACTTCTTTATATCTCCTTCGTTGTGGCCTTTTTCTTCACAAGTCTTGCTTCGAAAACAATTTGGCAATACGATTTGGAGTTGTACTTGTTATGGCATTAAAAGTTGCACAATTTGCTTAATGCTACTTGTGAATTTGCAGTATGTTGCCAAGTTAAACTATTTTATACTGTTAGAGTTTGGGAAAAGTATGTAGCCAATAGCAGAAAGCCACTATATTGTCGAATTTGAGGGGATTTGTGGACTATTTATAGTGCTAATTGCTTCATCACCCATAATTGTGGTTCCTGCAATATTCTCCATCCCAATTTAGCTAATAATGCAAGATTGGAAACTTAAGTCCTTAAAACCCAATCCTCCCCTCTAATTTATGGGGTTTTACAGTTTTTTGTGAAACCCAAGATAGTCCTTAACAGTGTGTTTAATTTGAGGGAAGAGAGGGGGCATGGGAGAGAAAATTTTGACTAAATTGGCCATAGAAATGTTTCAATATTCCGTAGTTGCCTCCGCCTCTCCCGCACACCCAGTTGCTACCTTACGCCAACACCCTTCCATCATCCCTTGTTTTGTTTCATTTTGGTGGTGGTCATTTGCATCGTCTTCTTCGTCGTCGTCGATGCTGTTGCATCATGATTGGGCGTCATCTAGGAATGTTGCTGGCCCTACGGGAGTGACGGTGGTGTCGTCATTGTCAGCGGCTGCACGCATACGGTTTTCAACGCACAGGGACTTGACTCGTTCTTCTAAAGCCCAATATAGTTTGTCCATCTTATCTATCTCTTCCACCTTTGCCTTCAGCCTTTTCATCATCCCAATCTTGATTGCCTCTTCTTGGTACAAGGAAATTATAGGGGTGGTGACGCTGCTTTCAAATTTCATTGCGATTTTCTGAAGGTAGTATTATTTTCATGGGCAATTTTGTCAAGACTTGGACAAAATTTTCTCTCCCCTCTCCTCAAACCAAACACACCCTAAAAGATGACCAATTTCTTCCCTTACTAATTCCATAACAATTTTAGAAAAATGGAGATATGATTTTCGAACATTAAACATTTTGTCTGATGTATTACATACATAAGAACAATGGATTTTTTTTTTTTCATCTTAGGTAGCGAAGCAAGAAGAAAATCATATTTAACCCTGTCATAAGCCTTGTTCATATCTAGTTTAAGCAATTTTTTATTTATTTTCAAATGATGAAAGGCTTCATAGACAATAATAATATTATCCTGAATAAATAGCACACCTAGTTTCCTATCACATGCCATTATCTGTTAGTAAAAATTGCATATATATTGCATATAGTCCGGTTGCTTAGATCCTTCCATACTTAAAACAGCTTGCTTGACTTCCTCATTAGTGATATCGACCTTTTTTATAGACAAACTAAGTACATTCATTCAAAAATCCCAACCATATGAACTCATCCCCTTAACTACTAATATGCTACCAAAGGTATTGGATCAGGATTATCTCATTTACCCTTCCCATCCCAGTGTTCTAAAGTAATCTTTAGTGCATTTTTTTTAGCACTCTAGATATTGCATGCTACTAGAAAAATACTTCTGGATGATGGATGTTAGATATTAAGTGCCATAAAAGAACATATTTTAGGGTGTTGAATGTACTAAAAATTAATTTGGGATACTAAATCCTACTGAAAAAAAATATTCCGTAGTGATGAGAGGCTCTTTTCAACCAAAAAAAAAAATCCCTCACTTGTTTTTATCAAAAAACTACTGGCAAAGTGGTCGGACACTCTCATCAAAGAGAGAGGGTTCGATCCTAGAGTTGGTCAAGGCGTTGGGAGAGTCATCCTAGCTCCTAGGTGCCTAGGTAAACATCTGAGGGTAATAGACGGCTCGCCCTGCCCAACATCGGTATCACCTAGGAGGAAGGGAGATTTCGCCCTGCCCTTAGATCGTGGGTGAATCAAACCCTTTTCCTAAAATTACAGTAACCAAAAAAAAAAAAAAAAACTACATAGGTTTGAGGCAAAGAATGAGAGTAGATAGAAAAGGTAAATGAGAGAATCTTGATTCAAAGATATCAGCATTAAAGCAGTTGGAGTTACTTCATCATCAATGAATGTACTGCAATACCTCATCAAAATCTCTTTTTTTTTTTTTTTGATGTGAATCAAGGTATCCCCACAGCCGGAAGCCATGAGACTAATCCTTCGCCCCGCGTCAGCGCACAAAGCTCATCAAAATCTCTTTTTTTTTTAATAAAAATGACATAATAATATATTAGAGATAAAAGAACTTAGAGTACAATATAAGCAAAGGAACAAAAAGAAATATAATGTAAGTGGTGGAAAAAAACCTAAAGCGATTCGAAGCAAACTTAAACAGAGGAAAACAAACCAAGGAAAGAAAAGATATATGGACAAATGTGGAATAAATTGCTTTTGGATGCATTTTTATGTATTGGGTTTCTTTTTGCAGACTTGTGAAGGTTATTTGCATTATTATGTATTTGAGTTTTCTTTTTGAAAACTTTTTATTTTGAACTTGTATATATTTTCTGGACAAAAAAAAATAATACTCATGATATTTCACATTAACAGGTATTTTCCCATGATCTAGCTAACCCGTGCTGGTGGATTTGGCTACGGTCTACTTCCTTTACCATCCTCTTCTTCATCTCAGCCATTAGATTGAAATCCCAATGGTTCAGATCTCAAGATTTATAAAAATATTATTTTTAAATAATTTTTTAATATTTTATTAATATTTTTATAAATCATTAGATCTGAACCGTTGGGATTTCAATCCAACGGCTGAGATAGAGAAGAGGATGGGAAGTGGATGGTAAAGGAAGTGGACCGTAGCCAAACCCAGGTTTCTTTCTTTCTTTCTTTTTTTTAATGTTGGTTTCTTGTTATGGTAAAACATATTTCAATATATATTTTAAGTTTATATAATTAATTTTTGTAATCAATATATGAGAGAAATATATTTTAAAAAATACATAGCAACGCATGAATATTTTTTGGTATGAAATGAGGGGTGGGGAAGTATTCTTTATTTGAAAATTATATCAAACCAGACAAGTACTCCTAAATATGCTCTTATGTTCACCCTTAAACCCTAAATAAATAAATAATTTGACATCCAATAAATAAATCATATTAAATTAAATTCATACTAAATTCAAATTCATGTATAAAATAAAGTTAAAACTTTAGGATAATGACAAACTAAAATTTGTTAAACACAAGTGTCACCCATTTACTGCATCATTTGTCTCTAATCTAGAGTTACATTTGTCTCAACATCATAGAGTGTTAATATCAAAATGAACCATTCACAACTTATATATACTCCATTCTCTCATCTCATTGTTAGGGAATTTATTTCTAGGAATATAAAATCATCACCCATTTTGTTCTCAATTAAGAAGCTTTATGAAAAAAATGCAATTTGACAAAATATATAATAAACCCTTGATAAAATGTGTATATATTATATAATCAAAATTTAGTATGAACTAAATAAATAGTTATCAATTAAATAAGAAAAATAAAATTTATTGATATGAAAAATAAAATTTAGTCATTCAATCTATGTCACAATCAATCTATAGGACGAGTTTCTTGATTGAGAATAGAAGAGGTGATAGCATAAAGTGGGTCTTCTAATAAAAAGGGAAGAAATCCCTAATTTATCTACATTGAATTAATTGCTTTTAACCTTGATTAAATTGATTTTATTAAAATCATATAAATATTTTTATTTTGAGTTAATGCAAATTGTAAGACCAAAAAAAAAAAGTCTGGGTAAAAGCAAATATATTTATTGCTCTACCCAGATTTTGATACTCATTATTTTTTTCTGCTCAGCATTTACCTATAGAAAAGTAGGACCCATAACAAAATCTTATTGGAATAATGGATCTAAGGATTCTAAGGCTTTGTTTGGTTTGGGGTGGGGGAGGGAAAATGGAGGGAAAAGTTATTTGTGGTGGGGCCCACAAACATTTTCCTCCCCTTTAAATTTTTCCCTCCAATTTCCCTCCCCTACCCTACCCTACCCCCAAACCATGCATAGCCTAAGGAACTTTATCTAAGTATTGTTAATAATTTTATGCATATATTCATAATACTATTTTATTTTTTAAATATGTGAGTGTATGTATAGATATATGTATATCTATGTGTGCGTCTGTCAATATATATATGTGTACATATATAAACACACACATATATATGTATGTGTGTGTGCGCGCATATGTATGTGTGTAAATATATGTACACACAGATATCTATATATATATATGTATGTATGCATATATACACGCATATATGTATATATAGCAAGACTATTATTTCAATTAGATAGCATGTGGAAAGGAAAATTTTACGTTAGAGAGATATGTGGTAGGAGCTATTGATTCACTTTAATTTATGTCATTTTAAATTTATATAAGGACATTTCAGGAAAATAAGTAAAATTAACTAATTTAACTTCTTTCCTTAGTTTCCACAAAATCGGTTAAATATGTCTTATAATTAGGACCAGAGAGAGTATTTTTTTTCTCCTCAGCATTTACCTATAAAAAAAATAACTATAAAAAAATTAGTACCCATAACAAAATCTTATTGGAATAATGGATCTAATGATTCTAAGTAACTTTATCTAAGTATTGTTAATAATTTTATTCATATATTTATAATACTATTTTATTTTTTAATGGTTAAAGTATACGTTTAGTCATTTAAACCTACTTCAAGTTTTAGTTTAATCCTTTAAATATATATTTATAAATGGACAAAATATGGGTTTAATTCTCTAATCTTACATACTTTAGTTCAATAAGTTTATAAAAGAGTAAATAACCTTTCTGGTCCCTGACAAAAAACACGGACCCCATTTTGGTCCTGATAAAAAAAATGACCCTTATTCGTCCTTTTTATGGGACTAAAAAGGACCTTTTGGAAATTTGTGAATGATCAAAATGTTCATCAATTGACCATTATTCGTCCTTTTTATGGACTAAAAATGATATTTTTTGTCAGTGACCAAAATGGGGTCCGTGTTTTTTGTCAGTGACCATAAAGTGTATTTACTCTTTATAAAATGTACTTTAAGTTCCTTAATCTTAACGTTGTTAGTTTTATTTAACCATAGAATGTTGATGCAACAAATTTAAATTAAATACTAACAAAACATGCTCAAACTTTATAAAAAATGCTCACATTTTAAATTTATGCATTTATATATTTTAAAATTAACATAAACCTACTGAAAAAAGATTCAGTTTTAATATAATTATTTTTACACTTCAAAATAAAATATACCTGCAGGAAAAGTCATCTGTTCACCTTGTCATCTTCATACATAAAATTGGGGGAACCCATCAGTAACTTATCATTTTTTTTATTGGTTAAAATATGCAAAAATTTCTCAGCCTGGCTATAGCTAAGTGAGCATATAGCTTTGAAGCCTGTTCGATGATTCATTCAAGTTTTTTGAAAAAAGAAATTGTACTGTTTGATTTACTAGCTATAAAAATAGTAATTTATGATTAATTAAATTAATTAAGATAGCAATAAGTTTTTGTTTTAAACTAAAATATTTGAATAAACTTGACTGTTACGGATCTGGATTAAGCCCAATGGCGATAAGGCCCAACCACGGGCAGGCATGGTAGACCCGGTCTCGCCTGTTATCCTGAAGGATCTCAACTGCCCCGGTAATATAGGAGCACCTCCGCACAGGGCAAGGCAGTTCGGATCATGGGCCGGAAATCACGCTAGGCTGCTTCAGGTATGCTCTATAAATACTAAAGCAGCGACCCAAGGTACACACGTTCCTTAAAACGTGTAAGATTGGAAACTTCAAAGTCCTTAAAACCCAATCCTCCCATCTAATTTATGGGGTTTTACAGTTTTTTTTGTGAAACCCAAGATAGTCCTTAACAGTGTGTTTAATTTGAGGGAAGAGAGGGGGGAGGGGAGAGAAAATTTTGACTAAATTGGCCATAGAAATGTTTCAATATTCTGTAGTTGCCTCCGCCACTCCCGCACACCTAGTTGCTACCTTACGCCAACACCCTTCTTTTGTGTTAAGTTTACTCTATGGTTTGACAAAACAAAGAAGAGTTTACCAAATGGGTAAACTCGAGCCTGTTATTGCAAGCTCGAGTTTTTCCTTGGCAGAGAGCTTCCAAGTTCTTCTTCATTCACAAACTCCAGAGTTTAAGTTCAAACCTCCAGTTCACTCCGATAAGCCCTGAAATAAATAAAGTCGAACTCAAGCTGTCATTATGAACTCGAGCCCTTCATTGAAAAAGAGTAAAGCAAATGCACAAAGTCCGAGTTCATATTTGTGCTCCACCACACTTTCGAATGATCAAATTTCTTAGGCATGAATAGTGTTAAACTCGAGCCTAATCACTAATGGACTCGAGCCTCGCTGGTTTGAGAAATATTATTTCGGTGCTCGCCCGACAAAATGCTCGGTGATAATTCGAACTCGAGCCTACCTTTCGAACTCGAGTTTACATGATGAGACAATTTACAAACTCCGAGTTTACATCAAACTCCGAGTTTGCTCCTCGTGAAGATGAACTCGATACTCAAAAGTGCCTTACGAACTCGAGCACGACTTGGCGAACTCTAGTTTTGATCGACAAAGACAAATGATCGTTCTTGGTTTAATCCCGATTAGTTTGAACTACAAATTTACCATTTCTATGCGAATTGATTACATTCATTTAGAGGATTCATATCTATATTTAACCACTCTAAATCCAGAAAGTTTCGGTATTAGTGGATCAATCGACATTGATTTCACGCGACAATCGTAACCTCTACAATGAAGAAGATTTCACGCGTCGGAAATCAATCAACTGAAATTCAGAACCCAACGGCTATAATCCTCATCAACTTGAATTTCAAGTGAAGAACATGCAGAATTGAGAAGTAACGGTCACATAGCAATTGACCACTATATATGGAACAGATTACAAACTTCGAAAAGAAGCGAAAAACTAAGCGAAATGTGATAGAGCTGTTATACATCTTATTCAATCATTGTAATAATCTCAAGTCAAGGGGACTTGGAGATTGGGATTTCAGATTACAACTTGTAAGGGGGAGTGTATCCTAGAGAGAGGATAGTCCTTGAGTACAGAGTGTGTATCTGAATTGAGTGATAGTAGAAAAACCCAGAGAGTTTGGGGACTGGATGTAGGTCAAGAGTTTGGACCGAACCAGGATAAAATTTTTGTGTCAAGCTTTTCTTCCCTATCTCTTTACGTTTAGCTTCAGCTTGGGTGAAAAGTTCTTTTTGTGTTAAAAGTTTTAAAATCCCCAATTCACCCCCCTCTTGGTGATTTCCTTTCGTTTTCATAATAGGCCTACTAGGTTGAAAAACCTACGGGACTTTTGTCGAGTGTATTAGAAAGCCGCGAGAAACCCTAGAGGGAAAATAGAGAGACGCATAGTTCGGAGGCGCTAGCACGCTTCCGTTCGTGTTTCTGAAGGCGGTTCGTGTGGATACCGGTAGAGGAAGGCAATTCTAAGAGTCGACTTCTGCTGATCGAGAAGGTAGCCCACCAGTCTAAGTTCGGCATAGGTACGATTCGAAAACCCTAAACTTTGATTTAAATGCCGTTGAGCGATCATTGAATGGGATTCGTAAAAGTTTTAACTCCATTGCGTGTACGGATCCCAACAGAGCGGAATTAAA
Source organism: Acacia pycnantha (assembly GCA_025563575.1). Taxonomy (NCBI): domain Eukaryota; kingdom Viridiplantae; phylum Streptophyta; class Magnoliopsida; order Fabales; family Fabaceae; genus Acacia; species Acacia pycnantha. The sequence continues at coordinate 666,707 of JAMWYP010000179.1, read as the reverse complement.
AAAAACTTTTCGGATCCCTTAGGCGGATCGCTCAACCGTGTTTAGATCAAGGTTTAGGGTTTCCGATTCATACCTATGCGGAGGGTTCAGCGTATCATTCGGATTTGCGCCTCGATCCTCGTGCGCCACAGACGTCGTACGTGTCGAACGAGGTGGCATCTTTTATCCGTGCTTCTTGATCACATGGGCTAGCGCCTTCTTGTTCAATCAGACAGGAGCTAACTTCACGTGTCTTCTCCCTCTACCGTTATCCACACGAACGGCCTTCAACACTGACGGCAGCGTGCTAGCGCCTCAGTATTCTTGCATCTCTATCTTTTTCTCTCTAGGGTTTTGTTTTTCGCGGCCGTCTAATTCATCCGTCTGTTTAATAGGACTAGATCAGAATCTCTTATAGAGTTTCTAAAACCCTAATGCGTCGTATTTGATCTAACTATTAATTAATTTTGAATTCTGAATTTGGATTAAATAATATTAATTAAATCTATCCAACAGATATAATCTAACTATTTGATCCGAATTAATAGGCCTTCAGATTTAATTTATATTTATAAATTAAATCAAGATATGATATCCTTATATTTAATTTAAAATGAGATACTATATCTCAATTCAAATTAAATCTGATATACAACATCTTTATTCGAAAATTAAATCTGAGATACAATATCTCAATTTATTATAGTTATTTAATTTATCAAATAAATTAAATACTATATATAATAATATTATTATCAATAAATAATATCATTATTATTTTTGAATTTAATAATATATATATATATACACACACATCCTAGATTAAATAAGTATTCGTTAAATCTTAAACACATTTAAGATTCAATGAATCTGGACACTCCTGCTCGTGTTGCGCTATTCTTGTGTGCGACCCTGTAGGCCTACATGAGATTGGCAGCGGGCCAATACTGTACCAGCCCACAAGTCGCAAGCGGCCTCTAGCAAGACATTGCAACTACCCAATTCACATGGGGATTGTTGATGCGATATAACCTATCGTACAACTATGTCACGTCCCTTTTGTCACGCGATAACTTGGTCAAGGATGAGGCATGGATAATGTCAACTTCCTGTTCTTGACCATTACTTTCTCGATTCTTGAGTAGTCTAGGTGAAATGGAAACTCCTTTCCATCGTAGTATGGCCATACATTTCTCAGACTCACTCATCGAGGGGCCCAGTATTATCTCTCTACAAATGTGAGGGACAAATTCCATCTTGACCATTCACATTCCTCTGCATGAAAACCACTGATCCCGATCCAAGCCTTTATCATCATCCGGTCAAAGGTGACTTTTGACTAGGTCAAAGACCAGCGACTCCTCATGTAGGAATCCATGATGATCTCAGGTCAACGGACGTTGTGACGCGGTTATACATGAGAAAAGCTTATGACTTATTCCATGCAGGTTTCCCATAGTGGGTCGGTCCAGCACCTTGTATTCTTACAAGGGCCTATGACTTTGACTCGTATCTCCATACTCACCAAAGTCATACTGGTCTTATCTCATCTTCGCTCCCGCATATCGACCAGGGACATTTAGGATAATCTATTAGATATATCTAGGGATACAGTTATCAATGTAAACATGCAAACGAAATGATAACTAAAAGAGAATACTTTAAATTACATAAATGTCTAAAGTACAATGGCTTGCCCCTAGGGCATAATTTCCAATAGACTCCCACTTGCACTAGGTGCAATCATTAATTACTCTAATTCCCATTGCTCTAACATGATGCTCATGTTTTGCTTATGCAAGCGGCTTTGTAAGAGGATCAGGCTACATTGTCTTCTCCTGGTACTTTGCATATGTTTATGTCACCTCTTTCATTGATTTCTCTGATAAGATGAAATCGCCTGAGTATGTGCTTGGTCCTTTGATGTGACCTGGGCTCCTTAGTTTGCGCAATAACGCCGCTATTGTCACAGAACATGTCTATTGGATCTGAGATGGTAGGAACCACCCCCAATCCAGTAATGAACTTTCTGATCCAAACGGCTTCCTTAGCTGCATCCGATGCTGCTATATACTCAGCTTCTGTTGCAGAACCAGCTACAGTGCTCTACTTAGAGCTCTTCTAGCTCACTGCACCACCATTCAACAGGAATCCATATCCTGATTGCGATCTTGAATCATCTTGGCCAGTCTGGAAACTCGCATTTGTGTAACCAGTCACACAGAGCTCATCTTCCAAGCCACCATATACCAAGAATAAGTCCTTAGTCCTTCTTAAGTACTTAAGGATATTCTTGACAGCAGTCCAGTGACCCTCGTCGTGATCTTGTTGATATCTGCTGGTCATACTCAAGGCAAATGACACATCTGGTCTTTGATCTTGTGTGCTAGGACACAAATTCTTATTGAGATGGATGCCATGAGACATGGGCATGTTACCCCTTTTTGAATCCTGCATACTGAATCTATGCAGTATCTTGTCAATATATGTGCTTTGACTTAGGCCTATCAGCCTCTTAGATCTATCTCTATATATCCTAATCCCAAGGATGTAAGTGGCTTCGCCTAAATCTTTCATTGAGAAAGACTTTCCTAACCAAGACTTGACACTCTGCAAGGTAGGAATGTCATTCCCAATGAGTAGGATGTCATCAACATAAAGCACTAGAAATACAACTGTGCTCCCACTAACCTTCTTGTAAACACAAGGTTCATCTATGTTTTGAATGAATCCAAACTCTTTGACTACTACATGAGAAAAACTTATGACTTATTCCATGCAGCTTTCTCATAGTGGGTCGGTTCAGCACCTTGTACTCTTACAAGTTCCTATGACTTTGACTCGTATCTCTATACTCATCAAAGTCATATTGCTCTTATTTCATCTTCGCTCTCACGGAGATGACCGACCATGGACATTTAGGATAATCTATAAGATATATCCAGGGATCAGTTATCACTATAAACATGCAAATGAAATGATAACTAAAGGAGAATACTTTAAATAACATTAACGTTTAAAGTACAATGACTTGCCCCTAGGGCATAATTTCCAACAAAGCTAATATTGGTAAATATGTCTGGAGCCTGACTAACATTGGAAATTCACATACATAATAACCCCAACTAAGATCTATGTGATTTAATGTATTGACATGGGGTGCTCCAGTGCTATGTAAATTATCGGAGTGAAATGGAGACATAAATATATAGTGGGTAAGGAGACCTACAATACCGATTTGATTTTGGGTTTTTAAATTTGATATGTGTGAGGCCAAAGTCCTATGTGACAATTAAATTATGTTCATAGGCTGGCAGAAGCCTACAGATACTAAATCATGAATGCCGGCAGAGTGCCAAAAAGGTTATAAGCCTGAGAGTTACAGGCATTATTCTGGAATGGCTTGACAAATGAAACAAAATGGATTGGGTGTCCTATGGATGGCTCGAGTAGCCAAGGATAGAGCCTGAGATGTAAATTGGAGTTGATGACCTTCTATGTCAGTTGTCTGGTTCCTGTATATGTGAAAATTGAATTTTGAATGTACCAATGCTCCTGCTATGTTTGTGAATTTTTGAAACTATATTTTCTGAACTAAATTTTCAAATGAAATGTTTTTCAGGAACTGAGAACATTTTGAAATGGTTGTTTTTGAACTATGTTGTCTCATAGATAGGGTCCTGAGGGAACCCATATTTCAAATTGAATTGTGAACCATGTTTTATGGTGGAAGTAGTATGGAACTGGAAGAGGCCAGAAACTGTTGTAAAAACCTACTCAGTTTGCTGGATCTTGCCAGACGCTTTTGAAAATGTTTTAAAATCGCTGGCCATTGTTGAAAGTTCTTTTGAGGGGATTAGTTTTTGAGAAACTGATGCTCGCACCAATAGTGTATGCACCCAATCTGAGTAGTTTCGCCTTGTGAGGGCGTGTGTTTTGCCTTGTCTGGCCGGCACCCACGCAGGCGTTTGGAGCAAGGCTCCGTGGACGATGGTCCGTTGTCTCGGTATGGGATTCTGGTGGGTGGCTTGGTATTGCATGTGCCAGTGCAGATACTGGGTCCTGGGAAGGGACGAAAACTCTCCCACATTGGCCGACAAGTGCAGTGGTTTGTATATGAAAGGATTGGGATATGCTGAAATGGTGGCGAGAGCTTTAGATGTTGAAATTGTGAAATGAATAATCCCACTCATTAATGTGTGCCGGTAGTAAATGTTTTCTAAAAAAATAGACCGGCAGTGAATTGTTTTCTTGAGATTTGAGCTGGCAGCGATTATAGTTTATTGAAAACGTGAAAATATTGTTTTGTGCAATTATGAAATATACTGCTTCCACGGAAATTTTAATGTTTGAAAAATTTGAAATGTTGAGTATGAGACAACATAGTAAGCGGTGACATGATTGTCGTTGTTATTGTACTGGAATGAAAAGCGGTGTAGTTGGTGATGATTATATTGATACAGGAACAGAAACTGATAGAATGGTCTGGAAATCTAAACCATGTAAGTCGGATAGAACCTACCAGCAATAGTGCTAAGTGAGAGAAAAATGGTTTGAGAGCTTAATCGTGGAAGCTCGGACAAAAATTGATGAGCAGAGGAACGAGGCAGTACGACCCAATGTGCAAGTATGCATGGGGTGGCGTCCCTGGGCTGTAAGGCCTATGATGCTTAGCACTGTGTGGAATGCTAGTTAGCATGGTGACTTTAAACCAGTGTTTCTAGAGTATTTCTTGAGGCTGACAAAACATTTAATCAGTACCAGGTGTTAAATGAGATGCCTAAGGGCTGAGGGTGATTCCCTAGGCAATAAGGCTAGAAAATCTAGCGTTATGATAATAGAATGAGTTGAAAAGCCAGTATAAGATAAGCCGAGAGGTAGAATGAGTAAGGCAGTAAGGCCTATATAACCAAGCACCCAAGAACGGACCAGTGAGTCCTATATGGTTGAATATTACACCTGGATACAAGATGAATAAGAACTATATAAAAACATATTGTATATTTAGTGAGAATACATAAGAAAGATTTAGGCAGAATGCCTAGAATGATTCCTCGACGTACAGATGTTCAAATTTAGAGGACGAAATTTATTTTACGGGGGGAGAAATGTAATATCCTGAATTTCGAGCCTAGAGACTTGGGAATAAGCCTGTATCAGGCATACAACTAGACCCTGTTAAGGAAGTGTGATATTAAATTGGAAATAAAACATTGATATCTTATGAGTATTTTGACCAAGAGCTTAAGGCTGTAGAAGTAAAGTAACAGTGTAGAAGGGCACAAAGACACTTGTACGGTGTTAATCGATTGGTAAAAATGTCATGTAGCTATGTCCCAAGGTCTAGGACAATTGGATGAGCATAAATATGCTAAAATAAATATGCACATGACATTTCCTGGACAGATGAAGATCCCCTGTGTTTTTGAAGAGGAAAAGTCAGTGTGATGATTACATTGGGACACGTGTCACTGCAGGATTGGAAATAAAAAAGTAAGTAATGATTACAGGGGTAGAAAAGTCAATTCCTTACCCCATAAGGATCCATTTTCGTCCACATGGAGAGAGAGAAGTAAAATCAGATGATTTTATCCATACTCAGGCCCAAACACAAAATACGGGTCCCACAGGATGCTAACCGGTGGAAAAGAGACCGACAAGGATCAATTAGGGGTTTCCTTTGGACTGAATGGGACAAGTGTGGGGCCACTTTGAGAATTCAAGGAGGTGCCACCTAAGCATGTCCACTCAGAAGAAAAATATCTGACAATTGAAGAAAAATGCAAAAGGAAGCACCCTGTTGACCAGCGGGACCCACGTGGACCGATAGAAGGAGATTGGACCGGATAAAGTGGAAAAGACAGGGGAAAAGTAAGGGAACAGATTTGGTGGGCCCAAAGTGATGCCACCTAGCCCCCATAATGATTAAAAACGTGCTAGAAGAGAGAGAAAAGAAGAATCAGTCAAAAAGTCAAACTGCGGGTCCCACGAAGGAAAAAGGGCAAAATGGGAATAAATGAGGAAAAATTAATTATGGCAGACATGTGGGCCCAAAATGGTGCCCCATATGTCCCCTTAGGTCAGGAAAAGTATGGGAAAAGTTGGTAATAATTAGTAAGTTCCAGGTCACAATTGTAATTTATGAAAGTTTCAGGCCACAATAGGTAATTTTCCCAAAAGCAGATAAAAATCTGCTCTTCTTTTTGTGGGACTGTGCCACATGGCAGCCTAGGGGGACCTGGAATCTTTTGGATTGGCTTGGGAAATAAGTCAAGGAAAAGCAAATCCAATTTACTCTATCTGGGACATAAATTTACACCAGTTAATTCTACTTCTACCAGATCAATTTCACCTTTATTAAAAAGGTGATTTCATTCAATTTTCACCCCTAAAGGAACGAAAATTCCAGGAGCCAGCAGGGAGTCCGGTCAGCCACCATTTTTGAAGCTCAAAGACGAAAACCCTAATTCATCCACCGATTCTCCGATCTTAGGTAACCCTGAAAAGTTCACTTTCTTGAGTTCTTGTTAAAGTATTTTCGTGCAAGAGGTAGAAGCTTAGTGTTGGGGTTGGATTTTTCAATTTTTTAAGGTCCCCAATGGTTCTGGAACGTGTTTTTGTAGGGGGTATAGTGATGGTTTAAGTTTCCGAACTTGAAAACACCGAAAAACCCCTAAAACCAAGCTTATCATTGATTCTGGAATTTCTGTCAGTGATTCTTCAAATCGGTCTTAAAAATAGTAAATGAACTTGGTTTAATCTGATATTTTACAGGAAGAAACTAAACATCTTGGGGTTAACCATGATGTATAATTGTGTGTTATTTGGATTTTTCTACTACGAGATAAAAATTGCTAAAGTTGAACCAGGGAGAAACTAAGCGAATCTGGACCAGAGGGTAAAAACTTGGCTACACTCCAAAATAAGTGTGCTTTTGGCTTCTGAAAATATTTTTACTGAAAAATAGACATTTTAATGGTTCCAAAAGTTATGGTTTCTTACAAAAATGAGTTTTTTGGAATTTATTAAAAATCCCTGAATTTGGGCCAGAAACACTGAATTTCTGGAAAATTCTGGTGGGCTCGGATTTAACAAGAAATTGCAAGGGTATTTCTGGAATTGCCAAAAGGGTGTATTTTTGTTTGTTTAGGTCAAGGGGTATTTTTGGAAACTCACCGGGCTTAAGAATATTAAAAGCAGTATCCACACTCCAGGTAGTAACCGCTTTACTCAGATATTTTTATGTGTTATGTTGTATGTTGTATTTGCCATGTGTGTTTTTCTTGTGCTTGTATTGCCAAATATGCATATAGAATTGTGTGGTTCCTAGTGCTGAGGACGAGCAGTCCGAGGCCGGCCTTAAGTGGCAGCTGTATGGGTTGTAGGGAAGTCCGGGGATGGCCTGGTAAGGGCGGCTTTACGGGTTGCGAATCTAGTGAGCTCGAGGCTTGCCTTGGTAAGGCAGCTGTACGGGTTCCATGGATTATGATGTGTGGTTGTTATAATTTTCTGAATGCATATATGGTATGTTTGGCATGACACTATTGACTTTTATCTGGCATGGTTACTTGCATACACACTACACATTTAATATTTGAGTACTGACGGTTACTCTGGGGGCCAACAATGGACTCTAGAAGCTTTTGTTGATTCAGCGGGTCGTACTTGAGTGGTGGAGGCTTTTTGGCAAAGGTAGGGCGATGGTGCTGATGAAGAATAGGGAATGCCCTATCATATTCTGTATAGTACATTTTGGGATGACTGTACCTATTATTTTGATATTTTCTACCGGATGACTGTATCTCAACCCCTCCGGGGACTTTACTTTTTACCAGTATGTCAATTTGTCCAAACCGATCCTGTGCTCTGTTGCGCGAACACTTATATACATATAAATGGACTATTAATTGAAGGAAAGGTAATTTATAAAAGGGATCCCTCTAACCCGCCACCCGAAAAGGCGAGGCCGATGGAGGTGTAACATAGTTACTAAAAAATGAATGAAGACAAAGTTGATGTATTTGAGTAACAAAATGACTACTAGGATTCATGGATAATGAAGCACATACTCATTAGTCCAAATGATTAGAGTTCCAGAATATCATCCTAGTAAGTTATTCTACTAATGGTTAATGCATTAATATTCAATGCACTAATGAACATTCATAAAGTTTGGAATAACTCAGCCAACTAAGAATTTATGCTTTAAGCATAACAAATTCACAAATTGAATTCTTTTCTTGAAGATAGGCTTGAGACTCATATATGATCAACTTGTTAGACATGAGGTCCAACTAGTTAGAGAATGAAACAAAAGAGTTCAACCAACACATTGAGCTCCAAAGATCAATATGTGAAAGAAAGGGAAAACTCTACTGGAAAGATTTGAAGCATATCTGACATTCAATATACAAAGTTTTAACTTCTAATTTTGAAATATCATTTGAATGCAATAAAGGTATGAATATTTTTCAAAAACATTTGAATGCATTTTCATAAAATAGAGTGAATTGAATTCCAAAATAAATTTTAGAATTGTGCATCTAAAAAATATAAACTCAGCAAGTTATGCACAAATTCACTTATGCTCCATTTGTAGGGATCCGTACACGCAGCGGAGTTAAAACTCTTACGAATCCCATTCAAGGATCGCTCAACAGCGTTTAAATCAAGGTTTAAGGTTTCCGAATCGTACCTATGTAGAACATGGACTGGTGGGCTACCTTCTCGATTAGCACAAGTCGACTCTTAGAATCGCCTTCCTCTACCAGTATCCACACAAATAGCCTTCAGAAACACGAACGGAAGCGTGCTAGCGCCTCTGAATTGTGCGTCTCTCTATTTTCTATCTAGGGTTTCTCGCGGCTTTCTAATACGCTCGACAAAAGTCCCGTAGGTTTTTCTAAACCTAGCAGACGTATTATATTCAAAATTTTGAATCTGGATTAAAAATTATATTAATTAAATCTATCTCATAGATCTAATCTAATCTAATCTATTTAATCCAAATTAAAAGCTTTCTGATTTAATTTATCTCTATAAATTAAATCCGAGAAATGATATCTATCTATTTAATTAAATCTGAGACACTATATCTCAATTTAAATTAAATAAAATATATCATTCCTTTATTCGAAAATTTAAATCTGAGATACAATATCTCTCTTTGTTTTAGATATTTAATTTATCAAAGAAATTAAATACAAACAAATATTATATATAATAATAGTATAATATTTATTAAATAATATTATTATATTAATTTCGAATTATATATATATATATATATACATCCTAAATTAAATACAACATTCATTAAATCTTAGACACATATAAGATTCAATGAATCTGGACACTTTTGTTCATGTTGGGCTATTCTTGTGTGCGACCCTGCAGGCCCACATGAGATTGGCAGTGGGCCAATACTGTACCAGCCCACAAGTCGCAAGCAGCCTCTAGCAATACATTGTGACTACCCAATTCATATGGGGATCGATGATACGATACAACCTATCGTACAACCATGTCACGTCCCTTTTGTCACGCGATAATTTGGTCAAGGATGAGGCATGGAGAATGTCAACTTCCTGTTCTTGACCATTACTTTCTTGATTCTTGAGTAGTCTAACAATTGAAATGGAAACTCCTTTCCATCGTAGTATGGCCATACATTTCTAAGACTCACTCATCGAGGGGCCCAGTATTATCTCTCTACAAATGTGAGGGACAAATTCCATCTTGACCATTCACATTCCTCTGCATGAAAACCACTGATCCCGATCATAGCCTTTATCATCACCCAGTCAAAGGTGACTTTTGACTAGGTCAAAGATCAGCGACTCATCATGTAGGAATCCATGATGATCTCAGGTCAACGGGCGTTGTGATGCGGTTATACATGAGAAAAGCTTATGACTTAATCCATGCAACTTTCTCATAGTTGGTCGGTCCAACACCTTGTACTCTTACAAGTGCCCATGACTTTGAGTCGTATCTCCATACTCATCAAAGTCATACTGGTATTATTTCATCTTCGCTCCCGCGGAGATGACCGACCAGGGACATTTAGGATAATCTATAAGATATATCCAAGGATCAGTTATCACTATAAACATGCAAATGAAATGATAACTAAAGGAGAATACTTTAAATAACATTAACTTTTAAAGTACAATGACTTGCCCCTAGGGCATAATTTCCAACACCATTTAGCAATTTGAAAAACATTTTGAAGGACATAAATGACTGCTTGCTAAAGGAATGCAATAATGGACAAGTATTCATTACCCAAAAAAATGAATTCCATATAATCACAGTATGGGGTAAGAATTAGATATCACCGTCCTTGTAGTAGCTTGCTTGGTTAAGATAGGTTGATGTAGTTGTCTCCTCTTTTTGACGTTCACCATCAACATCAAGTATAGCTTCTTTAGCTGCCTCAAGAGTCGAATTATTTCTCTATGAAGTTGCAGTCTTGAGAAGCTTTTTCTCATCCTACAAAACCATGTAAATCTTTTTCTTTCTTGGTATCTAACCTTGCTTGGATCCAATCATGGTTAGCATGTAGGAACAAACTTCACATGCTCTTAAGAATATAATCAATTCAGAACAACTAAGCACAGTGAATTAAACATGACTTTATGCATTAAAGAGATACTTTCTTTTTAAATCATCATGTATGAATAAAGAATTAAACTATTGAACATTGTAATCCCTTTATAAATTTATTAAGTGAATTTTTAAGGGATGTGAAAAATCAATTTCAAAATAGTTTGCAATGCTCATTCCTAAGGTTACAAAATATAAAACCTCAATGAATATTTCAGATAAAAGCGTAGTAGGATTTACCATTTTATACCTTTTCCTTAGGTACTTGGAGTATTGCATTTGCTCACCCACTGTCTCTTTTTGTCACATTGATTCTTCATATGTTTTCGCATGGGTGTCTGCAAAGATCTCTCAAGGGATATAGACTTCAATAGTCTTCTATTTGATATTTGAGAGATTCTCCTTTGCTTGTTCTACTCAAGATAGTTGAACAGTACCCTATAGTAGTTTGTTCTTGAGGTGGAAGATACTCCTCTTACGGGTATCCATTGCTCCTTATGATTTGACTTTGTAATTCAAGCAATGGGTTCTCCGAGAGTTCTCCTATTTGATGTGAGTCTCCTTTCAAGCTCATGAGAAACTCTTGGATTTTTCTTCATCTTCTCTGTACCCTTATGTCCATTCTTTTTGGAATCATCTTGCACATATAAAGAACTAGATGGACATTTTGGTACCCACTTGTACTTGGGTCCTTGTACATTAGTATTGGATCTAACTTGTCCTTTCAGAACCCAAATAAATTTATTCCTCACATTAGAATTTCTCCTAATATAGCATGTGTGAGAAATATGACCAGATTTACCACAATAATTGCAAACTATATGATGATGTGCATTATGAGATTTTATGCAAGTATTGTGTCAGTTATCAAAGTGAAAATTCAAATAAATTTCATTTGAATATTCTTTCTTCCCAATAAACTTTCTAGCATTATTATTGAAAACATTTTTACTTTTCAAACTAGAATCAATAATTGGTTGAAAAACAATTTTATGCAAACTTTCAAGATCACTTTTCTTAAATTCAAAAGAATTGGAACTTTTTACCATAACAGCATCTTGAGCTTCAGATAATGATTCATTGTAATCGTGTATCACCAACTCTTCCCAAGAATCCTCATTCTCTTGTTCTTTCGTGTTATCTGGATCATGGAAGTGCTCGCTGAATTCAATGAATTCTCCTTCTTCATTCTCCAGTTGTTCATCAGTCGTAGATGTACAACATATAGTCTCAGATGAACTATCAACACTTTCAACTTCAACATATTTGTTAGAAGCATATATAGAATCAAGAGTATCTCAGATTTCCTTAGCACTAGAGCAAAACTTGATTTTCCCAAAATCATTTTTTGTCAATGCACTATGTAAAGTTTTCATTGCTCTAATGTTCAATGAAAACATTTTCTTTTCTTTTTCAGTCCAATCCTTTCTTGGTTTGAAATCAAAGACATTTATAAAAACATTCTACATATCAAAATCAGATGCTTTAATAAAACTTGTCATTCTAGCTTTCCAAAACCAAAAATTAATATCTTTGAAAAACGGTGGAATAATATAATCGAAACCTTCCAAAAACAAGCAACACCCAAAATCAACCATTGATAACTCTTGAGACGGTTAAGTCCTTTAAACAAGAGACCTGCTCTGATACCAAATGTTAGACCTGGCTATCACCCAAGGGGGGTGAATTGGGTGTCTGATAAAACTTTAGATAATTTTGAAAATCTTTTCACAACTAACTAAAAGCAGTTCATACGACAATAATAATTTATAAAGAAATAGTCAATATTTCAAACATATATGCCAGAAATATAAGAGATAAGGGAAGAGAATATGCAAACTATGATTTATACTGGTTCGGCCCAATCCTTGACCTACGTCCAGTCTCCAAGCTCCACTTGAGATTTTCAATCCACTATTCTCTTGTTTAATCCGGACACAAGAGAAGCCTTTACAAATCCACAAGTTTACCCAGGCACTTGTGAAGCCAAATCTCTCACCGAGATACTCCTTTCAATCAGTTACACACTCTATACTCGAAGTTATCCTCTTACTAGGATACACTCCCCCTATACAAGTTGCAAACTGATAACTCAATCTCCAAGTCCCACGACTTGAGATTCTTACAATTATTTAATAATAAAAAATATTCTCTCTAAAAGAGAAGATGAATAAACACTGAAGTGCAACACAAATTATTTCACTCTCTAGTGTAAACTATATAAACATTGAGAAATAGAGAGCGTATGAGATAAATGTTGGATTCAGAATATCAGCATTTTCGATAGTGCAATCTCTCATATCTCCATTTTGAAGGTGTCTCTACTTATAGACAACTGAAATTAATCCATTGAAGCATTGGTCCATTGTAGAATATTACTGTTTTAAGTTTCAGTCCGTTGGAGAAATAGCCGTTGAAGCTTCTAACGTCATCATCCACATTTTGATGTTAATCCTTCATTTGATCATTTGAAACTTGCTAACAAACATGATTAATACATTGAGAAGTATAGCAAGTAGAAATCAATTGATATCAGTCATTTCTGAGATCTCAGACGATGTTGCTACTGAGCTTTGCTGTCTGACTCGAGTTGCGTTTCCGTGGCTAGAGTCAACTATTCTTCTCCAAAGACCTTGGCTTTATGACTTGCAATTGGCTCGAGTTAACAAAAAGGCTAGCTCGAGTTTTGCATTAGACTCGAGGTTGCATTTTGTTGGCTCGAGTCAGTTCATCAGTTTTGTTCTTTATCAGCTTTCTGTCAGGTTGCTTTGACTCGAGTCTTCACTTATTGGCTCGAGTCAAAAAGTCTTCTTCATTCTTCAAACTCTCGGGTTGTCATATGGTTCGAGTCAGACGCTTCTAGGCTCGAGTCAAAAACCTTTATCAAAATGTCTATCTTTCTGTCTTCCCATGGCTCTGACTAGACTAGACTCGAGATAAATAAATTCTAGCTCGAGTCAAGAGCTCATCAAATTTGGTAGCTTCCAAAATCTTGTGAAACACTTGTTGAGCTAGATTCATATAGAATTGGTTTCACTTCATTTGGTTGTGTATACTGAGAGCTATATCAAGAAAAGCGAGCCTATGCTGAAATGATTCCAGAATTTCGAGTGTTAAATTTTGAAGGCCATAACTCCATGGTTTAAACTCTGTTTTGGTTGATTCAAGTCTTGGTGGAATTAATTTTGAGTCTACTTTCAAATTCCACTGGTTTCATCCCAATTGGATTTATAGTTTGTGAGATACACTCAAAACATAAAAGGTTGGTCAGCTGTGTGACGTTAATTTATGTACCCAATTTTGAAATTCATATCTCTCTCACATCAACTCCTTTGGGCTTGAAAATTTTTCAACATGACGCATTGGGAGTCTAGTTTCATACAAATTTGGTTTCACCTCAATCCGATCTCTGATTTAGGAGATATCATCGAATTACCAGACGTCACCCAGCTGAAACGTGAAACAGAGGTGAACAGAGTTGCTGAAAACACACCTAGCTCGAGTCAACTAAAGCCTGACTCGAGTCAACTCGTTCCAAAGAGCGAAAATGACTTGAAAATCACTATTGGCTCGAGTCAGACAAATGGATGACTCGAGTCTAGACCTTAGCTCGAGTCAATGATTTTCTGGCTCGAGTCAACTCCTATAAGATGCCCAAAACACTGTAGAAAAATGTTTTGGCTCGAGTTAGACTTCCTGGCTCGAGTTATATCATCCTGAAGCTTGATTTTGCTTATTTTAACTCCGATTTGAGTCATTCCAACTTCCATTTGATCGTGGAGACTTCTAGAATCAATCTAAGAATTTGAATAATGATATTCTCATTCCATTTAGTAAGTTCTTCCTTCTTTCCTCTTCTCTTGATCATTCTCCATAATTTAACTCTTTGTTTCTTCTCTTCTCTTCTTCTTCTCTTGATCATTTTCCACAATTCAATTCTTTTTTCTCTTCTCTTCTCTTCATCATTCTCCATAAATTAATTTGGACTAATCATTCTTTGCGAGTTCTTCCTTCTTTAATATCTCCTCTTCTTCTTGATTATTCCCAAAATACTTTGAAAACTTCTTGCTTCCTTGCAATTTCTTCTTTCTGTAATCTCTTATCTCCTTCTTGATTAATCTCTATAATTTAATTTCGACTAATCTACATTAAATACATATTAGTTAGTCAATGTAGGAGATAAATATATTATACAATATTTTTGCTCTTAATGATGGCATATATATAAGACATCATCAAAACTAATCATATCTAACAAAATTAATTTTTGAAAAAAACCCAAATGACTAAGATTTTTCTTTGACCAGCGAACCATGTTTCAGCACCATTATGGGATTTAGACATTTTTGGTCTCTAAAAGTATTTTTGTCATAAACTAGACATTTTAAGGGTTCGATGGTCCATCGATTTCACATCAAACGGATTTTTATAGAATTAATTAAAAATAATTGAAGTTGGTGCACTATTTCTGGAAATTCTGGTAGAGGGCGAAATTTATGGTTTTGAAAAGAGAATTTATAAGAGGTGATTTAAAAAGAGATGTATTTGCTTTATTTAGGGTTAACACGTGACTAAAGAGACTTTGCAAGCATCGGGAAATTTTGTTAGACATTGAACAGATGTCAGGTAGTAACTATTTACTCACGTACTTTATGTTACTTTTGTATGTTTGTGTTCTATGATTGAGGAATGTGTAGGGTTGTAGGGCCTAGTGGACTATGTGTCCTTAAGTCGCTACCGAGGTTGAGATGCATTTAGGGTGGTTAGGTTTAAGGCCCGGCTACTGTGATGTCCTAGCGCTGAGGATTTTCCGGGGCTTGCCTTGTTAAGCGGCTCGACAGCTGTATGGATTCCGGGGCTAGCCTAGTTAAGGTAGCTTGACGGCTATGATGATTTTAGGGCTTGCCTTGGGAAGTCAGCTCGACGGTATGTGTGATGTATGACTGTGATTACGATACTGAATGCATATATGATTGTGATTATGTTTCCTAGTTTTAGTCTGCATACATACACTGTATACATACTATATTTGAGTTTAACAGTTACTCTGGGGTTCATTCTTGAACTCCAAACCACTTTGTAGATTCAGGTGAAAGGTGTTAAGCTGTTCAGGAAGTCGGAAAAGGTAAGGGCACAAGGCGGAGAATTGAAGAAATAGAGAATGCCCTACATACTTTGTATATTTAGTTTGGGATGACTGTATATATTTATTTACTGCTCAGTATTTTATTTTCGATGACTGTATCCTTAACCCTACGGGGACTATTTACTTCTGGGTTTTCATACTTTTACCAGTATATTGTATTTGTCCAAACTGATAACATGCTCTGTTGCACAAACTCTGATGAATATTAAAAAAGGACTAATTAACAAAGGAAAGGTAATAAGAAAAAGGAATCCCTCTAACCAGTCACCTGAAAGGGCGAGGCCGATAGGGGTGTAACAATCTTCATTGCCAAATAATCTCTTAGGATTGCATCCCATAAGGTTAATGTGCCATTATACCCTATAACTCTCCAATTGAAGAGATTCTTGTATTTATTCTCTATAACTTCCAATTGCACAATTATATTGCTTTATGTATTTGTAACTCTTTATGTTAGTATTCAATATTAGAGGCATATAAATAAGTCTTTGTAACACACATTGTCGGTACCCATGTGAATAAGAATTACTCGCTCTCCATTTGTCCCTTGCATTACTTCATCTCCCTCATCTAAGCCTCTTGTATTTCCCTTATTTTTACAACATTTATGATATTTTATATATTGCATCAGGGATGTTGAATTTTTATGTTTATCCCCATATTGATATGAGTGTATTTAGTACTAAATTAAAGTGGATACATTTTTCTATTATTAGTAATTATGATTATTTTAATTTTATGTAGGCTTTAAATAGGCCTATTTAAAGCCTAAAATTTGTAATGTTGGCTTTGAAACCTACCAAATTAGTAGGTTTAAAGCCTACTTATAGCTTTAAGGCCTGCAATATGAGGCCTTTTTAACAGCCTACATTATAAGTAGGCGACAAGGCTTCAGGCATGCCTAGGCCTCATGTAGGCACAGGCTTGAGCCTAAAAAAAAGCTGCTCAGATCAGAATTATAAATGACTATAGAAGATAGGATTTTAAATAAGATCATGATTATTTTGTTTTATTTTATTAATTTTATAGGAATTTATAATCTTAAGTGGACATAAGGATTGAAATATTTTGTTGATATTTCTCCATCATTTTACATTTTTAAAAAATTTACCCTTTGAACTCTATATAAGGCGCTTACTAGGTAGGTATAAAGTATTATCAACACAAGAGTTCTACTGGTTCTCCCTCCTTTCTTCTATATCTATCACCCTCTCTTCTCTTCCTCCTTATTTCACCCTTTCTTCTAAAACGTATGTAATAAACTATGTTGAGTTGATTCAATTAAACTACTAACGTGTAAAACAAGAAAAACAAAGCGGACAATATACAAAAACTAAGAAAATAAACTACATCTTATTACCCTCTATTGTCTAGTATATGGATATCAATTCAAATAGCCCACACCAGCTTTCTAGAGAGAATACAACGGTGATTCAGTGTCTCCCGCTCTGCTTTCCCTACAGATTCACTTTGAATCTTCACATAAATTTATGTAAACAATAAGAATAATAGAAAGTGATCTATAATTTAAACTGGAGATGCGTTTATTTCTCCATATGAGCTTCCACATCAGTAAAAATAGAACAAAGTACCATCTTATTCCTTTACTAGATGTTAAAACCACTTTTCAATACTTGGGAAGATACATGATAATGGAAAAGGGCATCTTTTGTTGGTTAGGACTATGATTCATGAATTAGGAGAAAGAAATAGAGAAGTGGGGTGGCTATAGGGTTGCTATGGTCTAAGCCTATGAGAAGAGGGCTTTGTGAGTCACTTTTGGGGTCTTTAAATTCTCATACTGATTCAGAGAAAGGGGCAAACAAGAATTTTGAATTGTGGCTTGGCCCTTTGGGGTGGAGAGTATTATTCCTCTCAAAAGATTGGTAGCTTGTTTGTTTATGTTAAGAGTTTAGGTGTACTTGTGTTTACTGTTGTCAAGGTGTCTTGCAATTTTGTATTCATTATCCTCCCTGTGTTAGTTCCATTGGTGGAAATAATGATCAGAGAAGCCCCCCACCTTTAGTTTCCTTGTTCAGGTTAAGTAAGGCAGCACAAAAATAGACAGCAACACTTTGTCTATTGAGCAGGATCGATGCATTAAAAATAATAGAGATTTTGTTTGTGGAAGGGAGAGGAGTTTTCTTGCTTTTGCAATGTCGACACTGATAGTTAATTTTGCCTATTACATGACTTTCATGCAAAGTTTTATGAGGTTGAAAACAAAAATTTTGTTTCCTCGTTGCAGAAACCAGTAACTCCTTACGATCCTCATGAGTTATTAACCTTCACTCATTACGCTAGTTAGCTATTAATTATTAATCTGTAACTCTTTACAGTGCTCATAAGAATTCATAAAAATTTATAATATTCATGAGCTTCAGGATTAATCATTAAAACAACTAATGAGGATTAGGATAACTTAATAACATGACTATTGTAGATTAGGATTGTAACACACCTACCGGCCTCGCCCTTTCGGGAGGCGGGTAGTGTGATCCTTTCCTTTACTTCAAATTTTAAATTATTTTCCCAGGTTATTTTACGTCATTCATTAAAGTATTAGCAGCAGAGCATGCACCGGTTTGAACAATTCAATAATGGTAAGATAAAATGCGGGAAGATATATTTTCCTGGAGGGATTAAATATACAGTCATCCCACATCACAGCTCCCAAAATAAATATAAGAAAATACAATCATCTGAGAAACCAAAATAACTATCCAAAATTAAACATCAATATTCTCCACCACCTTAGTCTAGCTCCGGAGCCTTACCTCTGTCTCCCTACTCAGATCTAGATGAACTGTCAGAGGGCTTAAAAGGGGCTGCGATTCATAATTGAATCCCAGAGTAACTGTTAATCTCATATAAAATTTATAAACAAGGCATGTAGGAAAACCAAGAGTAAAAACACAAACCACATAGCATTCAGTATCATGCACACAACGAAGCACACAGCCAAATCCGAAACTAGCAGTCCTAATAGCACACAGCACAGACTGCCGGGCAAGGCACACAATAAGGCCCTTATTGCACACAACATGTTTTGGTTCCAGAGCGCTTGAAAATAAATGATAACCAAATGTATGCAATATCCATGGTAAAATATACATACACAAGTTACATAGAGTATATGACCCAACTTTGGAAATTCATAATTAATTCTAGAAAAATCCAATTAGGATGGTTCAAAAATCAATGTCACCCTTAATATGTATACTTTTGACTAAAAATACTTGTCATGACCAGCCACACGTAGGTGTTTCCCAGACTCCAAAAATACCCTTGCTGGTCGCAGATAAAGTCCAAATTCAGGGGTCAACTTCAAATATTCATAATTAATTGTATACAATTCAAAAAATTACGAGTTACCTATCAAATTAAAGCTTATTATTTATAATTTAATATTGTAAAATTTCATTGCAATTGGACATTATTTATTTCCACAAAAAGACTCCACAATGTTACTGCTCACACAGGATTTTCTGAACAGATTTCAAGGTTTCAATATAACTCAATCCTGGAGCTTCCAAAATTTCTGCTGAACCTCTACCCTACACTATTTTGCATTTTGAACACAATGGAACCATAAAAATGACCAAAATCACACTCCTTGACCATGCCCTGTTCAGAACGAAATTAAAGCTCAAATGTGACAATTTACCAGTTCACAATTTATCCACCAAACTAAGTTCATATGCTCTCAAAGCACCAAATCATCACATATTCAAGAACAAATCATTATGAGACTCCAAGAATCCTAGTTGGCTGGAAATATAGGTTTGTTACAAGATATTCAAAAACTCATCCAAACCTCAAACCAATCGGTTGAAAACAAAGCTTACGCTTATCTAATCACGAATATACGGTCAGTTTGGAATTCAGCAACTCAACTAACCCGATGACTTGAAACTCCTCCTATGACAAAACTGAAATCGTAGAATTGAAGCTCTCGAGGTGTAGAATAATATTTGTGAAGGGAGTTTTTAGATTGGAGGTGGTTTGGTAGGTGATAAAACGAGTGACAAAAGTATTGGAAATAAAAGAAATAGAAAATTAGTTTCAATAGACTAGAATGTAAATTACTAAAAATTGTTCTTTACATTTGTTCTAGTGTAGAACACAGATGTCTGGCCTCAATGGACTAGTATGTTTATATTGGATCAAAGGATTCCTCAAGATATCTATAGGGCAGATATCGAAAGGAATATCAGATGACTCTCCAAGATATCTGTATGGAAGATACCGAAGAAAGCAATGGATCACTGTGCACAAAGAAAGCAATGGATTACTATGCACATATATGGCGTTTAGCCAAAAAGGGGTGGGGTGTGTGCACAGTGAGTAAAAAGAAAAAGAAAAAGAGAAATTCAATAGTCGTCGTCACAGCATAACAAGCACCTTTTCTCTACGTACTCCTTTCTAAGGTAACACCGCCCGTGTTTCTTCTTCCTTTTCCTTACGAGACACTCTTTTTCTCAAGAGGTTGAGCTTGAGGAATATTCTAGCTGAGGTTGAGCAACTTCCGTCTCAACAACAAAGGAATGCGGTTGTCGAACAAGAAGCTGCATTGATCGTTACCGATGGAAATCTGAAGGTTGCAATTCAGGTTAGTGTTGAACGTGGTGTTCTTAGATTGCCATTTTCCTTTTCCTTCCGTGAATTACCTTGAAGATGTTCTGAATTATGATACTGCCATTACAGTGTGGGAGGGGAATAGGTGAATGAGCTGTGACATGTTGAAACAATCTTTCCCGCTTCTTGTTTTTTTTTATTTTCCTGTTCTCTTTATTTTTTTGGACTTTGAAGCCCTAATTCTTGAATTGGGAAAAAAAAACAAAGAAAGAAGATACGGCTTTCATATGGCCTTCAATGCGTTTAGTAAATGTGATATTCTTTAAATTGATGATTTAATTGTCAATCTCTCAGGTGGAAACCTCAAGTAATACTGTCGACATTACATTCTTTTTTGCCTTCATTTTCCCCTGTGCTTTGTTGCCTTCCTGCTTTATGCTTCTTCGAAGGGAGGTTGACAGCCTTTAACTGCTAAGTTTGCAAAATCTTTTAATGCATGGTTTGCAAAACGTATTGGTTAGATGTAATTTTCTCCTTGACCTTTAAAAATGAACAAAACAAAAGATAACTTAATAATATGAATATTGTAGATTAGGATTGTAACACACCTACCGGCCTCGGCCTTTCTGGAGGCGGGTAGTGTGATCCTTTCCTTTACTTCAAATTTTAAATTATATTCTCAGGTTATTTTACATCATTCATTAAAGTATTAGCAGCAGAGCATGCACCGGTTTGGACAATTCAATATTGGTAAGATAAAATGCAGGAAGATATATTTTCCTAGAGGGATTAAATATACAGTCATCCCACATCACAGCTCCCAAAATAATTATATGAAAATACAGTCATCTGAGAAACCAAAATTAGTATCCAAAAGTAAACATCAATATTCTCCACCACACTAGTCTAGCACCGGAGCCTTACCTCTGTCTCCCTACTTAGATCTAGATGAATTGTCAGAGGGCTTAAAAGGGGCTGGGATTCATAATTGAATCCCAGAGTAACCGTTAATCTCATATAAAATTTATAAACAACGCATGTAGGAAAACCAAGAGTAAAAACACAAACCACATAGCAGTCAGTATCATGCACACAACGAAGCACACAGCCAAATCTGAAACTAGCAGTCCTAATAGCACACATCACAGACTGCCGGGAAAGGCACACAGTAAGGCCCTTATTGCACACAGCATGTTTTGGTTCCAGAGAGCTTGAAAATAAATGATAACCAAATGTATGCAATATCCATGGTAAAATATACATACACAAGTTACATAGAGTATATGACCCAACTTTGGAAATTCATAATTAATTCTAGAAAAATCTAATTAGGATGGTTCGAAAAGCCATGCCACCCCTAAAACGTCTACTTTTGACAAAAAATACTTGTCATGACCAGCCACAAGTAGATTTTTCCCAGATTCCAAAAATACCCTTGCTGGTCGCAGATAAAGTCCAAATTCAGGGGTCAACTTCAAATATTCATAATTAATTGTATACAATTCAGAAAATTACGAGTTACCTATCAAATTAAAGCTTATTATGTATAATTTAATATTGTAAAATTTCATTGCAATTGGACATTATTTATTTCACAAAAACACGCCACAATGTTACTGCCCACACAGGATTTTCCGAACAGATTGCAAGGTTTCAATATAACTCAATCCCGGAGCTTCCAAAATTTTTGTTGAACCTCTACCCTACACAATTTTGCATTTTGAACACAATGGAACCATAAAAATGACCAAAATCACACTCCTTGACCATGCCCTGTTCAGAACGAAATTAAAGCTCAAATGTGACAATTTACCAATTCACAATTTATCCACCAAACTAAGTTCATATGCTCTCAAAGGACCAAATAATCACATATTCATGAACAAATCATTATGAGACTCCAAGAATCCTAGTTGGCTGAAAAAACATGTTTTTTACAAGATATTCAAAAACTCATCCAAACTTCAAACAAATCGGTTGAAAACAAAGCTTACGCTTATCTTATCACGACTATACGCTCGGATTGGAATTCAGCAACTCAACTAACCCGATGACTTGAAACTCCTCCTATGAGAAAACTGAAATCGTAGATTTGAAGCTCTCGAGATGTAGAATAATATTTGTGAAGGGATTTTTTAGATTGGAGGTGGTTTGGTAGGTGAAAAAACGAGTGACAAAAGTATTGGAAATAAAAGAAATAGAAAATTAGTTTCAATAGACTAGAATGTAAATTACTAAAAATTGTTCTTTACATTTGTTCTAGTGTAGAACACAGATGTCTAGCCTCAATGGACTAGTATGTTTATATTGGATCAAAGGATTCCTCAAGATATCTATACGGCAGATATCGAAAGGAATATCAGATGACTCTCCAAGATATCTGTATGGAAGATACCGAAGAAAGCAATGGATTACTGTGCACAAAGAAAGCAATGGATCACTATGCACGTATATGGCCTTTAGCCAAAAAGGGGTGCGGTGTGTGCACAGTGAGTAAAAAGAAAAAGAAAAAGAGAAATTCAATAGTCGTCGTCACAGCATAACAAGCACCTTTTCTCTACGTACTCCTTTCTAAGGTAACACCGTCCGTGTTTCTTCTTCCTTTTCCTTACAAGACACTCTTTTTCTCAAGAGGTTGGGCTTATGGAATATTCTAGCTAAGGTTGAGCAACTTCCGTCTCAACAACAAAGGAAGGCGGTTGTCGAACAGGAAGCTGCATTGATCTTTACCGATGGAAATCTGAAGCTTGCAATTCAGGTTAGTGTTGAACGTGGTGTTCTTAGAATGCCATTTTCCTTTTCCTTCCGTGAATTACCTTGAAGATGTTCTGAATTATGATACTGCCATTACAGTGTGGGAGGGGAATAGGTGAATGAGCTGTGACATGTTGAAACAATCTTTCCCGCTTCTTGTTTTTTTTTATTTGCCTGTTCTCTCTATTTTTTTGGACTTTGAAGCCCTAATTCTTGAATTGGGAAAAAACACAAAGAAAGAAGATACGCCTTTCATATGGCCTTCAATGCGTTTAGCAAATGTGATATTCTTGAATTGGATGATTTAATTGTCAATCTCTCAGGTGGAAACCTCAAGTAATACTACCGACATTACTTTCATTTTTTCCTTCATTTTTCCCCTGTGCTTTGTTGCCTTCCTGCTTTATGCTTCTTCGAAGGGAGGTTGACAGCCTTTAACTGCTAAGTTTGCAAAATCTTTTAATGCAAGGTTTGCGAAACGTATTGGTTAGATGTAATTTTCTCCTTGACCTTTAAAAATGAACAAAAAAAAAGATAAATCAAAGAAAAATAATGTGTATTACCTTGTTCTGTTATACATTAGACAAGTCATCAGTATTTATTTGCCAATATTAGCATATACAAGTGATGATGTGTGAAAGGAAACAGACATGCGTAGTCTATGAATTTGCAAAAGAGCGAAGGACATTGAACAGGCATATTGTCGCAGAAACTGCAAGTGCTGCAGTTGCCACATAAACAATCATCTTCTATTTATCTTCTTCATTGAACTTCTCTTCCTTTTTCTTCAAACCTTGAGAACTAGAAGCGGCCTTTTCTTTCAAGCCTTTCCCTTTCAAGTAACTATTTACTTCCTTTAAACCATTTCCTCCTTCATTAATCATTTTTTTTTTCCTTCTCTTTTTTACATTCTCTACTTTCCTTTTGTGCAAATGCATCATCACTGGGTTTTCTACCTTGGAAGCCTTTCCAATAACTTCCTTAGTTTCTTTCTTCTCAGCCCTGAAATTCTTGCCATTTTCTGAAACTGGCCATACAAGGTTCTCGTTTTTAAATTCTTGGTCCTTTGGAGCTTTTACCTCAGTACTTATGAATTTTGCAGGAATCATATCCTGTGCAGTCTCAATTTGGTTTCCTTTTTCTGATTTATCAGAAGAAGCCTTACCCAGAAGCTCTTCACTTTTATTCTTTTGAACCCCTCTGTCTTTATTACTCCCTCCGTTGATTAGGAACACTTTTGTAGTGTATATACACCCTCCTATATAATTAGGAGTGGAGGTAGTATTTTCTAAAACTGAACCTGCAACTTCATTTGCTTCCTCTTATCCATTTTGAGCTTTTACCTCTCTCCTTTCTTTAATTGCATTTTCATCCTTATAAGACTTCTGAATATGATCCTCACTATTTTTCTTTTCAAGCCTTTGCTTTTCTCCAATTCCTGCAACTGATCCTGCAACATTTTCATTTGCCTTCTCTCAACCCTTTTCAGTTTTCTCCCCTTTATCTTCTTCAACTTTTGTGTCAGGTGTAGCAGGAATGCCCTCTTGGACCTTCTTTTCCTCAACACTTGCATCAACACGATCCTTAGTTTCTTTCTTTTCAACACTTTCAATTAGTCCATTTTCTGCAACTGAACCCACAACTTTTTCAGGTTGAAATTTCTTGTCCATTTTCGCATCAGATATATTTTGATCCTTTCTAGTCATAATTGAATCACCTGTGGTGGCTTCTGGTGGAACTGAAGCCTACACTTTCTTCCCATCATCGACGATTGATTTGGGTCCCTGTGAAATGACCTCATTGCCCTTGGCGTTTACTTCAGAAGAACTGGCTTCTCCTTCTTCGTTCTTCTTAGTTGAAGCTTTTGAGTCATGATCAGTTGGATGTCTTACAAGTTGTTGATCTCTAGGTTGTATGACCTTCTTTGGAATTATTATGGTCACAATTCCTGCCTCAAACTTGAGCTGAATTTTAGTAGGTTCAAAACTTTCTGGGGCTGGATAAAACACGCTGAATCGTCTCCATCTGTTACTTCCAACAAGGGGTCTTTCACCAAATACCTTCACTCTCCTGTTTGAAGACTCAAATTTAGCCATTATATTTTCTCTTGCAAAGCCTACGAAAGGCCAAAAGTAGTTTAGCAGTCATTTATAATAACATGATTATGGGTTTGACGAGATGGACATTTAGCTTTCCTAAAGCAAAAATTTAGTCTAATTCTTGTGAAGGACAAAGAGTTTTGCTCTCTATTTTTTTTTATAACAAGAGTTTTGCTCTCTTTTGTAGTTTTTATCCATGGCTGTTGCAGCCTTCAAATCGTCTTCCAGGAGAGGGAATTTAACTTCTCCTTCGGTTACCGTATCGGCTAGCGAATTTAGAGAAGAAGCCCATAAGAAGGCTCCAATTCAAAGGTCAAGGAGTGTGAGTGCTAGGACCAGTTCCGATGTTTGTAATTACCTTGTTAAAAGGGATAATCCTTTGTTTTGTACACAAACCGAATCTATGGAAATGGAAGGAACTCCTAAAGTGTACAAAACTACAGCTACTACCTTAGATCCTGTTGGTGTGAAGTCTACGAATTCGAATAGTGGATTTGGTTGGGGAGGAAAATCCGTGACGAGAGATAATGCAGTTAGCTGTAAGGAAACGGGTCAGAGTTTGTCCAGACTGGACACCAGCTGTGGCAATCGTTCGGCTTCGCAAGTTCCGGTTTCGAGGCGGCATTATTCTACTTCTAAGGCATGTGTCTCTCCCTAAGGAAACTTCTATGTTGAATCCATATATGTAGTCAAACATCCATATTATTCATTCATTTCAATTTAGTCTCCATGTATCAATAAGCTTGATATGTTGTGTGTCCTTTAATCATAGCTTCATTCAAATTTTAACGCCAAATTTAATCGTTGAAATTTTGATGCCAAGAGGTGGACACCTAAATCTGGTAAACAGTTAGACTCAGTGTTAATATTAAATTCTGGATCAAAATACATGCGTAAGGCAATATTATAAGCATTTAGTCATTAATACAAACAACAACGACAATAAAGGATTGTTATACTGTCTGATTTATCCTCCTATTTGACCGGCCTTTTTTATATATGTCTAAATCACCTGAAATGATTTTTTAGCATTTTAGTAATTGATTGACTAAATTTAAAGGAAGTCTATGTTGAGACCAGAGTGATAGTACCTATCTGTCAAGATCTGAATGAGTTTTCTCCCTTTTCCTCTTCCTGCAGTTGAGCCATTAGGATGCTTTCGCATTTCCAATTTTAATATTAGCATGGAAAGAAGGGTAGGGAAAAGATTCAACATATTGCATTTTTGGTATTTGCAGGGCGAAGCAGAGCAAGATTGTAGCATAACAATATCTAAGGATGGAAACAATTTAGATTTATTGGGGAGTAATAGGAAAGGTGGTTCGCCCAGAAGCAACAATGGTGTGGTCAATCAAACAAAAAAATTGCAGACTTGGTCTAGTCGGCATTCCTCTTGTGCATCTTCTGATAATTCAGCTGCAATTTTGGTATGTACCCAATTGATTTAAGGAGTGAACTTTGATAACAATTCTATGGTACTTATTGTTTTAACCTACTTTATTAAATACTTCATTTGTCTTGTTTTATTAGAAACTTCCTCATAGAAAACATCTAAAAATTCAACTGATCAATTCATATGTGAAATTCTACTAGTTTGACTGAAGAAGGCTAATTAACCTTTTTTCCAAAAGTTTAGGCTATCCGAAGGAGTAATACTATTGCTGTGGCTATTACAAATGTAGCTGGTATTCCTCCAGACTTGATAAACCCTGGTGCAGTGGAGTTGGCGTTGGAGATTAGGAGAGAGTATTCCAAAATGCTTGGGGAGGTGATTTTCAATTTTTTTCTTCCCCTATTTTATTAATAGATATGCAAAATATTTTGGTGAGTTGTGTGCCCACAAGGACTTTGTTCTGCAGTCTAAATTGTGAAAGGATGTATGCTCGAGTGAAAGATTTTATTCTTTTTGTGTTTTATGTGCTGGGTTTTGAATCATCTGTCCCCAAATTTTGTTAAGTCAGCCCTGTTTTAAACATGCAGTCCCAGGAGCGGGCTAGAAAACTTCGGCCTGACCTGGCTGTAGAAGAAAGTCGGACGCAGGAACTGGAAAGTATCTTGAAAGAAGTTCTACCATATCCAAAGAACCCAAATGTGCTGAAGTCTTGTCCAAGAAAAGTAACATTTCTTTAGCCTTTTTAGTTGTTTAGTGCTTCTTCTTATACTGTCCATGTCATGTGCATGAATGCATGTATCTTTCTGTGTATAAGCATTGACCATATTATGTAAACCATCCAATACTTTGAATACATTTGTTTGGGTTAGCTATTAGTAAAAAACACCATATACATTTTGTACCATTATTTTGAAATCTAATGTTACTAATCATACAAACTTTTCCAAATAGTTAGGTGCACAAGCCCAATACTGAAATCTGCAACGTTCACAGCTTTGAACAGTGTGGTTTCAGTAGTTTTGATGACCAAACACACCGCTGCAGCACCTACTCCTACGCTAAGGATGTCCTTTATTTCCCTGATTTGTTTGTTCTTAGATGTGAAGATCTTAAGCTTGCAATTCAAATGTAATTAATATGATCATTTGGGTTTTGGGTATAATGTGCTGCCCTAGATATAGAAAAGTAATGCTCTGCAACAAACTATGCAGATATCCTACTATTTTATATTTTTACCTGTTCTGTTGTTAGTTAACCAAACCCTGCTAACAGGCTAGCATTGAAAGAAGAATGATGTCAAAACGTCTTGCAGAAGATGCCATTATTCCCGTTTGATAGTTCTGACTTTTCATCACAGAACGACCCGCCACTCAATTTATTTGGGTCTTCCATGCCATCAGACAGCCATTTACCTGAGGCTAGACCATTTGAAGGCCTTGAGCCTCATCATGAAAGAGTACAATGTAAGATCATCCTATTACTATGTTCTTGATCAGTATCATTATAATTCTTCTGCAAAGAATTTTTTAACTGATACTGTGTAATGAAAAATAGAATAGACTCAGGTGGTTTGTTACTTTGTGGTGGTGGTAACCCGTCTAATATTGAGGTATAAGAATAGTCCAGCTCCGGTGCTTACCTCTGTCTCCCTACTCAAATCTAGATGAACTGTCAGAGGGCTTAAAAGGGGCTAGGATTCATAATTGAATCCCAGAGTAACCGTTAATCTCATATAAAATTTATAAACAATGCATGTAGGAAAACCAAGAGTAAAAACACAAACCACATAGCATTCAGTATCATGCACACAACGAAGCACACAGCCAAATCCGAAACTAGCAGTCCTAATAGCACACAACACAGACTGCCGGGCAAGGCACACAGTAAGGCCCTTATTGCACACAGCATGTTTCGGTTCCAGAGCGCTTGAAAATAAATGATCACCAAATGTATGCAATATCCATGGTAAAATATACATACACAAGTTACATAGAGTATATGACCCAACTTTGGAAATTCATAATTAATTCTAGAAAACTCCAATTAGGATGGTTCGAAAAGCCATGTCACCCTTAATATGTCTACTTTTGACTAAAAATACTTGTCATGACCAGCCACACGTAGGTTTTTCCCAGCGTCCAAAAATACCCTTGCTGGTCGCAGATAAAGTCTAAATTCAGGGGTCAACTTCAAATATTCATAATTAATTGTATACAATTCAAAAAATTAAGAGTTACCTATCAAATTAAAGCTTATTATGTAAAATTTCATTAAAATATGACATTATTTATTACCACAAAAGCGCGTCACAATGTTACTGCCCACACAGGATTTTTCGAACAGATTTCAAGGTTTCAATATAACTCAATCCTGGAGCTTCCAAAATTTCTGCTGAACCTCTACCCTACACAATTTTGCATTTTGAACACAATGGAACCATAAAAATGACCAAAATCACACTCCTTGACCATGCCCTGTTCAGAACGAAATTAAAGCTCAAATGTGACAATTTACCAATTCACAATTTATCCACCAAACTAAGTTCATATGCTCTCAAAGCACCAAATAATCACATATTCATGAAAAAATCATTATGAGACTCCAAGAATCCTAGTTGGCTGAAAATATAGGTTTTTTACAAGATATTCAAAAACTCATCCAAACCTCAAACCAATCGGTTGAAAACAAAGCTTACGCTTATCTTATAACGAATATACGGTCGGTTTGGAATTCAACAACTGAACTAACCCGATGACTTGAAACTCCTCCTATGAAAAAATTGAAACCGTAGAATTGAAGCTCTCGAGGTGTAGAATAATATTTGTGAAGGGAGTTTTTAGATTGGAGGTGGTTTGGTAGGTGACAAAACGAGTGACAAAAGTATTGGAAATAAAAGAAATAGAAAATTAGTTTCAATAGACTAGAATGTAAATTACTAAAAATTGTTCTATACATTTGTTCTAGTGTAGAACACAGATGTCTAGCCTCAATGGACTAGTATGTTTATATTGGATCAAAGGATTCCTCAAGATATCTATACGGAAGATATCGAAAGGAATATCAGATGCCTCTCCAATATATCTGTATGGAAGATACCGAAGAAAGCAATGGATCACTGTGCACAAAGAAAGCAATGGATCACTATGCACGTATATGGCGTTTAGCCAAAAAAGGGTGGGGTGTGTGCACAATGAGTAAAAAGAAAAGGAAAAAGAGAAATTCAATAGTCGTCGTCACAACATAAAAAGAACCTTTTCTCTACGTACTCCTTTCTAAGGTAACACCATCTGTGTTTCTTCTTCCTTTTCCTTACGAGACACTCTTTTTCTCAAGAGGTTGAGCTTAAGGAATATTCTACCTAAGGTTGAGCAACTTCCGTCTCAACAACAAAGGAAGGCGGTTGTCGAACAGGAAACTGCATTGATCGTTACCGATGGAAATCTGAAGCTTGCCATTCAGGTTAGTGTTGAACGTGGTGTTCTTAGAATGCCAATTTCCTTTTGCTTCCGTGAGTTACCTTGAAGATGTTCTGAATTATGATACTGCCATTACAGTGTGGGAGGGGAATAGGTGAATGAGCTGTGACATGTTGAAACAATCTTTCCCGCTTCTTGTTTTTCTTATTTTTCCTGTTCTCTTTATTTTTTTGGACTTTGAAGCCCTAATTCTTGTATTGGGAAAAAAAACAAAGAAAGAAGATACGCCTTTCATATGGCCTTCAATGCGTTTAGCAAATGTGATATTCTTGAATTGGATGATTTAATTCTCAATCTCTCAGGTGGAAACCTCAAGTAATACTGCCGACATTACGTTCTTTTTTCCCTTCATTTTTCCCCTGTGCTTTGTTGCCTTCCTGCTTTATGCTTCTTCGAAGGGAGGTTGACAGCCTTTAAATGCAAAGTTTGCAAAATCTTTTAATGCAAGGTTTGCAAAACGTATTGGTTAGATGTAATTTTCTCCTTGACCTTTCAAAATGAACAAAACAAAAGATAACTTAATAACATGACTATTGTAGATTAGGATTGTAACACACCTACCGGCCTCGCCCTTTCGGGTGGCGGGTAGTGTGATCCTTTCCTTTACTTAAAATTTTAAATTATATTCGCAGGTTATTTTACGTCATTCATTAAAGTATTAGAAGCAGAGCATGCACCGGTTTGGAGAATTCAATATTGGTAAGATAAAATGCGAGAATATATATTTTCCTGGAGGGATTTAATATACAGTCATCCCACATCACTGCTCCCAAAATAATTATATGAAAATACAGTCATCTGAGAAACCAAAATAATTATCCAAAAGTAAACATCAATATTCTCCACCACACTAGTCTAGCTCCGGAGCCTTACCTCCGTCTCCCTACTCAGATCTACATGAACTGTCAGAGGGCTTAAAAGGGGCTGGGATTCATAATTGAATCCCAGAGTAACCGTTAATCTCATATAAAATTTATAAACAATGCATGTAGGAAAACCAAGAATAGAAACACAAACCACATAGCATTCAGTATCATGCACACAACGAAGCACACAGCCAAATCCGAATTTGGCAGTCCTAATAGCACCCAGCACAGACTGTCGGGCAAGGCACACAGTAAGGCCCTTATTGCACACAGCTTGTTTTGGTTCCAGAGCGCTTGAAAATAAATGATAACCAAATGTATGCAATATCCATGGTAAAATATACATACACAAGTTACATAGAGTATATGACCCAACTTTGGAAATTCATAATTAATTCTAGAAAAATCCAATTAGGATGGTTCGAAAAGCCATGTCACCCTTAATATGTCTACGTTTGACTAAAAATACTCTTCATGACCAGCCACGCGTAAGTTTTTCCCACATTCCAAAAATACCCTTGCTGGTCGCAGATAAAGTCCAAATTCAGGGGTCAACTTCAAATATTCATAATTAATTGTATACAATTCAGAAAATTACGAGTTACCTATCAAATTAAAGCTTATTATGTATAATTTAATATTGTAAAATTTCATTGCAATTGGACATTATTTATTTCTACAAAAACGCGCCACAATGTTACTGCCCACACAGGATTTCCCGAACAGATTTCAAGGTTTCAATATAACTCAATCCCGGAGCTTCCAAAATTTCTGCTGAACCTCTACCCTACACAATTTTGCATTTTGAACACAATGGAACCATAAAAATGACCAAAATCACACTCCTTGTCAATGCCCTGTTCAGAACGAAATTTAGCTCAAATGTGACAATTTACCAATTCACAATTTAACCACCAAACTAAGTTCATATGCTCTCAAAGCACCAAATAATCACATATTCATGAACAAATCATTATGAGACTCCAAGAATCCTAGTTGGCTGAAAATATAGGTTTTTTACAAGATATTCAAAAACTCATCCAAACCTCAAACCAATCGGTTGAAAACAAAGCTTACGCTTATCTTATAACGAATATACGGTCGGTTTGGAATTCAACAACTGAACTAACCCGATGACTTGAAATTCCTCCTATGACAAAAGTGAAACCGTAGAATTGAAGCTCTCGAGGTGTAGAATAATATTTGTGAAGGGAGTTTTTAGATTGGAGGTGGTTTGGTAGGTGACAAAACGAGTGACAAAAGTATTGGAAATAAAAGAAATAGAAAATTAGTTTCAATAGACTAGAATGTAAATTACTAAAAATTGTTCTTTACTTTTGTTCTAGTGTAGAACACAGATGTCTAGCCTCAATGGACTAGTATGTTTATATTGGATCAAAGGATTCCTCAAGATATCTATACCGCAGATATCGAAAGGAATATCAGATGACTCTCCAGGATATCTGTATGGAAGATACCGAAGAAAGCAATGGATCACTGTGCACAAAGAAAGCAATGGATCACTATGCACGTATATGGCGTTTAGCCAAAAAGGGGTGGGGTGTGTGCACATTGAGTAAAAAGAAAAAGAAAAAGAGAAATTCAATAGTCGTGGTCACACCATAACAAGCACCTTTTCTCTACGTACTCCTTTCTAAGGTAACACCGTCCGTGTTTCTTCTTCCTTTTCCTTACGAGACACTCTTTTTCTCAAGAGGTTGAGATTAAGGAATATTCTAGCTAAGGTTGAGCAACTTCATTCTCAACAACAAAGGAAAGCGGTTGTCGAACAGGAAGCAGCATTGATCGTTACCAATGGAAATCTGAAGCTTGCCATTCAGGTTAGTGTTGAACGTGGTGTTCTTAGAATGCGAATTTTCTTTTCCTTCCGTGAATTACCTTGAAGATGTTCTGAATTATGATACTGCCATTACAGTGTGGGAGGGGAATAGGTGAATGAGCTGTGACATGTTGAAACAATCTTTCCCGCTTCTTTTTTTTTCCCTGTTCTCTTTATTTTTTTGGACTTTGAAGCCCTAATTCTTGAATTGGAAAAAAAACAAAGAAAGAAGATACGCCTTTCATATGGCCTTCAATGCGTTTAGCAAATGTGATATTCTTGAATTGGATGATTTAATTCTCAATCTCTCAGGTGGAAACCTCAAGTAATACTGCCGACATTACTTTCTTTTTTCCCTTCCTTTTTCACCTGTGCTTTGTTGCCTTCTTGCTTTATGCTTCTTCGAAGGGAGGTTGACAGCCTTTAACTGCTAAGTTTGCAAAATCTTTTAATGCAAGGTTCGCAGAACGTATTGGTTAGATGTAATTTTCTCCTTGACCTTTAAAAATGAACAAAACAAAAGATAACTTAATAACATGACTATTGTAGATTAGGATTGTAACACACCTACCGGCCTCGCCCTTTCGGGTGGCGGGTAGTGTGATCCTTTCCTTTACTTCAAATTTATATTCTATGTTATTTTACGTCATTCATTAAAGTATTAGCAGCAGAGCATGCACCGGTTTGGACAATTCAATATTGGTAAGATAAAATGCGGGAAGATATATTTTCCTGGAGGGATTTAATATACAGTCATCCTACATCACAGCTCCCAAAATAAATATATGAAAATACAGTCATCTGAGAAACCAAAATAAGTATCCAAAAGTAAACATCAATATTTCTACCACACTAGTCTAGCTCCGGAGCCTTACCTCTGTCTCCCTACTCAGATCTAGATGAACTGTCAGAGGGCTTAAAAGGGGCTGGGATTCATAATTGAATCCCAGAGTAACCGTTAATCTCATAAAATTTATAAACAATGCATGTAGGAAAACCAAGATTAAAAACACAAACCACATAGCATTCAGTATCATGCACACAACGAAGCACACAGCCAAATCCGAATTTGGCAGTCCTAATAGCACACAGCATAGACTGCCGAGCAAGGCACACAGAAAGGCCCTTATTGCACACAGCATGTTTTGGTTCTACAGCGCTTGAAAATAAATGATAACCAAATGTATGCAATATCCATGGTAAAATATACATACACAAGTTACATAGAGTATATGACCCAACTTTGGAAATTCATAATTAATTCTAGAAAAATCCAATTAGGATGGTTCGAAAAGCCATGGCACCCTTAATATGTCTACTTTTGACTAAAAATATTTGTCATGACCATCCACACGTAGGTTTTTTCCATATTCCAAAAATACCCTTGCTCGTCGCAGAAAAAGTTCAAATTCAGGGGTCAATTTCAAATATTCATAATTAATTGTATACAATTCATAAAATTACGAGTTACCTATCAAATTAAAACTTATTATGTATACTTCAATATTGTATAATTTCATCGCAATTGGACATTATTTATTGCCTGAAAAACGCGCCACAATGTTACTGCCCACACAGGATTTTCCGAACAGATTTCAAGGTTTCAATATAACTCAATCCCGGACCTTCCAAAATTTCTGCTGAACCTCTACCCTACACAATTTTGCATTTTGAACACAATGGAACCATAAAAATGACCAAAATCACACTCCTTGACCATGCCCTGTTCAGAACGAAATTAAAGCTCAAATGTGACAATTTACCAATTCACAATTTATCCACCAAACTAAGTTCATATGCTCTCAAAGCACCAAATAATCACATATTCATGAACAAATCATTTTGAGACTCCAAGAATCCTAGTTGGCTGAAAATATAGGTTCTTACAAGATATTCAAAAACTCATCCAAACCTCAAACAAATCGGTTGAAAACAAAGCTTACGCTTAACTTATCACGAATATACGGTCGGTTTGGAATTCAGCAACTCAACTAACCCGATGACTTGAAACTCCTCCTATGACAAAACTGAAATCGTAGAATTGAAGCTCTCGAGGTGTAGAATAATATTTTTGAAGGGAGTTTTTAGATTGGAGGTGGTTTGGTAGGTGACAAAACGAGTGACAAAAGTATTGAAAATAAAAGAAATAGAAAATTAGTTTCAATAGAATAGAATGTAAATTTCTAAAAATTATTCTTTACATTTGTTCTAGTGTAGAACACAGATGTCTAGCGTCAATGGACTAGTATGTTTATATTGGATCAAAGGATTCCTCAAGATATCTATAGGGCAGATATCGAAAGGAATATCAGATGACTCTCCAAGATATCTGTATGGAAGATACCGAAGAAAGCAATGGATCATTGTGCACAAAGAAAGCAATGGATCACTATGCACGTATATGGCCTTTAGCCAAAAAGGGGTGCGGTGTGTGCACAGTGAGTAAAAAGAAATAGAGAAATTCAATATTCGTCGTCACAGCATAACAAGCACCTTTTCTCTACGTACTCCTTTCTAAGGTAACACCGTCCGTGTTTCTTCTTCTTTTCCTTACGAGACACTCTTTTTCTCAAGAGGTTGAGCTTCAGGAATATTCTAGCTAAGGTTGAGCAACTTCCGTCTCAACAACAAAGGAAAACGGTTGTCGAACAGGAAGCTGCATTGATCGTTACCGATGAAAATCTGAAGTTTGCTATTCAGGTTAGTGTTGAACGTGGTGTTCTTAGAATGCCATTTTCCTTTTCCTTCCGTGAGTTAATTTGAAGATGTTCTGAATTATGATACTGCCATTACAGTGTGGGAGGGGAATAGGTGAATGAGCTGTGACATGTTGAAACAATCTTTCCCGCTTCTTGTTTTTTTTTTCCTGTTCTCTTTATTTTTTTGGACTTTGAAGCCCTAATTCTTGAATTGAGAAAAGAAACAAAGAAAGAAGATACGCTTTTCACATGGCCTTCAATGCGTTTAGCAAATGTGATATTCTTGAATTGGATGATTTAATTGTCAATCTCTTAGGTGGAAACCTCAAGTAATACTGCCGACATTACTTTCTTTTTTCCTTCATTTTTCCCCCGTGCTTTGTTGCCTTCCTGCTTTATACTTATTCGAATGGAGGTTGACAGCCTTTAACTGCTAAGTTTACAAAATCTTTTAATGCAAGGTTTGGAAAACGTATTGGTTAGATGTAATTTTCTCCTTGACCTTTAAAAATGAACAAAACAAAAGATAAATCAAAGAAAAATAATGTGTATTACCTTGTTCTGTTATACATTACACAAGCATCAGTATTTATTTGGCAATATTAGCATATACAAGTGATGATGTGTGAAAGGAAACAGACATGTGTAGTCTATAAATTTGCAAAAGAGAGAAGGACATTTAACAGGCATACTGTCGCAGAAACTGCAAGTGCTGCAGTTGCTACATAAACCATCATCTTCTATTTATCTTCTTCATTGAACTTCTCTTCCTTTTTCTTCAAACCTTGAGAACTAGAAGCGGACTTTTCTTTCAAGCCTTTCCCTTTCAAGTAACTAGTTACTTCCTTTAAACCATTTCCTCCTTCATTAATCTTTTTTTTTTCCTTCTCTTTTTTACATTCTCTTCTTTCCTTTTGTGCAAATGCATCATCACTTGGTTTTCTACCTTGGAAGCCTTTCCAATAACTTCCTTAGTTTCTTTCTTCTTAGCCCTGAAATTCTTGCCATTTTCTGAAGCTGGCCATACAAGGTTCTCGTTTTTTAATTCTTGGTCCTTTGGAGCTTTTACCTCAGTACTTATGAATTTTTTCAGGAATCATCTCCTATGCAGTCTTCATTTGGTTTCCTTTTTCTGATTTTCAGAAGAAGCCTTACCCACAAGCTCTTCACTTTTATTCTTTTGAACCCCTCTGTCTTTATTACTCCCTTCGTTGATTAGGAACACTTTTGTAGTGTATATACACCCTCCTATATAATTAGGAGTGAAGGTAGTATTTTCTAAAACTGAACCTGCAACTTCATTTGCTTCCTCTTATCCCTTTTGAGCTTTTACCTCTCTCCTTTCTTCAATTGCATTTTCATCCTTATAAGACTTCTGAATATGATCCTCACTATTTTTCTTTTCAAGCCTTTGCTTTTCTCCAATTCCTGAAGATGATCCTGCAACATTTTCATTTGCCTTCTCTCGACCCTTTTCAGTTTTCTCCCCTTTATCTTCTTCAACTTTTGTGTCAGGTGTAGCAGGAATGCCCTCTTGGACCTTCTTTTCCTCAACACTTGCATCAACGCGATCCTTAGTTTCTTTCTTTTCAACACTTTCAATTAGTCCATTTTCTGGAACTGAACCCAGAACTTTTTCAGTTTGAAATTTCTTGTCCATTTTTGCATCAGATATATTTTGATCCTTTCTAGTCATAATAGAATCACCTGTGGTGGCTTCTGGTGGAACTGAAGCCTCCACTTTCTTCCCATCATCGACGATTGATTTGGGTCCCTGTGAAATGACCTCATTGCCCTTGGCGTTTACTTCGGAAGAACTGGCTTCTCCTTCTTCGTTCTTCTTAGTTGAAGCTTTTGAGTCATGATCAGTTGGATGTCTTACAAGTTGTTGATCTCTAGGTTGTATGACCTTCTTTGGAATTATGATGGTCACAATTCCTGCCTCAAACTTGAGCTGAATTTTAGTAGGTTCAAAACTTTCTGGGGCTGGATAAAACACGCTGAAACGTCTCCATCTGTTACTTCCAACAAGGGGTCTTTCACCAAATACCTTCCCTCTCCTGTTTGAAGACTCAAATTTAGCCTTTATATTTTCTCTTGCAAAGCCTGCGAAAGGCCAAAAGTAGTTTAGCAGTCATTTATAATAACATGATTATGGGTTTGACGAGATGGAAATTTAGCTTTCCTAAAGCAAAAATTTAGTCTAATTCTTGTGAAGGACAAAGAGTTTTGCTCTCTATTTTTTATTATAACAAGAGTTTTTCTCTCTTTTGTAGTTTTTATCCATGGTTGTTGCAGCCTTCAAATCGTCTTCCAGGAGAGGGAATTTAACTTCTCCTTCGGTTACCGTATCGGCTAGAGAATTTAGAGAAGAAGCCCATAAGAAGGCTCCAATTCAAAGGTCAAGGAGTGTGAGTGCTAGGACCAGTTCCGATGTTTGTAATTACCTTGTTAAAAGGGATAATCCTTTGTTTTGTACACAAACCGAATCTATGGAAATGGAAGGAACTCCTAAAGTGTACAAAACTACAGCTACTACCTTAGATCCTGTTGGTGTGAAGTCTACGAATTCGAATAGTGGATTTGGTTGGGGAGGAAAATCCGTGACGAGAGATAATGCAGTTAGCTGTAAGGAAACGGATCAGAGTTTGTCCAGACTGGACACCAGCTGTGGCAATCGTTCGGCTTCGCAAGTTCCGGTTTCGAGGCGGCATTATTCTACTTCTAAGGCATGTGTCTCTCCCTAAGGAAACTTCTATGTTGAATCCATATATGTAGTCAAACATCCATATTATTCATTCATTTCAATTTAGTCTCCATGTATCAATAAGCTTGATATGTTGTGTGTCCTTTAATCATAGCTTCATTCAAATTTTAACGCCAAATTTAATCGTTGAAATTTTGATGCCAAGGTGGACACCTAAATCTGGTAAACAGTTAGACTCAGTGTTAATATTAAATTCTGGATCAAAATACATGCGTAAGGCAATATTATAAGCATTTAGTCATTAATACAAACAACAACGACAATAAAGGATTGTTATACTGTCTGATTTATCCTCCTATTTGACCGGCCTTTTTTATATATGTCTAAATCACCTGAAATGATTTTTTAGCATTTTAGTAATTGATTGACTAAATTTAAAGGAAGTCTATGTTGAGACCAGAGTGATAGTACCTATCTGTCAAGATCTGAATGAGTTTTCTCCCTTTTCCTCTTCCTGCAGTTGAGCCATTAGGATGCTTTCGCATTTCCAATTTTAATATTAGCATGGAAAGAAGGGTAGGGAAAAGATTCAACATATTGCATTTTTGGTATTTGCAGGGCGAAGCAGAGCAAGATTGTAGCATAACAATATCTAAGGATGGAAACAATTTAGATTTATTGGGGAGTAATAGGAAAGGTGGTTCGCCCAGAAGCAACAATGGTGTGGTCAATCAAACAAAAAAAATTGCAGACTTGGTCTAGTCGACATTCCTCTTGTGCATCTTTTGATAATTCAGCTGCAATTTTGGTATGTACCCAATTGATTTAAGGAGTGAACTTTGATAACAATTCTATGGTACTTATTGTTTTAACCTACTTTGTTAAATACTTCATTTGTCTTGTTTTATTAGAAAC
This sequence comes from Acacia pycnantha, assembly GCA_025563575.1. Lineage (NCBI taxonomy): Eukaryota > Viridiplantae > Streptophyta > Magnoliopsida > Fabales > Fabaceae > Acacia > Acacia pycnantha. The sequence goes on along the minus strand of JAMWYP010000179.1, from coordinate 627,647 downwards.
TTCCTCATAGAAAACATCTAAAAATTCAACTGATCAATTCATATGTGAAATTCTACTAGTTTGACTGAAGAAGGCTAATTAACCTTTTTTCCAAAAGTTTAGGCTATCCGAAGGAGTAATACTATTGCTGCGGCTATTACAAATGTAGCTGGTATTCCTCCAGACTTGATAAACCCTGGTGCAGTGTAGTTGGCGTTGGAGATTAGGAGAGAGTATTCCAAAATTCTTGGGGAGGTGATTTTCAATTTTTTCTTCCCCTATTTTATTAATAGATATGCAAAATATTTTGGTGAGTTGTGTGCCCACAAGGACTTTGTTCTGCAGTCTAAATTGTGAAAGGATGTATGCTCGAGTGAATGATTTTATTCTTTTTGTGTTTTATGTGCTGGGTTTTGAATCATCTGTCTCCTAATTTTGTGAAGTCAGCCCTGTTTTAAACATGCAGTCCCAGGAGCGGGCTAGAAAACTTCGGCCTGACCTGGCTGTAGAAGAACGTCGGACGCAGGAACTGGAAAGTATCTTGAAAGAAGTTCTACCATATCCAAAGAACCCAAATGTGCTGAAGTCTTGTCCAAGAAAAGTAACATTTCTTTAGCCTTTTTAGTCGTTTAGTGCATCTTCTTACACTGGCCATGTCATGTGCATGAATGCATGTATCTTTCTGTGTTTAAGCATTGACCATATTATGTAAACCATCCAATACTATGAATACATTTGTGTGGGTTAGCTATTAGTAAGAAACACCATATACATTTTGCACCATTATTTTGAAATCTAATGTTACTAATCATACAAACTTTTCCAAATAGTTAGGTGCACAAGCCCAATACTGAAAGCTGCAACGTTCACAGCTTTGAACGGTGTGGTTTCAGTCGTTTTGATGACCAAACACACCGCTGCAGCACCTACTCCTACGCTAAGGATGTCCTTTATTTCCCTGATTTTTTTGTTTTTAGATGTTTTTAGATGCAGATATCCTACTATTTTCTATTTTTACCTCTTCTGTTGTTAGTTAACCAAACCATGCTAACAGGCTAGCATTGAAAGAAGAATGATGTCAAAACGTCTTGCAGAAGATGCCATGGCATATTTTGATGAGTTTGTATCATTATTCCCGTTTGATAGTTCTGACTTTTCATCACAGGACGACCCGCCACACAATTTATTTGGGTCTTCCATGCCATCGGACAGCCATTTACCTGAGGCTAGACCAATTGAAGGCCCTGAGCCTCATCATGCAAGAGTACAATGTAAGATCATCCTATTACTATGATCTTGATCAGTATCATTATAATTCTTCTGCTGAGAATTTTAAAACTGATATTGTGCAATGAAAAATAGAATAGACTCGGGTGGTTTGTTAATTTGTGGTGGTGGTAACCCGTCCAATATTGAGGTATAAGAATAGTCTAGCTCCGGAGCCTTACCTCTGTCTCCCTACTCAGATCTAGATGAACTGTCAGAGGGCTTAAAAGGGGCTGGAATTCATAATTGAATCCCAGAGTAACCGTTAATCTCATATAAAATTTATAAACAACGCATGTAGGAAAACCAAGAGTAAAAACACAAACCACATAGCATTCAGTATCATGCACACAACGAAGCACACAGCCAAATCCAAAACTAGCAGTCTCAATAGCACACAACACAGACTGCCGGGCAAGGCACACAGTAAGGCCCTTATTGCACACAACATGTTTTGGTTCCATAGCGCTTGAAAATAAATGATAACCAAATTTATGCAATATCCATGGTAAAATATACATACACAAGTTACATAGAGTATATGACCCAACTTTGGAAATTCATAATTAATTCTAGAAAAATCCAATTAGGATGGTTCGAAAAGCCATGTCACCCTTAATATGTCTACTTTTGACTAAAAATATTTGTCACGACCAGCCACACGTAGGTTTTTCCCAGATTCCAAAAATACCCTTGCTGGTCGCAGATAAAGTCCAAATTCAGGGGTCAACTTCAAATATTCATAATTAATTGTATACAATTCAGAAAATTACGAGTTACAGATCAAATTAAAGCTTATTATGTATAATTTAATATTGTAAAATTTCATTGCAATTGGACATTATTTATTTCCAAAAAAACGCACCATAATGTTACTGCCCACACAGGATTTTCCGAACAGATTTTAAGGTTTCAATATAACTCAATCCCGGGGCTTCCAAAATTTCTGCTGAACCTCTACCCTACACAATTTTGCATTTTGAACACAATGGAACCATAAATATGACCTAAATCACACTCCTTGAGCATGCCCTGTTCAGAACGAAATTAAAGCTCAAATGTGACAATTTACCAATTCACAATTTATCCACCAAACTAAGTTCATATGCTCTCAAAGCACCAAATAATCACATATTCATGAACAAATCATTTTGAGACTCCAAGAATCCTAGTTGGCTGAAAATATAGGTTTTTTACAAGATATTCAAAAACTCATCCAAACCTCAAACCAATCGGTTGAAAACAAAGCTTACGCTTATCTGATCACGAATATACGGTCGGTTTGGAATTCAGCAACTCAACTAACCCGATGACTTGAAACTCCTCCTATGAGAAAACTGAAACCGTAGAATTGAAGCTCTCGAGGTGTAGGATAATATTTGTGAAGGGATTTTTTAGATTGGAGGTGGTTTGGTAGGTGAAAAAATGGGTGACAAAAGTATTGGAAATAAAAGAAATAGAAAATTAGTTTCTATAGACTAGAATGTAAATTACTAAAAATTGTTCTTTACATTTGTTCTAGTGTAGAACACAGATGTCTAGCCTCAATGGACTAGTATGTTTATATTGGATCAAAGGATTCTTCAAGATATCTATAGGGCAGATATTGAAAGGAATATCAGATGACTCTCCAAGATATCTGTATGGAAGATACCGACGAAAGCAATGGATCAATGTGCACAAAGAAAGCAATGGATCACTATGAACGTATATGGAGTTTAGCCAAAAAGGGGTGGGGTGTGTGCACAGTGAGTAAAAAGAAAAGGAAAAGAGAAATTCAATAGTCGTCGTCACAGCATAACAAGCACCTTTTCTCTACGTACTCCTTTCTAAGGTAACACCATCCGTGTTTCTTCTTCCTTTTCCTTAAGAGACACTCTTTTTCTCAAGAGGTTGAGCTTAAGGAATATTCTAGCTAAGGTTGAGCAACTTCCGTCTCAACAACAAAGGAAGGCGGTTGTGGAAAAGGAAGCTGCATTGATCGTTACCGATGGAAATCTGAAGCTTGCAATTCAGGTTAGTGTTGAACGTCGTGTTCTTAGAATGCCATTTTCCTTTTCCTTCCGAGAATTACCTTGAAGATGTTCTGAATTATGATACTGCCATTACAGTGTGGGAGGGGAATAGGTGAATGAGCACTGACATGTTGAAACAATCTTTCCCGCTTCTTGTATTTTTTATTTTCCTGTTCTCATTATTTTTTTGGACTTTGAAGCCCTAATTCTTGTATTGGGAAAAAAACAAAGAAAGAAGATACGCCTTTCATATGGCCTTCAATGCGTTTAACAAATGTGATATTCTTGAATTGGATGATTTAATTGTCAATCTCTCAGGTGGAAACCTCAAGTAATACTGCCGACATTACTTTCTTTTTCCCTTCATTTTTTCCATGTGCTTTGTTGCCTTCCTGCTTTATGCTTCTTCGAAGGGAGGTTGACAGCCTTTAACTGCTAAGTTTGCAAAATCTTTTAATGCAAGGTTTGCAAAACGTATTGGTTAGATGTAATTTTCTCCTTGACCTTTAAAAATGAACAAAACAAAAGATAACTTAATAACATGACTATTGTAGAATAGGATTGTAACACACCTACCGGCCTCGCCCTTTCAGGTGGCGGGTAGTGTGATCCTTTCCTTTACTTCAAATTTTAAATTATATTCCCAGGTTATTTTACATCATTCATTAAAGTATTAGCAGCAGAGCATGCACCGGTTTGGACAATTCAATATTGGTAAGATAAAACGCGGAAGGATATATTTTCCTGGAGGGCTTAAATATACAGTCATCCCACATCACAGCTCCCATAATAATTATATGAAAATACAGTCATCTGAGAAACCAAAATAATTATCCAAAAGTAAACATCAGTATTCTCCACCACACTAGTCTAGCTCCGGAGCCTTACCTCTGTCTCCCTACTCAGATCTAGATGAACTGTCAGAGGGCTTAAAAGGGGCTGGGATTCATAATTGAATCCCAGAGTAACCGTTCATCTCATATAAAATTTATAAACAACGCATGTAGGAAAACCAAGAGTAAAAACACAAACCACATAGCATTCAGTATCATGCACACAACGAAGCACACAGCCAAATCCGAAACTAGCAATCCTAATAGCACACAGCACAGACTGCCGGGCAAGGCACACAGTAAGGCCCTTATTGCACACAACATGTTTTGGTTCCATAGCGCTTGAAAATAAATGATAACCAAATTTATGCAATATCCATGGTAAAATATACATACACAAGTTACATAGAGTATATGACCCAACTTTGGAAATTCATAATTAATTCTAGAAAAATCCAATTAGGATGGTTCGAAAATCCATGTCACCCTTAATATGTCTACTTTTGACTAAAAATACTTGTCATGACCATCCACACGTAGGTTTTTCCCAGATTCCAAAAATACCCTTGCTGGTCGCAGATAAAGTCCAAATTCAGGGGTCAACTTCAAATATTCATAATTAATTGTATACAATTCAGAAAATTACGAGTTACCTATCAAATAAAAGCTTATTATGTATAATTTAATATTGTAAAATTTCATTGCAATTGGACATTATTTATTTCCACAAAAACGCGCCATAATGTTACTGCCCACACAGGATTTTCCGAACAGATTTTAAGGTTTCAATATAACTCAATCCCGGAGCTTCCAAAATTTCTGCTGAACCTCTACCCTACACAATTTTGCATTTTGAACACAATGGAACCATAAAATTGACCAAAATCACACTCCTTGACCATGCCCTATTCAGAACGAAATTAAAGCTCAAATGTGACAATTTACCAATTCACAATTTATCCACCAAACTAAGTTCATATGCTCTCAAAGCACCAAATAATCACATATTCATGAACAAATCATTCTGAGACTCCAAGAAACCTAGTTGGCTGAAAATATAGGGTTTTTACAAGATATTCAAAAACTCATCCAAACCTCAAACCAATCGGTTGAAAACAAAGCTTACGCTTATCTTATCACGAATATACGGTCGGTTTGGAATTCAGCAACTCAACTAACCCGATGACTTGAAACTCCTCCTATGAGAAAATTGAAACCGTAGAATTGAAGCTCTCGAGGTGTAGGATAATATTTGTGAAGGGATTCTTTAGATTGGAGGTGGGTTGGTAGGTGAAAAAATGAGTGACAAAAGTATTGGAAATAAAAGAAATAGAAAATTAGTTTCAATAGACTAGAATGTAAATTACTAAAAATTGTTCTTTACATTTGTTCTAGTGTAGAACACAGATGTCTAGCCTCAATGGACTAGTATGTTTATATTGGATCAAAGGATTCCTCAAGATATCTATAGGGCAGATATCGAAAGGAATATTAGATGACTCTCCAAGATATTTGTATGGAAGATACCGAAGAAAGCAATGGATCACTGTGCACAAAGAAAGCAATGAATAACTATGCACGTATATGGCGTTTAGCCAAAAAGGGGTGGGGTGTGTGCACAGTGAGCAAAAAGAAAAAGAAAAGAGAAATTCAATAGTCGTCGTCACAGCATAACAAGCACCTTTTCTCTACGTACTCCTTTCTAAGGTAACACCGTCCGTGTTTCTTCTTCCTTTTCCTTACGAGACACTCTTTTTCTCAAGAGGTTGAGCTTAAGGAATATTCTAGCTAAGGTTGAGCAACTTCCGTCTCAACAACAAAGGAAGGCGGTTGTGGAAAAGGAAACTGCATTGATCGTTACCGATGGAAATCTGAAGCTTGCAATTCAGGTTAGTGTTGAACGTAGTTTTCTTAGAATGCCATTTTCCTTTTCCTTCCGTGAATTACCTTGAAGATGTTCTGAATTATGATACTGCCATTACAGTGTGGGAGGGGAATAGGTGAATAAGCTGTGACATGTTGAAAAAATCTTTCCCGCTTCTTTTTTTTTTTCCCGTTCTCTTTATTTTTTTGGACTTTGAAGCCCTAATTCTTGAATTGGGAAAAAACACAAAGAAAGAAGATACGCCTTTCATATGGCCTTCAATGCGTTTAGCAAATGTGATATTCTTGAATTGGATGATTTAATTTTCAATCTCTCAGGTGGAAACCTCAAGTATCTACTGCGACATTACTTTCTTTTTTTCCTTCATTTTTCCCCTGTGCTTTGTTGCCTTCCTGCTTTATGCTTCTTCGAAGGGAGGTTGACAGCCTTTAACTGCTAAGTTTGCAAAATCTTTTAATGCAAGGTTTGCAAAACGTATTGGTTAGATGTAATTTTCTCCTTGACCTTTAAAAATGAACAAAACAAAAGAGAAATCAAAGAAAAATAATATGTATTACCTAGTTCTGTTATACATTAGACAAGTCATCAGTATTTATTTGGCAATATTAGCATATACAAGTGATGATGTGTGAAAGGAAACAGACATGCGTAGTCTATAAATTTGCAAAAGAGTGAAGGACATTGAACATGCATATTGTCGCACAAACTGCAAGTGCTGCAGTTGCCACATAAACAATCATCTTCTATTTATCTTCTTCATTGAACTTCTCTTCCTTTTTCTTCAAACCTTGAGAACTAGAAGCGGCCTTTTCTTTCAAGCCTTTCCCTTTCAAGTAACTAGTTACTTCCTTTAAACCATTTCCTCCTTCATTAAACTTTTTTTTTTCCTTCTCTTTTTTACATTCTCTTCTTTCCTTTTGTGCAAATGCATCATCACTTGGTTTTCTACCTTGGAAGCCTTTCCAATAACTTCCTTAGTTTCTTTCTTCTCAGCCCTGAAATTCTTGCCATTTTCTGAAACTAGCCATACAAGGTTCTCGTTTTTAAATTCTTGGTCCTTTGGATCTTTTACCTCAGTACTTATGAATTTTGCAGGAATCATCTCCTTTGCAGTCTCAATTTGGTTTCCGTTATCTGATTTATCAGAAGAAGCCTTACCCAGAAGCTCTTCACTTTTATTCTTTTGAACCCCTCTGTCTTTATTACTCCCTCTGTTGATTAGGAACACTTTTGTAGTGTATATACACCCTCCTATATAATTAGGAGTGAAGGTAGTATTTTCTAAAACTGAACCTGCAACTTCATTTGCTTCCTCTTATCCCTTTTGAGCTTTTACCTCACTCCTTTCTTCAATTGCATTTTCATCCTTATAAGACTTCTGAATATGATCCTCAGTATTTTTCTTTTCTTGCCTTTGCTTTTCTCCAATTCCTGAAACTGATCCTGCAACATTTTCATTTGCCTTCTCTCGACCCCTTTCAGTTTTCTCCCCTTTATCTTCTTCAACTTTTGTGTCAGGTGTAGCAGGAATGCCCTCTTGGACCTTCTTTTCCTCAACACTTGCATCAACGCGATCCTTAGTTTCTTTCTTTTCAACACTTTCCATTAGTCCATTTTCTGGAACTGAACCCAGAACTTTTTCAGTTTGAAATTTCTTGTCCATTTTTGCATCAGATATATTTTGATCCTTTCTAGTCATAATAGGTGATGTTAATCATGGTGTGAGGACAAGAAGCAGTACTTTAAATGAAGTTACATTTTCTGCTTTTATTTCGAAAATAGAACCCTCTAAAATTGATGAAGCCCTTTCAGACAATGATTGGGTGATAGCAATGCAAGAGGAGTTACATCAATTTGATAGGAATCAAGTTTGGGACTTGGTACCTAGGCCTAAGGACCATCCGGTCATCGGCACTAAATGGGTATTCAAGAACAAACGTGATGAATCTGCAATTATAGTCAGAAATAAGGCTAGACTTGTTGCCAAAGGCTATAATCAGGAAGAAGGAATTGATTACGAGGAAACGTATGCTCCAGTGGCTAGATTGGAGGCAATACGTGTACTCTTAGCCTTTGCTTGCATCAAAGAAATCAAACTTTATCAAATGGATGTTAAAAGTGCATTTTTAAATGGTTTTATACAAGAGGAAGTCTATGTAGAACAACCTCCTGGTTTTGAAAATGAACATCATCATGATCATGTTTATCGTCTCAAAAGGGCATTATATGGCCTTAAACAAGCTCCACGAGTTTGGTATGAAAGATTAAGTAAATTCCTTTTAGAGCAAGGATTCATTAGAGGAAAAGCTGACACAACACTCTTCATTAAAAATAACAAGCTTAATGAAATCTTGGTAGTGCAAATATATGTAGATGATATCATTTTTGGTTCTACTAACGAATCTCTGTGTGAAGAATTTTCAAAGAAAATGCAGAGTGAATTCCAAATGTCAATGATGGGAGAATTGAAGTACTTTCTCGGTCTGCAAATCCAACAACGGAAGGATGGAATATTTATTTCACAAACGAAATATCTCCGGGATTTGCTCAAGAAGTTTGGGTTGGAGCATTGCAACGGTGCTGATACACCTATGAGCTCCACCGCTTCTCTAGATGCTGATGAAGAGAAAGGAAAAGATTTCAATATAACCAAATATCGAGGGATGATTGGCTCACTTCTCTACTTGACAGCAAGTAGACCTGATATTCAATTCAGTGTAGGCATGTGTGCAAGATTCCAGTCTGCACCAAAGGAATCACATGCTGAGCACGTGAAGAGGATTTTTCGATATCTCTCAGATACAAAGGAGCTTGGTCTCTGGTTTCCAAAGGGTCAACAAGAATTCCTGGTTGCATACTCAGATTCTGATCACGCTGGTTATAAGACTGATAGAAAGAGCACTAGTGGATAGTGTGAATTTCTTGGAGGTTCACTAGTATCATGGTTTAGCAAGAAACAAACCACTGTGGCTGTATCTTCAACTGAAACCGAGTATGTTGCTGTCTCAAGCTGCTGTGCTCAAGTCATGTGGCTAAGACAACAATTATCTGACTTGGGAGTTCACTTGAAAGAGATTCCTATCCTTTGTGACAACATTAGCACAATCAGCCTTGCGAAAAATCCAGTTCAGCACACAAGAACAAAGCACATTGATGTGAGCCATCACTTTATCAGAGATCATGTGCAAAAGAAAGATATCAAAGTGATGTTCATCCCCACACATTTACAACTTGTTGATATCTTCACAAAGCCCTTAACCAAAGAACAATTTAATTTCATTAGAAGAGAATTGGGAATGGTAAATCCCAATGAATTGTAAGTATTTCCTTCCATCTCAATGTTAGTTATAGTTTTGATGATTATTTGTTGCTAACTTAAGCGTCGGAGTACATAGTAATGTTTTATGCAGGATATTAAAATCCTGAAGTTTGCTATCATAAGACGCAAACTCGAGTTTTGTTTTCAAAACTCGAGTTTTATCGGGGTCAGACGAAAAATGAGTTGTTGAGCAAAATGGAAACTCGAGTCGATTAATGAATACCTCGAGTTTCAGAGAGACAGAAAGCAAGCTCTGAGTTTTCGTGAATTGGAAACTCGAGTCATCAAATGAAAACTCGAGTTTCGGGCAGAAAGAGAGCAACACACCTGTTGAAATATCCACAAAACTCGAGTCAGTAAGTGGAAACTCGAGTTTTGGTCACAGAATTTCAAAAGTTCACAATACACTTTTGAAGTCCAGGTTAGTGCTTTCGCGCCCTATTTAAACTTGACTGTTCATTGTTCATCCAAACTTCTCTCAAAACTCAAGTTTTCCCTAGAGTTTTTCTCTGCTCTCTTCATTACCACCCATTTTCGAACCCTAACCTGTCTCTAAGCTTCGAACCAACAATGGCTTCCAGTTCAAACCCACAAAATGCTGACTACTTCAATTCCAACCAGCAAGAACCAGAGTCTGAAAACCAGAACCTAGCGGATCTACCTCGACCAAATCTCATCCCTAGGATATCGTCAATATCTCAGCATATCAATTCTGGTCTGTTTCGTGCTGTGACAATATTTGATGAAGAACATTCATTTGCTCAAGCCCAAGCTTGCTCGCAAATCAGATTCCTGGATGGTCAATCATCGGGTCAAGATGATTCTCAAGTTCCTGTTTCTCCTTCGCCCCAGGAACTGTCTAGATCCAGTGATTTAGTAAGTTCATCTGCCTAATGATTTCCTGATTGTTTCTCATCATCACCCTGGTATTAACACTATTAGATTCAGAGAAAAGCTTGAATATAAATCCTTCTGTCCTGTAGTTTATGTTGATTAAGCCAACTTTAGGGACAAAAGTCATTTGGATCTTTCTCCCTGGCTGACCCAATTTGATCCTTTGATTTCTATTCGAGCCACCTATAGTCCTACTCTTGTTAGGATATTTTATCACCACATGCACTTTGAGGAATATGTGGATAATGGTTATCTTTTTTAGCATCTCACTACATCTATTGGAGGTCGCAAAATTATCCTGACATCTACATATATCAATTGCATTCTGCAAATTGCCAATTCTCCTCCAATAAGACCAGTACACCTTAGTAATGAGCAAATTTTTCAGTTGTTAAGACCACATGAACCTTTTCCGGAAAACTTATCCACCTTGACCTTCTCACCCGATTCCATGCCTCCACATTATCAGGCTATCTGGTACATTTATGCCAGAAATCTCAAGCAAAAGAATGGTGTCTTTTCATCCTTTTCAAAAGAAGACTATTCTTCCTTTGCTCCTATTATTGCACAAGTTCCTTTGAATATTGGAAGTTGGATATATCAGGAACTAATCAAATTTCGGTTTCCTATCAAAGACTCCTCTCAGATTCCTTTCCCCAATATTGTTTCTATAATCCTATTTCATGAGAAAATCTTGCCTTTCTCTCTAACTGATCAGGCTGAGCATATTCCTTGTTTTGATCAATCACTCTTCGACCTTTTGGGCCTCAATTTTCATACATATCCAAGATCCTCACATCTTGATCATGAAGGTCCAAGTTCCTCCAGTGGCCCATCCTCTTCCTCCCATCTTTCTAGTCCTCTACTTATTTCTCACTCGCAGTTTATGACTTACTACAGAACCCATCTCAATTGCCCCACTTGTTTCTCCAATCCCAATTACATCCCATGCCTCCACTGTCAAGATCTCAACCCCTTCCGATGAACCTTCAATCTCAGCTCCATCCTCTTTTGTTGATGACAAAGGGGGAGAAGAACCAGAAAAGAAGTTGAACCCAAGGAGCAATCTTGAGTTGAAGAAAGGAGTTTAGATTTTAGTTGTTCTGTTTCTCAGTTTGTGTTTTTGTTTTGTATTTCTGGTTTGAGACTTTTGTACTCTTGCATTTCTGTTTTCTATAATGTTGCTATTTGTTAAATGAAATGCAATGGTTCAATTATGTCACATTATCAATTGCTTCTGCTATATCTCTGCTGAATTTGTTCAAATACATAACTGTCATAACATACTTCAAACCATCTTGTGAAAATCTTTCTCAAAACTCAAATCTTTTGAAAACTGAAGAATTTCTGGTTTAAAAGTGTTGTCATCATCAAAAGGGGGAGAATGTTAGTTCTCAATTGGTTTTGATGATAACGGACAATTGTAAACACGATTGAAGTTTGTCTTTGTAAGTTGAAAAACTTACTGTCTAAGGCAAACTCGAGTTTCGGTTGGAAACTCGAGTTTTGGCTGACAGAGAGAAGTGCTCAAATTTTTATAAAGAAAGGAAAACTCGAGTTAAGGTTTGAAAACTCAAGTTTTGGCCATACAGAGAGCATTCAAGTTTTTTCACAGACAAAGCAAACTCGAGTTTGATTTTGAAAACTCGAGTTTTGACAAGACAGAGAGCAACCAAGCTTTTCAAAGAAATCAAAACTCCAGTTTCCATAGGAAACTCGAGTTTAGACTTTACTGAGAATTCTCTAAGATTTTCATAGTTCATGAAAACTCGAGTTAACCATAGAAAACTCGAGTTTCCATCATCTGAGAACAATGCTCATATCTGACCTTGTGAAAACTTTCGTATTCAAATTGACCATGTTTTTCAATGTTTTCTCATAAAAGAGAAAACTTGAGTTTTTGTTTTGAAACTCGAGTTTCGTCCTTACAGAGAAGTTTCCAAAGTTTTCAACGAATGAGAAAACTCCAGTTAAGTTTTGGAAACTCGAGTTTTAACCAGGCAGAAAGCTCTGCTAAATTTGATCATTTCAAAACTCGAGTTATGATTTGGAAACTCCAGTTTTAAGATTTTGGACTAAAACATAATTTCTCATTAAAAGTCCAAAACTCGAGTTAGTCACTAAATGACTCGAGTTTTGCACTATTCACTAGCTTGTCCAAAATGCCAAATCGCGATATTTGTCTCTGAAAGGAGAAAACTCGAGTTTGGATTGAAAACTCGAGTTTCGGTATTTTTCTGAAAGAACACTGAATCATGAAAACTCGAGTTTGGATGAACCAACTCGAGTTTCCATTGCAAGATTTGAATTTCGAACAGAATGAATTTGCAAAACCTTTGTGTTTGATCTCTATACTCTATATCATCACTCATTACTATTCTTAACTATGTTTAATCAGTTTGTTAGTGAGTTTCAGATGATTTAGACAGGATTAAATGGAGACTTAGCATAAAGCAAAAAGCATGTCAGCACATTTAATGAAAAGTGCAGAAAACTTGTATGTTTTTGGACAAACATTCTCCACACGTTTTGGAGAAGTTAATGCTTGTCTTCTACATCCAGCAAACTACTCTTCCAACGGATTATTAGTCAGAGAGTCAACTCTGAATTTCTGCAAAACTGGATTAACTAAAGAGTAGAGAGAGAAGAAGACCAAAACCTTCATTAATCATCCTCTAATCACTCCAACGGTTATCTGAGGATTTATAACGGTCATTTAATGATCTCTACTTATAAATAGAGATGCATTCAAGTCTTCTCAACAACCAACCTGTGCAAGAACGAACATCATTAAAGTTTTAACTACTCTTTGAATTTTCTGTTGTAAAGTATCTTTGATACATTTATTCTTCAGTGTTTATCATATCTACTCTTAGAGAGAGTTTTCTTGATTGTAAATCATTCTTGTAAGTTATCTCAAGTCAAAGGGACTTGGAGATTGGGGTTATTGATTACAACTTGTAAGGGGGAGTAAGTTCTAGAGAGAATTACTCTTGAGTGCAGAGTGTGTAATCAATCTTGATAGTGAGAAATCCCAGAGTCCGGGGACCTGGATGTAGGTCAATTAGTTGGACCGAACCCAGTATAAATCCTTGTGTCTTGCTTCTCTTCTCTATACTCTGTTTTACTTCTACACTTCATCCGAAAAACAGAGCATTCCGAAAAGAATTTTAGAATCCCCAATTCACCCCCCTCTTGGTGATTCAAGCTCCACTTTCACAGTAAAGGCCGAGACAAAGACTGCCAGGGCTTTTGGTTCTGCGCCTCAGCAATGGCGGAAGATAAGCATCTTCACTCTCTGTATTGGAAAGACAATTTGCTCCGACACAGTCTGGATGTCATGCACATTGAAAAGAATGTGTGCGGTAATGTCTTGTACATGATTCTAAACGAACTAGGCAAGTCAAAAGATCATCTAAAAGTGAGGAAATCTTTATGGGAAATGGGAGTTCGGGAAGCACGTGGCCGGATGAGCATGACAGATTTCAATCGGCAAAATTCACCTTGACAAAATCAAATAAGGAAATCTTCCTCACGACATTGAAGAAAATAAAAGTTCCTGACGGGTATTCAAGCAACATTTCACGATGTGTTGACGTGCAGGCTTGAAAGGTTGCTGGGCTGAAAAGTCACGACTCACATGTGCTTATGCAACAGTTACTTTCACTAGCCATCAAAAGTTCACTGCTTCTCAATGTGTCGATCATTTTGGTGAAGCTGTGCTCTTTCTTCTGAAAGTTGTGTTCCAAGGTTTTGATCGTAGAGGAACTCGACCAGCTTCAACAGAAGATCATTCTTACATTGTGTCATTTGGAAATGATCTTTCCTCCATCCTTTTTCACGGTGATGGTTCACTTGACAGTACACCTTGTTCACGAAACAACCCAGTTCACTATTGATAGATGCCTCCTATTGAGAGGTACTCATTTAAAATTAATTACTTCAATATTATTTCCTAGTTGCACATTTTCAACATTGATATCGATATTTTTCCTTCTTTACTTTATAGGCTTCTCTACATTTTTGTTCAAGGTACATTGATGACATCGAGACATCTTTGAACTGACTGCCTCGGGTAGACGATTGTCCAAAGCCTGAGCTAGAGCCATCAACCATAGAGCTATTAATCACTCGTGTTAGTAAACCAATTGGTGGAGTTGAGAACTTCAAACTGACGGCACTTGAGAAGTTTCAAGCACATAGACATGTCTTGATTAATTGCACTAAAGGTGAACTGTACCTTTAGTAAGAATTTCACACATATATATGTTATTCTATATATTTCCTTACATTTTATACTTACATTTCATGACTGTCATCACATGTTTAATTGCAGGGAATTTAGGAGTCATGTGAAGCTTGAACTGAAGATCTGTTCACAAACATTCTTCGAAATTGATAGAAAGGTCCACAGAGAATTCTCCGATTGGTTTACGAGGAGAATACTAAATGACCACAACTCACACTCAGTAGAATTTAGAGCTCTCGCACTCAGCCCGATTGACCATGCCCAAAGATTTATGGCATACAATGTCAATGGTTTCAAGTTTTGCACTGTTTCACAAGATCAGGGATTGCTTAGCCAGAAATCGGGTGTTTATGGCACATTTGGGATGAGGAGTTATGCGAGCAGCAGTACCGGGAACATACAGTTCGGTGATGTCCCGTATTATGGAAAGCTTCTTGATGTGGTCAAAATAAATTACCAAGGTCGTTTCACCGTGACGCTGTTCAAGTGTTTGTGGGCGAATAGGACAACGTCCCTAAGATTCACAACTGATGACTTAAGCATCACATCAGTGAATTTCTCCCGAGCTATTCACACTAGTTAATCTGAAGATGATGAGCTATATATTCTTGCCTCAGAGGCACATCAGGTTTATTATGTCGCCAATGAGAGGCACAGGGATTGGAATATGATGGTTCACTTAAAGCCTCGGGACCTTTACGATATAGGTGATGGTGATAACATCGCCTATGAGAGTGAGTCGTTCCAGCCCGCCAATTTCAAAAACTTCTTCCCAAACGACGATGACAATTTACCTATAGTTCAGTACATTTTTTAAGATACGCTTTATGAAATAATAACATTGAAGTAAAGTTTAATTTGTGTTCAAACATATTAAACTCACAAGTAGCATTTTCTCCATACTTTTTTTGTAGGGATGGCAACGAAGATTGAGATAACAAATTATACTTAAAATTTAATCTATAATCTTCTATTTTTTAAAAAAAAGAAAAAAGAAAAACCATAATAGACTTTGTAGAGGTTTTAAAACCACTACAAAATAAACCCAACCGCTACAAACATTGTCACCTTAACCGCTATTAACTGAAACCGCTACAACAAACATCATCTCAACCACTACAAGTGTTACGCAGATATCAATATAAATACCTCCACCACACCGCATTTTAAATGCGTCATTTTCATTTTCTACACACGTTTTCTCTCGGTTTCTCTCATCTTTTTGCATTTTCTCAATGAGGTTAAGAATTTGAAGATATTAAGTGCTGATCAACCGGATCAAATATAATGATCATCATAATATTTTTTTTCTTCTTCTAACTTTGTGATACTTTTTTTAATTCAAAATTTACGAATATTTTTCAAGTTTCCATTCACTTTCACATACAATAGTTAATTTACATACAATATTTTGAGAATTAAATGAAATCATAATTATTTGTTATTATACCTACCCAGTCTCATTTTTTACACTTATATAATAGTCATATATAAATAAATATCATATTTTAATATTAATTATTCTTATTAAAAATATAAATCATGTATATGACAATTATTAGTTAATCAATAAAATAATCTAAAATAATTTTTTTAAAAAAAATTTATTGCTTTGTAATGGTTCCATAATCGCTACAAAATCTAACAAAAAACTTTATCCATCTTTTTGTAGTGGTTGAAAAATCGCTACAAAGCTGGAAACAAATTTTAAAAAGGCGGCAATAATTTTTTTTCCAAAAAAATGGCGGGAATTTTTGTAGTGGTTACATAACCACTACACTATAATTTGAAACTTTGGCGCCTCTTTTGAAATTTCATCAAATTTTGTTGCGGTTATTAGAACTGCTACAAATTGTTTCTGCCATTTCTCAAAAATTTGGTGATATATTTAGCAGTGGTTACTGAATTGCTACAATGTTTTTCATTTCTTATTGTAACGGTTTCTTAACTGTTACAAGTGCTTCACACACGACATCATCCCAGCCTCATATAGTAGCAGTAGTGTTAAACCGCTACTGTTTCAGTAGCGGTTAAGATATATGTAGTAACGGGTAATAATAACCGCTACAAAACAGCTGGAACGATGTGTTTTGTTGTGGTTTTACTAACCGCAATTAATGTCATTTATAGCGGTTTACGCCATTTTAACTGCTATAAACGATCTTCTTTTTTTGTAGTGGGAATTGGTTATAGTCTTGAACTTGAAAAAAGGAAGGGAAATAAGAATTTTGGAGAAAGAACATATTTGAATTATGTTCAAAAATCCATAGATTCTTCAAGTCCTTTTACTCATTGTAATTATTGCAATCTGAAAGGGCATAACACTTCTTCTTGCTTTCACCGAAAAGAAAGAAAGGTTAAGCCTGTAGGACACTATAGATGGGTTCCTAAGGGATTTTATGAGGTTCTTAAGACACATACTAACCCAAAAGAACCCAAGAAAAGATTGTTACCTAAAACCTGATCCTTATAGATTTGCAGGTTTGTCTAAGAGTATCAAAATCCAACAAATGGTATATTGATAGTAGATACTCTAGACATATGACGAGAGATCAATCAAAGTTTGCTACAATCAAGCCAAGAGATGGTGGCAAAGTAACCTTTGGAGGGAATCAATCTGGAAGGATTGCTAGGATTGGTGAAGTTGGAAACAATGATGGACCACAAATCAAAGATGTCTACCTTATGGAAGGACTTTGCCATAATCTTCTCAGCGTTAGTCAAAGTGCAAACAAAGATAATTTGATTATCTTCCATTATGAGGAATGCTTGATTGTTAGCAAGAAAGATCTTCCGTTACACAAAGGTAATTTGAAAGCCTTATTCAAGGCTCCTAGAGAAGGTAATTGCTATACTCTAAACCTTCCTAGTAGCAATATTGTTTTTGAAAATTTCTTTGTTAGCAATCTGGATGAAAGTTGGTTGTGACATAAGCGGCTAGCTCATGTCAACATGATTCTACTGGACAAGTTCTTAAGAAAATATTTGGTTGTTGGTTTATCAAAACTTCATTCTAAAAATGACATGATCTGTGATGCTTGTCAAAAAGGTAACCAAACCAAATCATCTTTCAAATCAAAAAATGAGATCTTATCAAATCGACCATTCCAACTACTTCATATGGATCTAGTTGGACCTACAAGAGTAAGAAGCCTTGGTGAAAATTTTTACACTTTGGTCATTGTTGATGATTTCCCAAGATTCTCTTGGATAGTTTTCTTATCTTCTAAAGATGAACCATTTGATCAGTTTGTTGTTTTTGCCAAGAAAGTGTTGTGATGAGCATGATTTATGCCATGTTTTTCCTTGTATTTTATGACTGAATTGTATGGTGAATATGATCTTAACTGCATTTAATCTGAGCAAAAAGGCATTAATTCATTGCATAAGGGAACTTAAGGATAAATTCCATTTACTTCCTAAACATGTGCTAAGAAAGAGCAAGTTTTGAGGTTTTATGAGAAAGTTGCATAACATAGCCAATGTTGTTCTATAGCATTAGGACAGCTTTATCGAAGTGCAATACAATGCATCCCTAAAGCTATAGCATAGTAAGTGACATAGTGCTATGCGGCATAAATCCTGGTCTTTTGTGAAGATTGTTTTAGGAAATATAGTGCAGGTTGAAGATAACAGTTAGATTGCTGACATATTGAAATAGAGGATGTGGAGGATCAAAACTAAAACATTTGATGAATCTCGCAGGATCAGCAGAATCAATCTAACGAGATTTGGAAGAAAGATACGATCAGACCTCGACAGATTAGGAAAGGCTCAGATTGTTGAACGTACGCTGCAAGTAGACCATACTATATAAGGAAACAACAGCTAACCCTAAAAAAGGGTCTGAAGTTGTCGAGAGTAAAAGACCAATCATATACGACCAGACTCGAAAGAAGAATGAGAGAAGTCAGGAAGAACGAGGACTCCAAGAGAACCCAGCATCCTTCCTTTTAGTGAGACGGAGTGAAGAAGACGTGGAGTTGTGAGTTGTGACGTGATGGGGCTTCTTCCACGCCATCAGAACCTACATCAAGCTTTCTATTTCTTTTCCTTTATTCTAATTCTAGTCAATCTTTTGTCATGGGCTGTTCTGTAGTACTTTGTTTTGCGGTTCCCTCGTCAGTCATGAACTAACTTCGTTTGGCTAAACAAGGATGATTTTCTAAGTATAGAATGAACCCAGTTGCTAGTTCTTAATTTAATATATTAAGTTTGCTTATCAGTGATTTAATTTATTGTCGATTAGTGAGAGCTAAGGGCTAGATCAAAGGCCTCGTCTTACTGAGAGGGAGTTGGGGTTAGACATATGAGAAACAGTGATTGCTAGGCAGGCTGGTGCAAGGCTTGACCTATTATTGTAGACTTCAAGAATGGGTCTACCGCTCATAACCATAACACCTTGATTTGTATTGATAATCCAACTAGAAAAATATCCATAGACATATGGGAGAAGTACAGAATAGGATTGTATGTATTGGACGCGAGAGCTTCGGTAGATTAACGTGGTGGCTTAACTGAATAACATTGTAAAGGGTGTTCATGCTGTAGCATTTGTGAGAGCTGTACAGTATGAATGTTATAGCAATGCGTCTAGGCAACTGGGGGATTGATATGCTTGGAAAGGATTCTGAGTTCAGTCTATTTTATTACTGATATCTTCTTACGACTACGATCATTTAGTTATTTTCCTGTTTATTAGTATAGCTATCAAAACTCTCAAACCAATCAAAGATATTTTCTTTTTAAGCACAACTAATTCTGCAATTCAGTGTCATCATTTGGTATCCCAATCTTTGTGGGACGATACTCTACTTACTCTTTATTACTTGTTTGACTGGTTCACTTGCTATCAAGGAAATCGACCCAACATGCTAAACGAGAAATGTATCTCTATTTCAGGAATACAAACTAATCATGGAGGATGATTTGAAAATCATGCCTTTGGAGAATTTTGTGATGCTCAAGGGATTGATCATAACTTCTTAGCCTTGAGGACTCCTCAACAAAATGGAGTTGTAGAAAAAAAGAACCGAGTCCTCACTGAAATGGGTAGAACTATGTTGAATGAGAATCAAATATTCCAAGTGTTCTGGGCAGACGCCATGGGTACTACTTGTTATATCTCAAATTGGGTGTATCTCCGAAAGAAGCTTGAGAAAACTCCCTATGAGATTTACAAAGGAAGGAAGCCCAACCTAGCTCATTTACATATCTTCGGATGCGCTTCATTTACAATAATGGCAAGGATAACTTAGGAAAGTTTGATCCTAAGTCGGATGAAGGTATATTCCTTGGCTATTCTAATAGGAGTAACGCTTATAGAATCTTTAGTAAACGTACTCGTATTGTTGAGTTAACAATATGAACCTTGAGAAACATAGTGTATGAGTTAAGCGTGTATTGACATATCAACAGTGAAGTAATAAATCATTTCATTGGCTTCGTCAAGTCATTCATCAATCGTCTACCCTTTTGGTTTGAAGACTTCGCAATTTATAGGCATTTGTGTTTCGATCATTGCGAGCATTCGACCATTCAGCAGTTCTTCCAGTTTAGAATATTACCATTGAATGTCTGTTAGAAGTAGCCGTTAGAGCTTCTGACGTAATCATTTGCTATTTTTTAAACTGTTGTTAATCCTTCATATAATCATCTGAAACTCATTAACAAATTGATTAAAGATAATTAGGAATAGTAATGAGTGATAATAAGAAGTAATGAGATCACAAGCAATGATTTTTTATTTATGAAGATGATGATTTCAAAAACCAGAAAGATTAACTTCCAGTTAAAATAAAGTTGCCTTGAGTTAAAATGACTTGAGGTGAAAGTAAACTTGACTCGAGTCAATATTCATGATTCAGAGAAAGCTAACTTGATACAATGACTTGAGAGAGTAAAGTTAACTTGAAAGTTAACTTGCAAGATGACTTGAGGCAATATGTTTTTATCGCAAGTTAAAACTTATCTTAAGTCAGAAGGAAAATTCGCCTTGAGTCAAAGTGACTTGAGGCAATTATTTCCAGTGAAAGTTAAAAACACAAGTTGAAAATAAAACTTAACTTGAGTCCAGAAAAAGGTGTCTGGAGTCCTATTGACTGGAGGCAACTCTAATCTGACTCAAGGCAAGTTTATCTGATTTAAATTGAATGACTTCAACTGAAGATGACTCGAGGCAATTATAAATGACTTCAAGTTATTACCTTGAGTCAAAAATAATATTAACTCGAGGCATCGTTTAAGCGCGAGACTAGGATTTAAAAATGCTCAAGGCAGTTAACTCGAGGTACATGATAATTAACTGGAGTTGGAAAATATCATTTGAAAACTTTTCAAAAGTTGACTCGATGCAAAACTAATTTGACTCGAGGTAACAAGTAAAACATATATTTACATGTTTAATTTTAACTCGAGTCAATTACCACTTGACTCGAGGTAATAATCAGCACTTACCTAGACATCAAGTATGTATTGAGAAACTTGAATCGAGGTGCTTTCATATGAGCTCAAGGCAGTAAGTGTTTTCAAACAGGTTGCTCTCTGCCTTCGTCTGACTCGAGGAAAAACATAAGCCAACTCGAGGCAATAGTTTCTTTAGAATTGTTTGCTCTCTGTCTTCGATATAGCTCCAAATTTGGAAAACCAATTATCCCCATATAGATCTTTAAGTCTTATTTCGAATGCAAAAATAATCAACTCCAAACTCATTGTATTCTGACCGTTATGGTCCGATGAATGAAGGTTGTTCTTGACCAGTTATCTTGCAATAGCCTAAACTGATTGTCAACTTCAAAAGATCATTGATATCCTTCAATTGATATTATTTTTTCATGATCTTGATGTTTTTGAAAATTTATTTGAGTAAAGTTTCCAATGGCACCAGTTTCAGCTCAATTGGTTGTGTAGTTTGCGAAATACGCCCAAATTACCAAGGCTTGGTCTGCTATGTGATGTTGATTTCACTGTCATCTTCCAAAATTCATAGCCCCTTCATCTAAACTCTTTTGGACTTGAATTTTATGTCAAAATGACGCATTAGAAGTCTAGTTTCATATAAAATTAGTTTTACCTCAATCCGATCTCTAGTTTAGGAGATATCATTGAATTACCAGACCTAGCCCAAATGAAACGTGAAACAGAGTTGAACAGAGTGGCTGTAATACACTTTAACTCGAGGCATTTAGTGAGTTAACTCGTTCTAGAGAAGCAAATCACTATAGCAAAGTGGTAAACTCGAGTCAGTTAGTCCTTAACCCGAGTTTGTTCATACTAAAGCTCATTTTTGCTTGTTTTAACTCTGAATTGAGTCATTCCAACTTCCATATGATCTTGGAGACTTCTAGTATCAATCTAAGAACTTGAATAATGATATTCTCATTCCATTCAACAAGTTCTTCCTTCTTCAATCTCATTTCTTGATCATTCTTCATTATTGAACTTCACATCTACATTAAATATAAGAATTAGTTAAAGTAGAAGATAAATGTAGTATGCAAACTTTTTGCTCTTGATATTGATCAACATATTTGTCATCATCAAAACTAAGCATATCTAACATGAGAGAGAATCCGAAAGTATGAGAAAAAGAAAGAAACTTATGATGATAGGAAGAGGGAATAACATCACGAGAGTTTGTGTTGTCATCCATTGGAATATTGGGATTAAAATTGCAAGAGTATGTCAGCAAGTTAGCCATTTCAACCTTCTTTGATTTAGGTCCTTCTTCAACATATGCACATGTTTGTTTAGTACTCTACATAGGAGAAATTAAAAAATTAATCTAACAGCTCTCTTAAAACTAGGCAAAAGAAAATATTTGATTTACAAAGTGACATTAATATATATCATATAAATTTTCTATTTATTCACTAATTATTTTTTTCCTAGCAACATATCTAATCTATGTTGATTCAAAAAAAAAAAGTAGTTTGAGACAAGATCAATGACATGATTGTTTTCTTCCCTTAAATCCAAAACACAAAACAATCTAGCTAGAAAACTACAATTCCTATATAATTAAGGGCAATGTTGTTACGTTTGCAAATTGTTTTCCTAAAGGCAAATCCAATGATCCTCTTGGCTGCTTCATAAACTCTAGATGGGTTGACTGAATTGCTCCTTCGTCTTCATTTGATGAATCATGCTTTTGAAAGTCTTGTTTCACATATTCTTCCATACTAGCAAACTAGAAATCATTATAAAAAAGTTATTTTCATTGGTTTTGCATTTCTGAATATATAAACTCCAAAGTTCTGCATCATTGTAATGATAATTAAAAAAAACATATATTCATTTGATGAGTTTAAATTTCATCTCTTGCTTCTGTTGGAAATTATGCCCTAGGGGCAAGTCATTGTACTTTAAACGTGAATGTCATTTAAAGTATTCTTCATTTAGTTATCATTTTCATTTGCATGTTTATAGTGATAACTGTATCCTTGGATATATCTTATTGATTATACTAAATGTCTCTGGTCGGTCATCTAAGCGGGAGCGAAGATGAAATAAGACCAGTATGACTTTAATGAGGTATGGAGATACAAATCTAAGTCATAGGCACTTATAAGAGTACAAGATGCTGGACTGACCCACTATGAGAAAGCTGCATGGATTAAGTCATAAGCTTTTCTCATGTATAACCGCGTCACAATGCCCTTTGACCTGAGATCATCATGGATTCCAACATGTTGAGTCGCTGGTCTTTGACCTAGTCAAAAGTCACCTTTGACCGGGTGATGATAAAGGCTTGGATCGGGATCAATGGTTTTCATGCAGAGGAATGTGAATGGTCAAGATGGAATTTGTCCCTCACATTTGTAGAGAGATAATACTGGGCCCTTCGATGAATGAGTCTGAGAAATGTATGGCCATACTACGATGAAAAGGAGTTTCCATTTCAATTGTTAGACTACTCAAGAATCAAGAAAGTAATGGTCAAGAACAGGAAGTTGACATTATCCATGCCTCATCCTTGACCAAGTTATCGTGTAACAAAAGGGACGTGACATGGTTGCATGATAGGTTGTATCGTATCATCGATCCCCATATGAATTGGGTAGTCGCAATGTCTTGCTAGAGGCCACTTGTGACTTGTGGGTTGATATAGTATTGGCCCGCTGCCAATCTCATGTGGGCCTGCAGGGTCGCACACAAGGATAGCCCAACACGAGCAAAAGTGTCCAGATTCATTGAATCTTATATATGTCTAAGATTTAATGAATACTGTATTTAATCTAGGATGGAGATATATATATATATATATATATATATATATATATATATATATATATATATATATATATATATATATATATATATATATATATATATATATATATATATATATATATATATATTAATTGTTAAATTCGAAAATAATAATGAGATTATTATATAGTATTTAATTTATTTGATAAATTAAATAACTACAATAAATTGAAATATTGTATCTCAGATTTAATTTTCGAATAAAGATATAGTATCTCATATTTAATTGAATTGAGATGTAGTATCTCAGATTTAATTAAATAGATAGATATCATATCACATTTATAGGTATATCTTGACACCTCTATCGATCCCAACAAATTTCGGACAAAGTTAAGGATTCAAGTTTGAGGTGGGAAACTGTTATCTCGTTAGCTTGTATGTATGTATTCATGTATGACTGATCATGGTTGCTAGATAATTTGCATGTATGTATCTTAGCTATGGATTGGGGCTGCATGTCCCATAGGGCTGCGTGTCCTAAAATGGAGCTGCGTGTTCCAAAGGGCTGCGGTCCTTGGCTGTTAGCTGCGGTTAACAGTGCGACTTGTTTATTGTGAATTACTCTATGCTTATACATGTGTTATACTGTGATTTATATTTCATACCTGCATATGAGATTAACTGTTACCCCTGGGGTTCATTCATTTGAACTCCAAACCGCATGAAAGAGACAGGTAGTGGATCGGGATCAAAAGGAAAGATGCAGCTGTAAGGGTTACAGCGGAAGGAACCTTTTGGAAAAATATAGGTAGTTGGATTGTACTTTAACATCCCACTATGGGATGGATTCGAATCGTGAAAAATTCATCCTCATATTTTCGAACTAAGTTATTTTGTTAAAGTTTTATTCCGCAATTAAGTCGTCCAAATTATTTCGATGCCTATGCGCTATAACTCTGATAAATAAGGGCGTCAAAAGGACGGGCGTTACATACCTTGGGCCTCAGTAGTGACTTAAGGACATGCAATCCAATAGGTACTACCTACCCTACATGCCCTCAGTACTGCATCAGACACCTTAGGACACACAGTCTAATAGGCACTACAGCCCGATATTCCCTAGACTTCAGCAGTAACCCAAGGACACGCAGTCCATCACTAGGTAATGCAGCCCAACTCCTTGATCATGATATAACACACGCGAGAGTAACATAGAGTATGTGAGTTAACAATTACTACCTGGCACTCCTCGAAAATAGTAAACTCTCCCCTTGGTGTTGGAAATATGTACCACACGTGCTATCACCCTAGATACAACAAAATATCATGCTTTCAGTCACATATACAAACTCTACTTCAAGTTCCATAAATTTCGCCCAACACCAGAATTTTTCAGAACCTTTGATCCGACTTCGCCGATTTTTAATAAATTCTATAAAAATAAAATTGATGTGAAATCAGCGGAAATTGAACCCTTAGAATGTATATTTTACCATAAAAATAATTCCCAAGGTCATCTGGGTTCGGATCCTTCCTCTATTTCCAAACATTAGTCACTGGTCCGAGACAAAATCTGGATTTTAGGGTCATTTTCATCAATAAATAACTCTCGGTAGGAAAACCAAAAATACACGAAATCTATATAAAAATCATCATAATTATGTTTAATTTCACCCTGTAAACTTTCAAATAAAATGGACTTCATTTACTATTTTAAATCCATCAATTACCATTCACTGCCCAGAAAATATTGTTTTCGCAGATTTGAGTAGTTTCAAGACTTAGGGCTTTTTGTGTTCGGAAAAGATTATCTTAACTTATCCCTACTCAAAATCACATTTTGGACTCATTCAAAACCTTAAAAATATAAAAATCCCACTTTAACCCCACTTTCAACATCATTGGGCAGAACTGAATACAAAATCACCAAGTTATCGATTTAGTGCTTACCTTGGATCTTCGGTTGTGTATGACATCTTCTTCTCCTTGGACCAAGACTTGGCTGGACACTCTCCCTTCCACACCTTGAGCACGTACTAGGCAAGTGGAAAATGGGAAAGTGAAGTCCTTAAATAGACCCTCTTGGTTAGCGCTATTATCCAAGATTGGTTATTATCCAGTGGTCGGAAAAATGCTTCAGATTTTATATTATTCTTTGACTTGCCCTCCAAGTCATTCTAGAGTCTTCTTGGGAAGATATGTGGCGCCATTTGTGCCCCTGAAAATCAGATTCCTTGGCTGCCCTTACTGATGGTTTTTGTATTTACTAGGTGCATGCTTTTACCCAGTGGTTAAAACAATGCCTTAGGGGTAAAATGGTCATTTTGAGTTACTTTCTCTCCAAGACAATGGGACTCACTTTGGCTGCCCATAAATGATGTCATTTATGTCCATGCGGGGTCATAATTACACGTCATTCTTCTTGTCCCATCAGATTCAAATGTGTGGTGTAAATTAATTCTTATTATTTTATTTTCTCTCTCTTCATTATTACTTGATGTGACATTTGCCTTGCTCTCCAAGTCACTATTTTCTCTCTCCTGGGCCACCATGTGGCGCTATTTTCCCTGTATCTGGGGGTCTGGGCCCGTCTCCAGAAACCCCTAACCGGTCCCGCTTAGCTGCTTTTTGCCGGTTAAACTTTCTCTTACTACTTGAGCTACTTGATTAGACTTGTGTGGGGCTGGACTAGCTGTATCTTCTCCCTGACCATGAGTGGTCGAAACTCAATGCCTTGGGTAGTAAGAAACTCATATTTCAGTATCTCATAGTTACCTTGTATTTCGTGCTATCGAAAATCCAACTTCTGACCTCGAAACGCCACGTGTCCTGCAAATCATCATTACCTTTGACTTTTGCTTGGCTTCTTGAATACTCTTCCCTTCTTATTTCCTCCAAAAATGCAGGACATCCATGACTACCCTGAAAATGCCATATACTTACTTATACCGACATATTTCCACTCAACTACTTGTCCTATACCTCAGGACATAGTTAGGTGGCATCTTTTCCACCAGATTTACACCATATAAGTCTTTTGTGCCCCTTTTCATCAGCACTTTAATTCCACGGCTTATACATACTAGGTCCATTGACCCGTATAGCCAAGTTACTTAGTCCCAGAGAGGCTTCCTAACTCTCTACATTCTTGGGACTCTTCCCAAACTGGGCTTAGTCGTTCACCTACTTTAAGCTTATTCTTAATTCTCAGGGTCCAAAATTTGGGATGTTACACAGTTAATGATTGATCATTTAGGGTTATTTATTTTCTAATATTGTATCATTTTTGCAAGTACCATTTCTAATTATGTGGGATTAGTGACCTACACAAAAGGTCCAAAGAAAAAAAAAATTATGCAGGTCCCTTCATTTGGGTTTTTATATTTTTAAAGTGAATTGTTGTATACATCTATGTTAATAAAATATCAAAAGATATACAAGTCTTGTCGGTCCCACTGATTGCTTTCCTGAATATGAATTATTTGATCCAACTGCTGTCACTTTTGTAGGCTTCTCTAATTCAGATTTCTCTTGATCACTGGAGTGATCTCTTGTTTCTTTAATAGCCTGCATAGAGCAAAGTGGAAAAAATGCATGTAGTTGTCTTTATTTGCTTCTCATTTAGATGAGTTGTAGCTTAAGATTGTGCGGAATGAGAATAAAATCATCATACAGAATACTTCAATTTCTTTAATTAGAAAAAGGTAACAAACTTACTAGTGCAGAATCTTCAATTGGTCTTGTAGATTGCTTCCTTAAATTTGAGTTCGTTGATCAAACTACTGTCATGTCATCATCCTCTGCATCGTTCTTTTTAAGGCTTTGTTTCATTGTATCTTTGATGCTCTGAGTAATCTAAAAGTAAGAAGACATATAAGTTGCAGCTTCATGTTTAAATATAATCAACAACTCCCGTCCTTAATCTCTCCACCTATATTGCCAACTAATCAAACTAGTACACAGAGAGGGGGGAAAATCCAACTCTATTCTATGG